>CM065716.1:30988303-30990803 GCA_033310375.1 Conus canariensis | reverse complement strand
ATATCGCGCGTGCGCGCGCGCGCCCGTGTGTGTGTGAGTGTACTCTTGCGTGTGTGCATGGTGGAGGCGATGATGGTTTCAGGGGAAGAAGGATATGGAAAGTATGGAAATGTGTGCGTGCGTGCGTGCGTGCGTGCGTGTGTGTGTGTGTGTGTGTGTGGGAAGGCGAATCGCTGACACAGAAGGGCGAGACCGTGGCATACCCTAGTTCATTCGTGCATTATTGTGTTGCTTGCTTTCCTTTTATTCACACCTCTACAATACTTCTACACCATCTAAGGGATTCCTTTGTGTCGTAAGTGTGAACAACTTGTGCATCATTTTTGTCACTACGTTTTAATTCACTTTCAGCATTTGTCCCTGTATCTTGTCGACATAACTGTGTCACACTCTCCAACCGTCCCTCACCCAATGAATTTGTGACAGTTTTTAGGGGCTTATTTGTATCAGTCAAGATACATTAACATTATGATGATCATTTCAGAAGAAGAAGAAAAGGCTGAATAAAAGAAGTCAAACTCGCCTACAGCAAAAGAATGTCACCAGTAGATACAGGACAGGTAAATACAAAGAAGCAAGACTTCCACAACAAAAACAATATGGCTGAGACAGGAAAGGCCAAACACAAAGAAGCAGCCTTCACCACAAACAAAAAGCCAACACGTCATAGAGACAGTAACGATACAAAGGAGACCCACTTTATCACAACAAACAACTCCATCAGTCGGACAGAAAAAAGTGGATACATAAGAAACCACCCTTCCCACAATGAAGCCAACATTGTCAGCATATCCCACGACACTGATGACAAAACTTGATCACAGCGATAGACATGCATATTGACACTCGTCACGTGGCCAATGATTTGTATAATAAAAGTCAATGCTTCATATGCATGTATACCTTCATCATCACCACAGCCAAAAAGATGATCCACCTCGCTCCACTTCATTCACCCTCATCCACCAGAACTTCCCCTTCCCCACATCTTTCTTCTCTCTCTCTCTCTCCCTCTCTCTTTCTCTCTCTCTCTATATTATATATATATATATATATATTTAAATATATATATAATATATATATTATATTTGGCAAGAAAATGCTGCACACATTCTCTTCCTGGTTTCCCCCAGCTCACCCACACATTCGTAATCCTGAAATATTGAGCAACGCATCATTTCTTTGAGAACCCCCATCCGCATATCTCTCCCCAGTCTTCCACCCGACTAGAGAAAGCCACTGATTCGTTGGCTGTAGCAGACATTCCAATTCCCAGCTTCAATAATCTTCCTCCTCTGGCCCATTGGACTCCACAGTGCCCTCGACTGAACACCCAAATCATCTTTTCCTACTCCCCACCCTCACTTCACACTCTCCTCGCCACACCCTCTCCTGCTTAGAATCCTGCCACGTCATCAGTGTTTAAAAAGGGTGAAAAAGAGTGTTTGTGAGATGACTCCTGAGGGAATGAAAAATGACGATGGTCCAATTTCGAGAAAAAAGCTTTTAAGTTTATTAAAAATAATATTTTCATCACTTGACCATCTGTGACTGAAAACCTTACTGTAAAGAGTGTCCCGTTTGAGAAGGCCTTACAATTGCAAATTCCCACGACCAGTTAGTAGCTACCAATGCCCATAAACTAACCAATACGCAATGGGTACCCGTCCAAATCATTCTGTATCTCCTTACCATGCAGCTATAAACATCACAGCACCCCAAGACTCCCTCCCTGCATTCAATTTCCCAAAACATCGACAAAACCACAGCATGCAAAGATCTTCCCATAACCTTCCCCCAAATCAAGCACACCGACACATATCACGGCTACCAAGAAATCTCTCCCTACCCTGTTGTCCAACATCTGCATTCCCACAAATTTAGAGCACAACAAGGCTCCCCCCCGTTACTTCCCAAACATGCACTTCCACACACACCCAGCATCAAAAAACCCTCCCCTAACCCTTTCCCACAGGCGTGCATCCACATTGCCAATTGCAATGCCCCTGCATACTCAGAAAGTTGGTTTTGAATGTTGTGAACTGTTTGTGTTACGTGGTAGCTATTCCGACCGTGCGGGTCCCCGGGGTGGAGAGACAGTTGGTTTTTAAAAACAATAATTAATATTTCCCCCTCCACACTCTCCTTCCCTCGCTTCGTTCGTTCTTTTACTCCCTTTCCCTTCACAGCCCTATTCCGTTCTGGTGTAGCAAAAACAAAGGAACAACGGGTCTGGGCCCAAATCAAAAGATAGTGAGGATCAAAGCCCCAGTCCTCCACCATACGCCCACCACCACAGGGTACACGGAAACCCTTTTTACTCCCTGCCCTTCAATGGTTCTTCCATCGCCCTTGCCGGGGCTGTAGTCCAAAACTCCTTTTAGGGAACAGTACAGAAATTTTTTTCATGGGAACAGCCCTGATATGCCTGAACATTGTGAATGGTAACATCGGCAACCTGTTGGAGAAAACGCTCGCTTATTTCGCATACCACACATAC
>CM065716.1:30983369-30988203 GCA_033310375.1 Conus canariensis | reverse complement strand
TGTGTGTGTGTGTGTGTGTGTTGTGTGTGTGTGCCAATATAGATTTTTTTTTTCGCATCCTCCCAGCGCTTGCCCACTTCATCAAAGTGAAGAATGGTCCCCGCGATTCCCAACACACCACATGTGGACGTTCCCATGCATAAAGGAAACATGCATGTCCAGTTACATGGCCCTAAATCACCCTGTAGATGGAGCGCTGGCGCAGATTCCAATCTATGTCATGTCTGTCTGTATGTCTGCCTGCCTGCCTGTCTGTTTATCTGGCTGTCTCCCCCCCCCCCCCCTCCTCTCTCTCTCTCTCTCCTCCCACGGTTGATCTGATTACATCAATTATGCGTATCATACTTATTCGTCACTTGAAAATGAATGGTTTAAAGCATAGAAAGCGACAGCCATGGGGAGCAACCGCCCATGTGTCCCCCTGTTTGTGTCGCCATGTCCATGTATGGCCATGTCTATGCATCTCGGCAGATCAGATCTCTCTCCACTCAGTCAGTGTGTTGTCCCAGTCAGGTGGCATATCTGATCGCCCACAGAGAAAGGTGTGTGTGCGTGCGTGCGTGCGTGCGTGTGTGCGTGTGTGTGTGTGTGTGTGTGTGTGTGTGTGTGTGTGTGTGTGTGTGTGTGTGAAAATGCTACAAGCCGTAACTCCTCAACGAAGACAACAAAACATGAGCTTTTTTGTTCATCGGTCGAACTTAAAATTTGACCAGCTATACTGGTAAGAGCTATCAATAGTAATTATGTGGGCAGAAAATTTTGTATAACAGCATCCCATGGTGAACGGAAGCATTAGTATGGTGTACTATTTGCGTCAAAAAGACCGTACTTGATTCATCTGCTCATATCTGTATTTGTGGGACCTCATGTCTGTGCATGTCATGTCTGTGCATGTCATGTCTGTGCATGTCCATGGCTATGTTTCTCGTTGTCTGCATTATGTGCATCAGATTACCTGGAGCTGGATACATACAAACTTAGGATCACTGGAACTGGGTACATACAAACTTACGATCACTGGAGCTGGTGCATACAAACTTAGGATTATTGGAGCTGGTACATGGCAAACTAAGTAGATAAACTAGGTAGGCTGGGTACATACAAACTTGAGGGATTAAAATTTGGAGCTGGAGCTATACACGACTTAGGATCACGTGGTATACATAGTCATGGAGTGTACATACAAACTTAGGATCCCTGGAGCTGGGTATATGCAGGCTTAGGCTCACCTGGAGCTGGGCAGATAAAGGCTTAGCATCACCTGCAGATGGGCACATACAGGCTTGGGATCAAGTACAGCTGGGCAGATAAAGACTTACATCATCTGCAGATGGGCACATACAGGCTTAGCATCACCTTGACCTGAGGATATACAGACCTAGGACCACATGGGGTGGGCACATGCAGATTTAAGACACCTGAAGCTGAGTAGTATCTCTGCGGGACTGCAGCTTCGCCATGGCATTGTCATCAATGCAGGAAAAGATGAGGAATGTTCCTGATCTTCGGATTCAGTTTTACATCGAAGTTAGATATCAACATAACCAACATACTCAGATCAGTTCATTCCTTTGGATTAACATATAAATCTCTCTCTCTCTCTCTCTCTCTCTCTCTCTCTCTCTCTCTCTCTCTTCGCTCGCTCGCTCGCTCTCTCCGCCCTTCCCCCTTCGCTCCTCCCCCGTTCTCTCTCTCCAACACAACAAGCTGCCTACAACATTTTCTATGTTCTTCGTCTGCTGTCCACCGGTTTCACTGCAATCCATTGCCCATGGATACAGATAAACATCTATCACTGTCACATTGTAAGAGAGTTCACAACAAGGAATATTTCATCCTTCTTGCACTATCCCAAGGGAAAACAGGACAGAACAGAAAGAAACAACAGAAGAAATAATCAAAGAAAGAAAGAAAAAAGAAAAAAATGGGTCAAGAAAAGTAAAAAAAACAAACTATAAAGAACTGAGCTCTCTCTCCCGCCCTCCCTCCCCCCGTCCCCCTCCCCCCCCTCTCTCTCTCTCTCTAAATTGCTTCTCTTGCTTGGCAGCCAGCAAGACGACCTTTCCGGCAGCAGCAAGAATATTACCATTCTTTTCCCTTTACACATATTCTAGAAGAAGAAGAGGAGGAGAAGGAGGAGGTGGAAGAAGAACAAGGAAAAGAAAAAGAGGGAGGAAGAGGAGGAGGAGGAGGAGGAGAGGAGAAGAAGAAGAAGAAGAAGGAGGAAGGAGGAGGAGGTGGAAGAAGAACAAGGAAAAGAAAAAGAGGGAGAGGAGGAGGAGGAGAGAGGAGAGAGAAGAAGAAGGAGGAGGAGGAGGAGGAGGAGGTGGAAGAAGAACAAGGAAAAGAAAAAGAGGGAGGAGAGGAGGAGGAGGAGGAGAAGAAGAAGAAGAAGGAGAGGAGGAGGAGGAGGAGGAGGAGGAGAAGAAGAAGAAGAAATAAAGAATGTGCTGATCTGCTTCGTTTCTGAGATGTATGGAGAAATGGCATCAGATACGATTTTTTTTCTTTTTGCGAAGGGAACTGAAACAGCGGTTAACGTTATTGTTTTAAACAAGACTGGAACGCAAAATTGTCTGATAGTGATGGTCGTGCTAGCTGCAGCTGATTTTAGTCACTGCCGGAGTCGGGAAAATGCCTTCTTGCGATCACAGTAAGTATTATCAGACATTCTGTAGTAAAATTTTGACTGTCTTAAATATCAATAAAAGCCTTTGCCCACCCACCCCCAACTCTTCCCACTCCCACCCCATCCCCACCTCCAAAACACACACACACACACACACACACACACACACACACACACACACACACACACACATATGTATGTATGTATGTATGTAATAAACCCATCTAAATCCGAACTGGGCAAAATAAGCAAGAACATTTTGGAAAAGGCTATAGAAGATATAAAATCAAACACCGAATACAACTTTGGAAAAACAGCTATGAAGTCATACAATGGTTTAAGAAACTCAACAAACAGAGAAATACAATGTTCATTACATTTGACATAGTAGACTTCTATCCATCCATAGATGAAGAACTACTCAACAAAGCTTTGAAATTTGCCAACAAACACACAAATATAACAGAGTCAGAAATGGAGATTATTTTCCACACCAAAAAAAACTTACTCCATAGCAGAAATGAAACTTGGATTAAAAAAACGAGCAAAAACTCCACATTTGATGTAACCATGGGATCGTATGATGGTGCCGAAACATGTGAACTAGTCGGACTATTCATGCTATCCAACATCCAAAAACAACTTGGAAAACAGGCCGGTTTATACAGAGATGACGGCCTCGCTGCATTAAACAATAATCCAAGAACCATTGAAAACAAGAAAAAAGAATTATGTAAAATCTTTAAAAACCACAACTTAAAAATCACAATAGAAGCAAACAAAAAAGTAGTGAATTACCTAGACATAACATTAGACCTCAATGACCATGTGTACAAACCATACAAAAAACCCAACGACATACCAGTCTACGTAAACATCAAAAGCAACCACCCACCATCTATCTAAAAACAATACCCAATGGTATAAACAAGAGACTATCCAACCTGTCATGCAATGAAAACGCATTCAATGATGCAGCAACAGAATATCAAGAAGCATTACAAAAAAGTGGTTACAATTACAAACTACAATACAGTCCAGACAACAACACGAACAGAATTAAGAAAAATAGGAAAAGAAAGATCATATGGTACAACCCACCATACGATGGACAAGTAAAAACAAATGTAGGAAAAGAATTCTTTAAAATCTTGGCAACATCATTCCCAAAAGAACACAAACTGTCCAAAATATTCAACAAAAACACCATTAAACTGTCATACTCATGTATGCCCAACCTCAAAAACATGATTGATTCATCTAACAAAATGAAAAGCAACATAAAAGAGAAGGGTGCCGAAAGGACATCTTGCAACTGCACTAAAAAAGAACAGTGCCCCCTGAGCAAAAATGTCTTCACAGCAACATTGTATACCAAGCTACGGTAACATCAGAAAATGAAGAAGAAACATATGTAGGGATTACTGAAAACACTTTCAAAACCAGATACGCAAACCACAAACAGTCATTCAAAAATGAAAAATACAAAAATCAAACAGAGCTGAGCAAATACATCTGGAGACTCAAAGATAAAAAAATAGACTACAACATATCATGGAAAATCATAAAAAGAGCAACACCATACAACAATATTTCAAAAAGATGCAATCTATGCTCCACAGAAAAATGGTTAATATTATGCAAACCACACTTAGCAACTCTGAACACAAAAGTAGAAATTGTAAACAATTGCAGGCACAAGTGGAAATCTTTGCTAGCACATTCCACCTGAACAGGCCCCAATAAGAACCACAGGCCGCACGTGCAGCAAACGAGATCCGCCTGCACACACAGAGTTGAAATCAAGTCCCGCACGCCATAAAAGATCGTTGGCGTGCCCCAAAAGACATCCTGAAGATAGCAACGCTAGAAACAAGCTTGTAGATTTTACCACTTCATTTTAAAATATTTTTTAACAGATGTTGCTCCCCAAGGGGTTGAGCACCTTCAGATTTTTTAAGGACTTTTTTTATATTGTTCATAATATATATATATATATATATATATATATATATATATATATATATATATATATATATATAAAATAATAAAAATATAAGCGAAAACGTAGGTGCTTAAGAAGATATAAATTGACATCACGGATCTGGTAAACAATATTTCTCTTCAATAAAATGAAACAATATAAACAAAAAGATAAGCACAGACCATTTAAACATTATAGTAGATGCTCTCGACTGCTGATCT
>CM065716.1:30958369-30973369 GCA_033310375.1 Conus canariensis | reverse complement strand
GGATAGAAGAATTCCAACTTGGTGGTGGCATGGGGAAAAGGTGTCTTTTAAAGTTACTTTAAAGAGAAAGTTTGGAGAGGGTCCTTTTCAAAGAATGGGTTGAAGCCAATTGACCGTCTCTAAAAGCGGGTCTTCACAGCAAGCTGGTCACCATAGACAAATACGACAGAGACTAATTTCCCTTGATTCCTTCATCCAGGTTTTAGACTCGATGATGTGGCCCTGCACAGACTATGCATTCATCTCTCTTTGGCCAACACTAAAAGAAGGGAGGAAGAGAGCCAGAACAATCTGACCAATCAGCTATCAAAGCCAGCCCACCTCTGTTGGCCGTTAAGATCCAAAATGGATGTCTGGAGCAGAACCTGTCTGGAGGTTCTGGCCTTGGGTCGGCCTGAGATAAAGGCCATACGCCTCCTACTCCACACTTTACCACAGTGCTCAGACGATGCTGGAAACGGGTACTAATTTGATTACTTTGCCAGACTTACTTTTAATGCCTCTTAATTTCTTCTAATGACTGGAATTCACAATTTCACGCACATGAATTGCCACGTTTCTTACTCATATCCTTGTACAGAAGTTCAAGCGTATGGATGCTTGCTGTCCAAAACTGTATGAAGACAATTGTATGCATTCAGCGATACAATCAACAATCGCTTCACGCACATCAATACTAACTTACTCAAAATCGCCAACTATTGACAAACTAGCACTGGACGTGCGAAGTTGTTCAGCAGAAGGTAAGGGCATTCATATTTGTCATTCCTAGCAATCAGTTGAGTTTCTTTTTTGTTTGAGTAGTGATGCCACTCCACGTGATAACTATTTTCGTGATGTGTGAACATCTCTCCCCTCCTTCTCTCCTTTGCCGTGATTCTGTCTGAAAATTCCAATTTCATGCTTCAAATTCCATCACACGGTTCAGGCCAGTAAAGTCTCCAAATTAAAGAGCGATGAAAATGCCCACTTTACTATTTGAGAACACTGCTCAATTTGTAGCTTTCCAAACAAATTAACTGGCATAAGTCTTTGTCACAGACTACGCTCATTTTGAGCTTTTTTGTGACATATCACGGCTAAATATATGTTTGTTTGTTATGTTTTGTGTGAAACTTGAATCCACACTAGGCTTCTAACAACTGGTCCGTTCTCTCTGTGCTCCAGTATCCATCTTCAATGCCCTTCTGTTACATTTCCCTTGTTTTCCATGCATTGATTTCTAACTGACAACGCTCTTCAACACGCTTATGTACATATTTCATATTAATACGTACAATTCATTTCCGTGCACTGTTTCAGACGTTGTTTGGATTTCGCTTGTTCGTTTGATCTCCGTTTGCTCGTTTCTTTTTTTAATTTATCCTCTTTTAATTGTATTAATTCGCGTAAAATCAACAAATGAAACAGCTTTAAACACGTACATACATGTTTAAAAAATGTTTGAAAGGATCAGATTTTTATTTCACAGATCGTTCATGATGAAACTCACCAGGAAACAAGTACAAACATGTCACAAACGTCATGGTATTGAAGCTTTTTTTTTCCCTTTGTTTTGTTTCTATTTTACAACACCAGATTGCACTTAGACCTGATCCTTTGTGTTCTCCAATTCTAGTCCACCAAGCATCATTGATGTGAACTGTTCTTCTGTCAACTATTCCTTACATTGTTTCCACACGATGAAACCATTCGTTTCTTCACTGACAGCAGACAGAGAGGAAGGAGGCCAAACGTTTGAAAAATGCCCGCCATCACAGCCAGTCTCTATCTGTCAGCTTCTCTGGTGGTGTGGACCAGGAGTGAAGTCAGTCCACTACACGATGAATGTAGAATGGGATGGGGGGGGGGGGTGTTGCTCCAGTACTATCGCCCTTTCTTCTGCCATTGGATGTGGATATATATATACCCCCCCCCCACCCCCCCTCTTGGAAACATTCATTTTCGCTTCTATCGCTGCGTATTGGTGTGTGTGTGTGTGGTGGGTGGTGTGTGTGGTGTGGGTGTGAGTGTGTGCGTGCGTGTGTGCATGCGAGTGTGCGAGTGTGTGCGTGCGTGCGTGCGTGCGTGCGTGTGTGTGTGTGTGTGCGTGCGTGTGTGTGCATTCGTGCGTGTGTGTGTGTGTGTGTGTGTGTGTGTGTGTTTTGTGTGTGTGTGTGTGTGTGTGTGTGCGAGCGATTATGACTGTGTGGCTGGCTGGTAGGGTGGCTGGCTGTACGTGTAATGTTGGTTATAGCATAATTGCTATGCACAGTGTGTTTGCATGGTGTGCAAATTTTCGTGAAAAAACCATGAATTCACACGTGACGGGCTGCTATGAAATGCTTACAATGATGATGATGATGGTGATGATGATGATGATGATGATGATGGTGATGATGATGATGATGATGATGATGATGATGATGATGATGATGGCAATAATCAATGACTATGTTTAATCATGCGATCCTCTGTCTGTCTTTCTATTCATGGAACAGCTGTTCATAATCTTCCCCTGCGACACATGCATCTGTCCGGCCAAAACTGTTACGCATGGAGATGTCCTGTTTGATTTCATTCTTGGCTGATTGTAGTGTTGCCTGACTTGTCAAGTCCATGTCGAAGTTTTTGTCTGTTTTCTGTTCTCTTTTCATCAGCTAGACAACTCAGATCAGTTGCATTTAGACAGACACTAATCGGCTCAAGAGGAATCAGCCCTGAAAGAGCCTTGTATTGTCAGCTTAGATATATTAACAATGAAACTGAAAGCTGTTAAAAAGTCGTTTTAAGATGTCTTCACACTATTAACAAATCATTCAACAATAAAACTGAAAGCAGCCATGGAATAAAACCCCATGAAACACAAGTTTCTAAAAATTCCTTCACACTATTACCAAATCATTCAACATGAAAAAGAAATCAGTCAGTGAACAGAGAAACTGTTTAACACGAGTTTTTTTTTTACAAATATCTTCAGACTATTAAAAATCCTTAACCCTGCCGCCTTCATTCTTTCTCCTTTGTTTTGGTGGTTACTATTCATAAAAAATGGACAGAACCATCTTCAAAGACCACAGCTCCACCATAGCACACACTGCGATTCACAGCGGCTCATTACAGCATGAAGAGAGGTGAAGAGCGTGGGCAGTAAGGTGATAGCCAGGCTCCATGTTGGCAGCCACTTCAGGTCTAGGGACAGACACTCGAGATCGGGGGAGAGGAACATGGCTGGAATATTCAACCATGCACCAAAACACGCACAGCCTTTACGTCTCTCAGCGCCCCTTTTCAGCGACATGCTGACAGAAGTGGGGCTACGGTCTGCATCTTGTTGGCCTGCCAGTTTCTGTGTCACGCAACGAGGAACAGGTTTTTAACTATGTCCAATAGCGTCAGTAGAGACAGGACAGACTAGGTATCAGGAAGCCATTCTGATCTTCACTACAACAAAGCAATGTCGTCAGAAGAGACAGAAAAGGCTCAATGCAAAAAAAGCCACAGTTCATCACATCAAAACAGTGTCGTCAATAGAGACAGAAAAAGACCGGATACAAATAAGCCACTGTTAATCACAATAAAACAACATCGTCAACAGAGACCGCGAAGGCCAACCACAAAGAAGCCACCCTTCACCACAACAAAAGCCAGCCGTGTCATAGAGGCAGGACAGATACAAAGAAGACACGCTTCATAACAACAAGCAACTCCTCATTTGGGACAGAAAAAGGCTGGATACATAAGAAACCACCCTTCACCACAGGGAAGCAACATTGCCAGAGAATAGCATGTCTGACAACGCTGATGACAAAATTAATCACCGTGATAGAATTGCGTTAAGGACTGTAGTATTTGTGGTTATCATTTGATATATCACAAGTCAAATGTTTCAGCGTAAACCATCTACACCTTCATAAACAACATAGTAGAAACAGTTATCCACCTCGCCCAGCTTTATTCACACACACCATCAACCATAACCACGCCCCATCCCCCACCCCACCCCCGCTCTCTCTCTCTCTCTCTCTCTCTCTCTCTCTCTCTCTCCCCTCCCCCCCCCCCCCCCTCTTGCCCTACCTCCGTGTCACACTGTCTTTTGGCAAGAAATGCAGCACGGATTCTGTCTGCCACATGTCTCCCAGCTCATCAACACATTCCCATCCCAAAGAATTGAGCAATGCATCATTTATTTGAGAGCCCCCACCCACATGCCTCATCCCAGTCCTCCACCTGACTAGAGAAAGCCAGTGATTCTGTTGGCCTGTCAGACACTCCAGTTCCCAGCTTCAAATATCTTCCCCTGATGGCCCTCTGACTTCGCAGTGCCCTTGACTGAACACCCAAATCATCCCTTCCCTCTCCCCCCCCCCCAAACCACAGTTCACACCCTACTCGCCAACACTCCCTCACTGCGTTTGACTCCTGCCATAATCATCGGTGTCAAAAGTGATGAAAATGGTGTCGTGCTGAAGATGACTGCCGACGATGAATGACAATGACGATGATTCTATGTGAAGAACAGAATGCTGAAGACTTAAAAAGAAAAAAAATTAATTACTTTGACCATCAGTGAGTGAAGCATTTTCTGGTCTGGGCGTCAGAGGAGAAGGCTATAAGACTTGCAAATCCACACAACCAGTACACCTACATGTCATCAATGCACATAACAGCCAGCATCCCATCCAGTACCCTCCCAGCCCTGTACTGTCCCAACATTTGCACATCCATAAACATCACAGCATGGCACGCCATCATCCCGTACCATCCCAACACATGCACATCCATAAAAATCACATCATACCAAGATTTCCTCCCGTAATCTCTCAACATACTCCTAACCATAAAAATCAAAGCATACCAAGACTCTCTCGTGTACCCTCTGAACATATGCATTTTGAGATTATTACAGCATGCCAAGACCCCATCCCCACCCCCACTTACCCTAAAATACAAACACACAGACTTTTATCGCAGCATACTAAGATTCCTTCCTGCAACCTCCCAATACACACACGCAACCACGCACAGGACAGCATACCAAGACTCTCTCTTGTACCCCATCCTCCCAAAGCATGCACGTTAACAAACATTACGATATATCAAGACTCCACACAACCATGTACACCTTCCTACCACAAGTACATTAAAATACATTACAGGCTGCTATGACCCCCTCCCATACCTGCATAACACTGGCATTTTCACACACATCGTACCACAACACTCCCTCCCACATCCTCCAAACACACGTACTTCCACACATATCATAACATATAAACCCTTAACCCTTTCAACAAATGCACATCCACACTCATGCAATGCCTCGACGTATTCAAAGAGCTGGTTTTGAATGGTGTGCAATGTTTGTCTTGAGTGGAAGCCACCGACAGTATAGCCCTCCTTGTGGAGAGACTATTTTCCCCACCTCATCATCCCTCTTTTCCTCACTCCGTTCTGTCTTTCAGTCATTCTCGAGCATGTTCTGTCTGGTGTATGCAACAACAAAGTCAACACACAGGGCCTGGCCCTGAATCAAAGACAGTGAGGATCAAAGCCCACAGTCTCCATCCATATCTGCCCACAACTAGACAGGGTCAACACTGTTAAGCCACTTTCACCCATTGCCCCTTCATCGTCCTTCCATCTGTCCACTGCTGTGCTGTCAGTCACACACGAACAGTCTGCAAGCTCTATTGAGAGATACAGACAGAAATCTCTTTCCATGGCAACAGCCTGCATGTGCCCTGAGTAAGTGTGAATGGTAACAGTGGGTTGGAGAAACGAGTGCAGTCTCTCTCTCTCTCTCTCTCTTCTCTCTCTCTCTCTCTCTCTCTCTCTCTCCTCTTCTCAAGCTCAATCCTTGGTCAATTTTGTTTTCGGAGTTCTAATTTTCCTCTCTACGCAGACTGTCTCTCCTCTTCAGTATCTCCTTAGCTATAATGCATGCTGGCACACACACACACACACACACACACACACACCACACACCACACACACACACACACACACATTGAGAGAGAGAGGGAGAGAGAGAGATGTGTGTGTGTGTGTGTGTGTGTGTGTGTGTGTGTGTGTGTGGTGTGTGTGTGTGCGCGTGCGTGCGGCGCGGCACATATGGTCTCGCTTCCCTGTTGCACACACGTAAATGTTGTCAATGTAACAGTAGTGATCGTTGTTTTGGCGACTCGATGAGCTGCGTGAGCTGAATGTTCCATGTCGGGAATGTGTCGTTTGATTTGTATCAGCTGAAAACCAAATCCTGAGGAAGACGCACATGCGTCGAAATTTGACAAAGAAATATTTGTTTTGTTCTTTTCATTCAAGGTCGAAAGACAAACAGATAGACAGACAGACAGACAGACAAATAGACAGACAGATACAGATAGATAGATAGACAGACAGATGATAGATAGATAGATAGATGTAGATAGATAGAATAGACAGACAGACAGACAAATAGACAGACAGACAGATAAATAAATAAATAAATAAATAGATAGACAAATAGACAGACAGACAGACAGACAGATAGAAAATAGATAGTAGATAGATAGATAGATAATAGATAGATAGATAGATAGATAGATAGATAGATAACAGATCGGGGTCTGTGGCTGCTTTGGGGAGCTCTTTTCTTTTTGAATGAACATGTACATATTTCACAATGGTCTGTTGTAATTACTCTCTATTGGCAGTTTCATACACTCACAGAACCCTCCCTCTCTCTGTCTCTCTGTCTCTGTCTCTCTCTGTCTCTCTGTCTCTGTCTCTCTCTCTGTCTCTCGTTCTCTTCTCTTCTCTCTCTCTCTCTCTCTCTCTCTCTCTCTCTCTCTCTCTCAGCTTCCATAATTACTTTCACATCCTTTCACGTCTCATATTAAAGGACCGTCCATCAGATTGCCACCAAATCACTACAGGGTGTTCCCAAGCCAAATGAATCATGAGCATCCCGTCAGAGTCCTCGAAACCAGTCAATGAGCCAGAATCCCTCCCCCCCCCCCCCCCCCCCCCCCCCCCGTCTCTCTCTCTCTCTCTCTCTGCAACCTTTTGCTTAAAAGCGATGGCAACTACATTAAATGTTACAGCAGTATTGACTACTGAGTTTCATATTCATATCCGTTAGCGAATATTGCACCATTTCAGCTTTATGTTCGTACATAATAAATATGTGATGCAGTGAAGGATGGGCTTTCCAATAGCAAACCTACTGGCCAGTTTTCAGTTATTATCTTTGTTCCAAGAAGTTCGGTTGAGCGGATTTTGTTCTTGTTGATGTTGTCCTTACTTCATGTTCTAATCATGGACCCGTGCGAGCGAGCGAGCAAGCGAGCGCGCGCGCACGCACGCACGACACACACACACACACACACACACACACACACACACACACACACACACAAGAGTGTTGGAGGACACACACACACACACACACACACACACACACACACACACACACACACACACACAGGTGTTGGAGGACACACACACACACACACACACACACACACACACACACACACACACACACACACATACACACATACATAAAGACACACACACACACACACACACACACACACACACACACAACATACACACACACACACGTCCCCCCCCCCCCCCCCCACACACGCCCACACACACACGCACGCACACACACATACCCACACATACACACACATGGCACACACACACACACACACACACACACACACACACGTTTACCTAAATAACATTTTCCTAAACGTTCTTGTCTGATTAAAGTTTATATAAAATCATAATTACACAAATTTTCATACCATCAAACTGAACAGACTTGTTTAAAGAATCAATCCCCCTTTATATCCTATTTCTGGGACCACAATGCCAGTCTCTGATCTGTTGCATGTCACCCCCAACATTTCATAACAATTCTTCACTGTCATACCCTAAAGTTCATCATATATTGCAAGGAAAATCTGAGGGAGGGAAAGGCACGGAGGGGACTCAAAAACTTTGTCTGTCTGTCTGTCTATCTCTGTCTGTCTGTCTGTCTGTCTGTCTGTTTTCTCTCTCTCTCTCTCTCTCTCTCTCTCTCTCTTCTCTCTCTCTCTCTCTCTCTCTCTCTCTCTGCCCCCAATATCGAACCCACTCGTCTCTTTCAATCATGCTATGACAGCAGATGCCTATAGAAATATGAGAACAAAATCTCCGACAAGAAGAAGCGTTACATCATGAAAATACAGAGGGATGTAAACATATCAATAATAAGATACATCACAGGGATAGATGTTATGATGGGGGAAGGGGTGTACAGTTAGTGCCCTTGTGGCTCTCATTTCAAATCAAACAAAAGAGATGTTTCATATAACATCCAAATCCTGCATCTTGGTTCGTAAAATGTCTAAAGCACTGCTCACTCATATCCCCTTCTCATCCCCCCCCCCCTCTCTCTCTCTCTCTCTCTCTCTCTCTCTCCTCCCCTTCTCTTCAAATCTACTTGCAACTGCATGGCTGCAGGAATGGAAAAAAGGCAGAGAAAGAGACAGACAGACAAGCAGAAAGACAGACAGAGATGGAGAGATAAAGACAGACAGACAGACAGACAGACAGACAGAAGTGGGGATGGAAGGAAATGAGCAAAAGCATCCCAGACTACAAGAAAAAGCGACACTACCATGAGAAAGAGCATCAAGCACTGCCCACAGTCATAGTATAAATGTAACAGTATCAGAGGCTAAAATGGACAACAGGAATGCAGGATTGACGAAGGAATGAATATCAACGTGCTGAGGTGGTATCGTGTTCCAACAACACGGATGGCACCAACACAACGTCACTGCTAGAAAATATAGTGGACAGCTAATAAACTTCAGATGGCAATATTAACAGTGTCAGATACTGGGTCGTTTCATTTGACAGTCAGCCATTTCCCACAGCTGCTAGCACTATGGACAGTGTGTTCCTTGTCAAAACAGCTACAGCACATGGCTGTTGTTCCTGTGGGGAAAGCAGACGAGAGGACAGGGACAGATGAAGCATCAATGTACAGAATCCATATATTGGAAAAGAAAAATCTATGAAGGGCAAGCCACGCGGTTCACAGGCGCCGGTGCAAGTTGGAATCATCGATTTACCCAATCAATGATTACAGGAGATGCATCTGAGGGTGCAGGAAAGGCTTGAAATACATAACAAAAAAGTTTACCTCCCCCCACCCCCACCCCCACCCCACCCCCCATGGTCTCAAGCTTATGTCATAGTATCTCCAGTAAGAACGGAACAGAATCTGTGTGTCTGGTTTGTTCCGCCTAGTATTGAGCAATGCATCATTCATTTCAGTAGAGAGCTTCCCTTCCTAGTAAAACCCAGTGATTCCCTTAGCCCGCAGCAGACATTTCAATTCCCAGCTCCCATAACCCCTCTCTGCTGCCTCATTGATTCGGCCCGGCTCTTGGCTCGACACGAAAACCACCCCCTTCCCTTCCCTCCCCCCCTCGTCCTCCTAGTCCCGCCGCCCCCCCCCCCCCTCCCCACCTGACCCACACTCAAATCCTCCTCTCACCCCACCCAGCTCGGCACCTTTTCATGACTATTTCTGTTCCAAGACACAGAATGTGGCCGTGCATTCGCCATCAGAGTGGACAAGCAATGGACGACAAGAGAGATTGGAAACATGGGCAAGGAACATTGATTTCTCATCGAGACGTTCATTGTCACAAAAGTTGAAAAAACAAGGACAGGCAAACAAACAAAATGCTTGTCAGTTCTTCATTCTGACCAATGATTGGTTGGGTTGACACGCTCCTGGTCGCTGGTAGCTTGCTGTCTTGTCATTGACAGGCTTGGATGGCAACTTGTTAATGGTTACAGGTGCTTTCTGTTGGTTGTTTTTGGTACTTTGGTGAGCATGCTACTAACATGTTGAGTAACTGTTAGTTACTCGACTGATATTTTGTTTTTCGTTGTCAACCTGTTAGTTTATTGGATGAGCTTTAGTTAACTCGATTTACTGTTGGTCATCAAGCTATTAGTTAGCTCTCTGACGTTAAGACATCTCACTGATTTTTGGTCATCGAGTTATTGGTTCATTTGCCTGACTTTCAGTGACCTGTCTGACTTTTAGTTATCAAACTATTGATTCCATGACTGATTTGTGGTCGTCAAGCTACTGTTTCGGTGGCTGACTTTTAATGATCTGTCTGATTGTTGGTCATCAAGCTGTCACTTTGTTGGCTGACTTTTAGACACCCGCCTGACGTATGGTCATCAAGCTGTTGGTTTATGGGCCGACTTTTAGTGTTCATCAAACTGTTAATTCGTTGGCTGACTTTTAGTTATCCGTCTAGCGTTTGGTTATCAAGCTGTTAATTTGTTGGCTGACTTTCAGATACCCACCTGACATTTGGTCATCACGCTATCAGTTCGTGGCTGACGTTTAGTTATCTGACTGGCTTTTGGGCGTCCAGCTATTGGCTCACCAGAAGTTTTTCTGTTACCCAACTGACTTTTGGCTATCAAGGTACTGTGGCTGAATTTTAGTTACCCTGCTGACTTTTGGTAATGAAGCAATGGTTCGTTGGTTGACTTTCAGTTACTGAACTGGCTTCTGGTTATCAAGATATTGGTTCGTTGGCTGTCCTTTAGCTATTCAACTGAATTTGGTTGTTATTCTATCGGTTTGTTGTCTTCCTTTTAGTTATACGACTGAATTTTGGTGATCAAGCTACTGGTTCGTTGGCTGACTGGTCGTTATCTGACTGAATTTAGGTTGTTATGGTATTCGTTCATTGGCTGACTTTCAGCTACCCACCCGACTTTTGGCTGTCAAATTGTTATTTTCATTGGCTGATTGTAAGTTACCTGACAGACAGTCGACAAGTTGTTGGCTCATTATTAATTACTTGATAGATTTTGGCTGGTTGTAAGTTACCTAGTTAAGATTTTGGCTGGTTGTAAGTTACCTAGTTGATTTTCAGTTAACTGCTTTCAAGTTAACTGGTTGATTTTCGGTACACTAATTGTAACTTATCCAACTGATTTTCAGTTTACAAACTAGCGATTCGTTGACTCCTTTTTAGTTACCTGCTTGACTTTCAGTTGACAAGTTCATGGTTCATTTGATGCATGTTACTTATCTGATTTTCGGTTGACAAGTTATCAATTCGTTGGTAGAATATCAATTACTTGATACGTTTTGGTTAGCAAGCTGTTGCTTCGATGAGTAAAGGTTAATAACCTGATTTTCGTTTGGTTGACATCGGTTAGCTTGCTGACTGTTTGCTAGTTACTTGAATGCACTGATACATTATTTAACGCCACACCAAGTAATGACGTCACACTTCCTGAGTGTCAAAAACACTTCTATTCTCCAGATTCAATCAGTCTGTCTATGAGGATTTATAAACATTAATGGAATCGAGATAATGACAGAGACTATGACCATACCACACGACATATAGGGAAATCAGCAAATCTGGAACAGTCAGACAAAATGGAACATCTCAGTCCAGGTGCAAGAAAGATGAAGACAGTTTATAAGATGGTTTGTTTTAACTCACTGCTTTCCTTTGGAAGAATTTAAGATGGCAAGGATGAAGAAAAGCAAATGTTCGGATAGGCAGTAAGCAGTTACAGCCTTTTTTCATTGTTTCTTTTTACCAATGAATATCACGCATTTTCTTGTACATAATGTGTTAAACTGTATAAGTTATCCTAGGGTGTCAAAGTTTTCCATAACAAACCGCCACTTGCTCTATATTCTCTGACCTACGGAACGAACGAACTTTCCTGTTAGACGTGCTGTCACTTTTATTTTATCTGTGATGATTGAAGTTTTAATTTCTATTCATTAAATGTTTCATTCCATTCTCTGCACAACCAGACATAAAAGTAATTCCCAACTTTCTTCACAATGCCATAATTATCGTATTTGCTTAGATCTTCCAGCTTTGCCAACCTTCCCCCTATATCTGAAAAAGTTCTGAGCCTTTCACAAAAGCCAAGTTTTATGGAAGTCTAGTCTCCTCACGTCAGGTGAGCACGCTAATTTGAATTAGTGTCTGGAACAAGTGAAGCGATTATGCATTCCTTGTCTGAATTGGACCTGTTTTTTCGTTTGACAGCTGACAAACCCATTTTCAGTCAGGCGTTTTCAGCCCTGACAAGGTCGATTTTTAGTAGCACATTTTAAATCTTGACAAGATCGATTTTGTAAAAATTTTCAACTTGACAGTTAAAGAGATTGTCCCAAAATAAAAGACAGAAATGTTGCTTTCAGTATGATTACTTTTTTGCAATAATTAAAAACCAGATAAAAGAGAAAATGCATACGAACGAGCACAATCAAAGAATGGCTAGTATCGGGTGGGTAAACATACACTATGTTGATGAAGAACACCATTCAAAGTTGTATTAAGAACTAACTTGGTTAGTTTTCTCTTGGAGAACATCTTTCCAAGAGCAAATAATATCGAAGTTATAAAACAAATGGATGTTTTGATAATAAAACAGCAATTTACTTTCTTCCATGAGAGGCCTCAAATCTTTGGCCTATCAAAAGTAATTTCCTGTTCAGCTTTGGGACCCAGAGGCTGGGGGAACCCCCAAATCCGGACCACTGGTTTGGCATGGAACACCTTCACGGCCTAGTCAGCTCTTGGACCGTGGCTTCCAGTTTGGACACTGCTCCGTCCTTCCCATCTCCCGACCCCCTTCCCCTGCTCCCTTTTGCCTGAACTGTACTCTGACATGATACACCACTGTACCTGCAATCCAACATAAATCTTACATACCGTTTTCAGGCAGGTACTCTCTCTTTCTTTCTCTCTCTGTCTGTCTGTCTCTCTCTCTTCTCTCTCTCTCTCTCTCTCTCTCTCTCTCTATCTCTCTCTCCACAAACCCCTTGCAGTAACAGACTAATCGGTGTGATCAATGAGCTCACAGAGGGGATCACAGCCTCTTTGATCAGGCCCAGAACATCACCAAAGCTGGCAGTGCAACATAAACGTCAAAACGTCACAGACGTCCTCAGCAGTATTAGCATGGTGACCTAACTTGCAACACCCTTCACAAACTAAAGGCACGATTAGCCATGACCTCCGGCTACATGTGCGAAGGGCGTCCCTTTAAAAGACGCTCTGAAGCAGCTTGTCTCTTTCTTTCTCTTGTCCATTTGGAGACATCCGCGTGATCAACGGCACTACACCTCTTCGCCATTTCATCAGATCTTCATCAGTCAAACGCGTAGCAGACTGTTCGGTTTTATTATTAGTACTTTGCGCGTGTAGGAGGTAGCATTGTTTGATGACTTTCTGCTGCACAACGTGCTTCTTGCTAACGTGGACATTTGCACAGCAGATCTGTCTGGTCTATCCTCTCTGTACATTTGGCCATTATGAAAACAGAAAAACTTCTCTCCTCTCTCTCTCTCTCTCTCTCTCTCTCTCTCTCTCTCTCTCTCTCTCTCTCTCTCTCTCTCTCTCTCCCCCTCTGTGCAGTCTTGAGATGGCCTCTGTAGCCAGCTGAACTATAAACAACATCAGTCTCTCGCTCTTCCTCTCTTTCCATCTCAACCTCTCAACCGTCTCTTTCTCTTCTGCCTGGAGATGGCCCCCTGTGTCACCTGAGCCATTAACAACATAAATCTCTGTCTCCATCCACTCCCCACCTCTACCTCTCTCTCTCTCATTGTGTGTGTGTGTGTGTGTGTGTGTGTGTGTGTGTGTGTGTGTGTGTGTGTGTGTGTGTGTGTGTTCAGACTTGGGATGGCCTACACGACTGGCTGAGCCATAAATAGTATTAATCTCTCTCTCTCTCTCTCTCTCTCTCTCTCTCTCTCTCTCCTCTCTCTCTCTCTCTCTCTCTCTCTCTCTCTCTCCCCAACCCTAAGGTGACCTCTTCGACCAGCAGTTGCATGATATAATATCTACAAACGGCGACAAAATAAAAATGACCTTCACTAATCATCCTCTCGCCCCACGCCCTCATGAAGCTACTTTTGGTTGATCGAATGGGATGCTTGTCTTAATTTCTTTTTTTTTCCATTCTGCCATGGGTTGTATACAAAATGACCTTCAGACGCGTAGTACACTGTTCAAATATTCCATATCACGGCGGTCTCAGTTTCTCATTTTATGTTAAACACAGAGACATAACGCTCCTCTCCTCTACTCAAGAAAATACTGGAGGGTAGAGCGCAAGCGAAGAGGGCACAGGAACCTCCCAAAGAAAACCCTCTACCAGCGTTTCCTACCTCCATCTTATAAAAACTGAGAAAGATAAAGACAGAGAAAGCACACGCACGTATTCTCTCTCTCTCTCTCTCTCTCTCTCTCTCTCTCTCTCTCTCTCTCACACACACACACACACACACAACACAAAACACACACACACACACACACACACACACACAACACCAGACAGACAGAGATATACACACAGACAGACAGACAGACAGACAGAGACAGACAGAGAGACAGAGAGACAGAGAGAGAGTCCGAATGCCCTGGCAACACGGCACCAAAGATATTCTCAGCCAGACTGCCCCTCCTCAGCATCATACCCAGAACAGAAACCTGTCTGCAGGGCATGGCAATTTCTCCACGAACTCGGGAGTTAGTTGTCTGAAGTCCGCTTCTGTTCTATGAGAATACAAAAAGGCAATTTGTTTTCCCTAAAGCAGTAATCTACTTTTTCAATATTGTTTTTTAAGTTGACTTGTCAAATGTCAAACCAACACACAGAAACAAAATGAAATGTAATTTTTTTCTAAACAATAGCTAAAACTCTTACATTTGCCTTCTATTACTCTCTCTCTCTCTCTCTCTCTCTCTCTCTCTCTCTCTCTCTCTCTCTCTCTCTCATGCGTTCAAAAAAGCAAAAGTTATACCCATTCATAAATCTGGTAATAATACTGATCCTTCAAACTACAGACCAATATCAATCTTATCTATCTTAGATAAACACATCCTTCATCACTTCAACAAGTACGATTTGCTCCATCCCGGACAGTCTGGTTTCAGACAGAAACATTCCTGCCAT
>CM065716.1:30940869-30953369 GCA_033310375.1 Conus canariensis | reverse complement strand
ACCTTTTGATCAAGCACCCTTCTACTATCCCTCTCCCTTCCCAGAGAAATGTTACCTTTTGATCAAGGCACCCTTCTACTATCCCTCTCCCTTCCCAGAGAAATGTTACCTTTTGATCAAGGCACCCTTCTACTATCCCTCTCCTTCCCAGAGAAATGTTACCTTTTGATCAAAGCACCCTTCTACTATCCCTTCCCTTCCAGAGAATGTTACCTTTTGATCAAGGCACCCTTCTACTATCCCCTCCTTTCCCTGAGATGTTACCTTTTGATCAAAGGCACCCTTCTACTATCCCCTTCCTTCCATTGAGAAATGTTACCTTTTGATCAAAGGCACCCTTCTACTATCCCCTCTCCTTCCCATTGAGAATGTTTACCTTTTGATCAAAGCACCCTTCTACTATCCCTCCTTCCCAGAGAAATGTTACCTTTTGATCAAGGCCCCTTCTACTATCCCCTCCTTCCCAGAGAATGTTACCTTTTGATCAAAGCCCCTTCTACTATCCCTCTTTCCCTGAGAATGTTACCTTTTGATCAAGGCACCCTTCTACTATCCCTCTCCTTCCCTAGAGAATTGTTTCCTTTTGATCAAGGCACCCTTCTACTATCCCTTCCCTTCAGAGAATGTTACCTTTTGATCAAGGCACCCTTCTACTATCCCTTTCCCTTCCAGAGAAATGTTCCCTTTTGATCAAGGCACCCTTCTACTATCCCTCTCCCTTCCCAGAGAAATGTTACCTTTTGATCAAAGGGACCCTTCTACTATCCCTCTCCTTCCAAGAATGTTACCTTTTGATCAAGGCACCTTCAACATCCCTTCCACAGAAGTGTAATCCTTTTGATCAAGGCTCCTGTCTTCTGCTGTCCCTCCCTCTTCCCCCAGTAGTGTTATCCTTTTGATCAGGGAACATTTCTACTATCCCCTCCCCCCCCCCCCTCTTCACCAAGTAGTGTTATCCTTTTGATCAAGGCACCTTCTAGTCTCCCTCTCCCTTTTCCCTAAGTGTTATTCCTGTGATTTAAATACACTTCCACTACTCCCCTTCCCCCAGAAGTGTTATCCTTTTGATCAAGGCACCTCTAGTCTCCCTCTCCCTTTTCCTGAAGTGTTATTCCTGTGATTTAAATACCTTCCACTACTCCCTTCCCCCAGAAGTGTTATCCTTTTGATCAAGGCACCTGTCTATTCCCTCCTCTTTCCCGAAGAGTTATCCTTTTAATCACACTTCTATTACCCTCCCCTTCCCCAGAAGTGTTATCCTTTTGATCAAGGCACCTTCTACTGTCCCCCTTCTTTCCCCAGAAGTCTTATCCTTTTGATCAAGCACCTCTACTATTCCCCCTCCCTTTCCCCTGAATGTTTTCCTTATCAGGTCATCCACATCTTCCACCCCCCCTCCTCCCAGCAAGAGTTTATCTTTTGATCTACCCCCTCGACTCACTTCTCCTCTTCCCTCCCATGATTGTCTCATCCTGTTCCATTCCACCTCCCCTCCGCCGACCCTGGCTTCCTCTTGTATCCCCCTTCGTACTCCACCATCTATGTCTTCCCCTCCCAGTGAATTGCTATCCTGTTGATCCAGGACGCTGGACCCTGGCTTTCTGGTATTTCCCTTCGTACTCCCCACTATGGTCAATTTGAATTTTTGAAAGATTTTATTCAGTTGATCCTCGGACGCTAACAACAGTTTTCTTATCTGCCCTCTCCTCAAGTCCCATTTCTACTTTCTCCTTCTCAAAAGACAAACGAAGCGGGGTATAATATACACCAGTTAAATGGTCCTTTTGGAGGCATGGCCAATCTTAAACCAGTTTGCAGAAAGGAACAAAATCATGAAAATGATGGGATGAGGTCATGACAAAGAGTTACTCTGGCACAATTCGTTGTTCTAAATTGACAGAAACACTTCATACGGTGATTACGTAAAAAAGGTGTTCTGTAAAGTCCATGAAATTAAAAATATCAGACTAAAATGCTGTCAGCCTAAAATATTTCACAGAATTATCGCCACTGAAAGTTTGCTGAATAAAATGTGTGCATCACATAATGGACTTGCATATTTCCTCAACGGTTTTTGGAGATCCTTGGAAAACTTCTTTAATGAAAAAATGTGAAAATAAATGTAATGTCAATATATCACGCAACATTATAGGCCTACTCTTTGGTGTAGACGCCTGTAGTGAATCAATGTTTCTGATTTGATCATATTGTTTGCAAACTTTGGTTTTTATAAATGCCAGTTACAGAAGTGCTCATCAAATGTGTATTTTTCCCCCGAAGCATAATTATTAGTTCTGGATTCAAAACTGAGCACAAAAAAGAATTACAATGCTATTTAAATGTCAGTTTGTCCCGATTCAGTTTGGAATGTAATCTTTATGGCGTGTATTTTCCAAACAGATACAAAAGAACTTTCTTCTTCTTCATCATAGCGTAAGAATATTAATATACAGCTCTATTACTGAATGTATTTAAACATTATGTAATACTGTGTTACATGCACATACTTTTTATTATTGTTAAACTTCAATAGATAATGCACTGGGATGACATACATTAACTATTCTTGCTTTTTGTGTCTGTCTGTCTGTCTGTCTGTCTGTCTGTCTGTCTGTCTGGTTGTTTTTGCTTATTTTGCCGTATTTGCTTTTGTGATCGTTGGTATATTTGTAGCTATAGTTTGTTTGCGTTATAATTATGTAAATATTTACTTTGTTTGCTATGTATACAATGTTCTTGTGATCGTGTGAAAAATTAATAAAAGCTACTTTAAAAAAAAAAAAGGGGGGGGGGGGGGTCATTACCACACAGTGGATTGAAGCCGATTGAACACCTTTATAAGCGGGTCTTCATGGTGACCTGGTCGCTAAGGGCAGACATGACGGAGACTGACTTGCCTTGATTCCTTCACCCAGGTCTTAAACTCGATGATGTGGCCCGGCTCAGACTATGCATTGATCTTTCTTTGGCCAACACGACAAAGAAGGGAAGAAGAGACCCAGAATAATCTGACCAATATACAGCCGCTATCAAAGCCAGCCTACCTCTGTCTGTTGGCCCCTTCAGATCAAGGCAGAAAATGGATGTCTGGAACGGAACCAGTCTGGAGGTACTGGCCAACGGGTCGGCCTGAGACAAAGACCTTTCGTCTCCTCCTCGGCTTACCGCAGTGCTCAGACGACTCCGGAAACGGGGTATTAATTTCACTACTTTGCCAGACATACTTTCATGTTCGTCAACTTCTTTTACTAACTGGTGTTCACAATTTCACGTGCATACATTGCCACGTTTCCTACTCAAACCTGTGAACTAAAGTTAACGCATATCAATGCTTGCTGTCCAAAACTGTGCGAAGGCAGTTGTATGCATGTAGTAATACAGTGTAGGACTATCAACAATCATTAGATGCACGTCAATATCGTTTACTCAAAACCATCAACTCTCTGTAAAATAGTATTAGATGTGCTTAGCTGTTCACTGAAAGGTGAGGGTATTACTAATAGCCATTCCAGGCAGTCCAGTTCAGGTCACTTTCAGTCTGAGCAGTGATGCCGCTCCATTCGATAACTGCTTTTGCGCTGTGTGTAACAAAGGGTGGATACAAATTACTGAACACTCTAAGAATAGCTCCCCTTTTATGAAATGGTATCCCTTATCATTCCTGTATCATCTTCTTGTCTGTGTTCCTTACATGTCATTTCTGACCTCTTCTCAGCTTTGCACTTCCTTCTATTTCTGACCTCTTCCCTACGTCTGACCTTTGCCCTACGCCTGACCTCTCCTCTACATTGGACTTTTCCCCTCCTCTGACTTCCACCTCTGACCCCTCTTCTCCGTCTGACCTCTTCTTCTAATCTCTCACCTACGTTTTACCTCTCCCCACTTCTGACCTCTACGAGAGAGAGAGAGAGAGATAGAGAGAGAGAAAGAGAGAGAGAGAGAGAGAGAGTGTGTGTGTGTGTGTGTGTGTGTGTGTGTGTGTGTGTGTGTGTGTGTGTGTGTGTGTGTGCGTGTGTGTGTGTGTGTTCAGGAAATTTGTATCTCTACATGTAAATCAATAAACGAAACAGTCTTAACAAATACATACACGAATATTATGTTTACAGGATCAGATTTTCATGTCACGGGCCCTGCACGATAAACTTCACCAAGCAACAAAGAATAACGCTCATGTCACAAAGGAAACACTGTTTTGGCGTCATATACTTTACCATGTCAGACCATAGCATTCAACGGCAGTTAGCCAGCTCTGTCAGGCCGAATTTTTTCCGTGGCCAATGCAGTCATAAGACAGTCACGTGATGTCACCCCACTTCCGGCCCCGGAAGAAGCCAGTGTCAACTTCCTATACGTCATTCATCTTCGGCCTGCCGTCAAAGCAAGATAAGTCTTGTGCTCTGTCTCGCCTATACTTGCCTTTGTGTTAACATTGCTGTGTTTTGTTTCTATACTTGATTCAGTTGTGGCTTGCACTAGACCCTGAGTATTTTTGCCGTGTGAGGCTCTTGGTTTACCGGCACTCTCGGGAGCGTATTTATTAAAAGATTTGTCTCTTTTACCGGCACTCCCGCGACTTTGTTACTCGCGAGTTCCCCCACCATATTGCCGAGCCTCGGGTTCAGCACGCATTTTGTGCTGGTTCCCGCTTGCACTAGACCCTGAGTATTTTTGCCGTGTGAGGCTCTTGGTGGGAGCGTATTTATTAAAAGATTTGTCTCTTTTACCGGCACTCTCGGGAGCGTATTTATTAAAAGATTTGTCTCTTTTACCGGCACTCTCGCGACTTTGTTACTCGCGATCGTCGGCACCGCTCGCCGGTCGTGTTCCCCCACCATATTGCCGAGCCTCGGGTTCAGCACGCATTTTGTGCTGGTTCCGCTTATTAAGGTTTAGTGCTCAATAACTATCACACCTGTACTCTTTACCCTTCACAGGTAGAACGTGTTCGAGTAAGGGTGCGTGACACTGATCTGCTTATTAAGATTTAGTGCCCAAGAACTATCCCACCTATACACAGTGATACTCCACGTGTAGAGATTGCTATTAATAGCCATACCAGTCACACGACCGGTGGCGTGTACGGGTAGTTCGAGTTTTCAGTCGATCTCTCGAGCACTTTGCACGACACCACACGGACGATCGAGATTAATTGATTTTCTCGATCGGCCACCTTGTCTCCTCTTTGCGGTCGTGTGTTCCGGGTTTGCTCTTTCCACCTGTGCCCAACATGGTGAAGGACACCGCCGGGTCGAGCCACTCCACTGCTCGGAGTTCGCTCAATTTCCCGGAGAACCCGCGGGTCGATTCCATCTCGGAGCAATCCGTTCGCACTGATGAACGTACGGTTCGGGTAGACAGAGACGACTTCTCCGCGGAAGGGACGCGTGATCTTTCCTCGTCTACCAAACCGACGGACGCACGACCGCGGCGTCCCAAGGCTGATAGGCAAGCGGCCACCATTTCAAAATGCCTTTCATTTGATCTGCCTGCAAAGTCTAAGGGCAAAGCTCCCCTCAAGGTGCTGCCCAGAAAGTCTAATGGCAAGGCTCCCCTCAAGGGGCCCGGCCGAGCAAAGACTAGCCAACGGAATTCGCCCTCCCCCACCCCTTCTCCATCGGCCAGCTTGCCCTCTAGCCTACGGACTCGCTCGGAGACTTCTAACTATCATGCTGAGTCACGCGAATCTCGGCCCCCGGGGCACCTTGCCGAGCCGCGGACCAGCACGGGTGACGGATCTGGGATGGAATCACCATCCGTCACTCGCCTTGATGAGTCACGTATCTCTTTTTCCCCCCAAATTGATACGTGCACTCATAGCGCTCGGCCCCACCGGGCACAGGTGCAGCCAACACCTGAGCTCGAGGAGCGCTTCGACTCCGGAAGCAGCCTTATGGTCACCCCGACGCACGACCTCGGTGGTGTCCATAATCCTGGGCGTGCGGGCACGCCGCGCCATGGGCCCGGCCGTGCCCATGCACAAGGACGGTCGACCTACCCCGATCGAACGTCACCTTCTTCCCTAGGGGTATTGGACGTTGGGGAACCGACCTTTTCGGATCCCCATTTGGGCAACGTCCGCGGTCCCGCTCCTCCGGGGGGAGGATCTACCAGCGGGACCAAGGGTAACCTGACATATTCCTCCAGGGGGAGGAACACGGGACCGCATCCTGACCAATCCGCACTTTCGCGGGTTGGGGGCTCGACTTCCGCATCCTCCTCCATACCATTATGGCCCTCCCAGGCCCATTCCAAGGACGTGTATGGTGCAGTGCACGGACCTGGACGGGGACGACAGGCCACGGCCTCTCAAGACCCCCCCCAACAGTGATTCAGGTTACCCGGGTCCCCGGGGACTTTCTGCCTACACCCCAGGGCCGCCACAGCCCGTTTACCTCCCCGGGGACCGGTGGCTCTATGCCCCGAGAGAGACCAGTGGCTTAACGCCAACACCCAGCACGACCAGCTACATGGTCGAATGTGGCACCCGGCCTCACTTGCCTGGGTCGACCTTGGTCTCCCTCCTCGGGCGCTGTCCTATCGGCAGGACGATGTCTCGGCCGCCGATTATAGGGCCACCGGGGACACACTACAGGCACCCCTCGACTTACCTCCTGAAGACGGGTGCTATGAACCCTCTCAGGACCAGTACCTCCCTGAGGCGGACGATGACGAGGAGCTAGCCCCCACCTCATTGTACGATGTCCGCACGATAGAACGGTGGCGACCAGACCTCGTTAGGAGGGAGGCCGCTCCCGCTGACGAAGTTCTCTCCCTCTCCCAATTCGCCGGTCCCCCCCCGGCCCAGAGATCTAGACCAATCTACCCAAGAACCCCTCAGTCGCCTCCTTGTTTACGGACAATCCCGTGACCAGGGAGATGGGCATTTCCCAGTCGGACCGTCGGTTGATCCCCCACCTGCCCCCCCCTACTTCCGGCGACATCTCCTTTAAGAACCTAAAGGAATGGGACCGAGTAGCCAGGATGGGCATCCTCCACACCACGGCGGGACACACCTACTTGGACATGCCCCTTCAGCGAGCGGAGGCTCTATGGCCGGAGGACGATGGTGCCATCCCAGTACCGGGGACTCGGGCTCTGAGGCGCACCAAGAGCCTGACCCTCGCTTGTTCAGCGATCCTTTCATGCGACACCTAGTTAACAGGATTTCGCATCACCTTTCGGCTGCGGCGGACAGCGCAGCCAGAAGCCACTTCAACTGCTTGTTGGTCGCGAGAGATGCCGTGCTGGCGCGGACCTCTCTCTCCCCGACGCTTAAGGCAGCCCTGCGATGCATCCCGGGCCAGGACCAGTCGCTCTTTGGCGACTACTCGGCTGACGTCATAGCACAAGCAGTTGAGGAACGCAAGCAGGCTGTGTCCTTTGCGCCCAGGCCACCGCCACGCCCTGCTAGACCCCCACTTCGTTCCTTCCCCAGGCACAGACCCTATCCCAGACAATCGCCTTCCCGCACCGCACGGCCCGCCAAGCGACCTAATCTTCTCCCAAGGCCTAAGCCAAAACCCCATCAGCAAAATTTTCGGTTAGGCCAACAGTCACGCTCCCGGAGCTGACTAGGGAGACAGCCCGAGGGGGACTTAGATCAGGTAGCACCCCCCCTCGCCCTATCCCCCACCCACCAGCCCAGACCCTCGCCCCCCCTGGCGGGCAGCCTCTCCCGGCATGCCCACCAGTGGAGACGCATGCGCCTCACCCCTGGATAGTGGCGGTGCTACAGGAAGGGTTTCGCCTTCCTTGGGCCCACGAGCGTCCCCCCCCTCATGCTATCTCCCCCTCCCTCCCCCAACGAACCCTCCCCCGCCAAAGCAGAAGCTCTTCGCACGGAAGTCCAAGACCTCCTCAAAAGAGGGACCATCTCGGAGGTTTCCCACCCAAACCCCGGCTTCTACTCTCACCTCTTTGTGATCCCAAAAGCCTCGGGAGGATGGAGGCCCATTCTAGATCTTTCGCCCCTCAACAAGTTCCTCAGGCCCACCAAGTTCAAGATGGAGACCCCCACCCAGATCCGAGACTCCATCCATCATCGCGACTGGGCCACATCCATAGACCTGAAGGACGCCTAATTTCAGATCCTGATTCACCCGGCCCACAGACGATTCCTACGGTTCGTCTGGCAGACCCCGGAGAGGCCTGCACGCATAGTGGACCTCATCTCCTGCCTGTCACAGGCACCCCACACCTCGGCCAGAACCCTGTCCTCCCTCCTAGGAATGATGGAGTCCCTGTCTCCCCTCATTCCCCTGGGCGGGTCCCCAAACGCCAACTTCAGAGGGAGTTCCGCCGACGTTTGTCACAGACCTCCGACCGCTGGGACCAGGTCATTCCCCTCGGACACTGGTTCATTTCGGCGACGGAGGAGCGGCTCACTCCAGCCACTCTCTCCACCGGGGTCCCCATCTCCCTCCCAACCCAACCCAACCACTGGAACTTTATACAGACGCCTCCAACTTGGGCTGGGGGGCCCACGTGGAGGACAGTCACGCCTCGGGGGAGTGGGAGCTGGAAGCGGTCAGGCTAGCCCTTCTCCAACTCCAGCACAAGGTCGCGCACCGACTTGTTCTCCTCCTCACGGACAATACGTCGGTAGCTTGCTATGTCAACAAAGGGGGAGGGGCCCGCTCCATAGGCCTCTCCCTCAGAACAGAGGCCCTCCTTCGCTGGTGTCGCGCAACCATTGGTTTGTGCCCATGATCGACCTGTTTGCCACCAGCTTCAACCATCACCTGCCCCTGTACGTCTCCCCCGTTCCAGATCCCCAGGCGGATGCAGTCGACGCACTATCCCTCCCCTGGACGGGCCTACTGGCGTATGCCTTTCCCCCCTTCCCCATCCTACACAAGGTGTTCAGGAAGGCAAGGCTGGAAAGACCCAGGCTGATCCTCGTAACGCCATGGTGGCCGACCCAGTCTTGGTTCCCGGACCTCAAGTCCCTCACCCACGTTCCCCCCCTCCGGCTCAGCCCTCGCTGGGACATGCTGAGACAACCCCGGTCAGGTCTTCCTCACTCCAATCCCAAGATGCTTCGCCTACACGCGTGGCTTCTATGCCAGCCCAACTGCGAACATCTGCATCTATCCCCCACTCGGAGAGACCCCAGTCCGTCCTAGACACACTAGCCGGGGCAGGGGCCTCTCAGGGATTACGGGACTTCGCCTCGGCATCTCGCAGAGCCAGCACCGAATCCCTCTACAACTACCGTTGGGAGAGATGGATAACCTGGTGCTCAGATAACTCTGTTCCCCATGACTGCCCCTCCAACATCCAAATAGGAAATTTCCTCTCCCACCTATCCTCTTCCCTTAAGCTGTCGGCTGGCTCCATTCGGGGCTACAGATCAGCTATCTGCACCACCATTCGTCAACTGGGGGGCCCTTCTTTTGACAATGACTTTCTCCTCAGAGAGGTGTCTAGAGGAGTTGCTTTACGGGAAGCTCAGTCCCCTAGGCGCATTCCCCTCTGGGACCTTTTTACGGTCCTCGATGCCCTCAGAAAAACCCCTTTTGAACCCATTGCTTCTATTCCTTTTGACCTCCTCTCCTTTAAGACCACCTTTCTCCTCGCCCTGGCCTCGGCCAGAAGACGAAGTGAGATTCACGCCCTCAGCGGTGACCCCACAGATATCGCCTTCCACAGGGACGGCTCAGTCTCTCTCAAGTTCCTTCCGGAGTTCTGACATCTTGGGAAAGGGAGAAAAAGATGGAGACATGGACCTTTGCCCCTCCAGGTGTCTCAGGTACTACTGGGAACGCACACGCCCCAGGCGCTCCTCCCAGAGACGACTCCTTATCTCCCTCAACCCCAACAATACTAGAGATATCTCGGCGGGAACTATCTCCAGGTGGCTCTCCAAGACGGTGAGATCTACCTACGCTCAGGCGTACAAGGATCTCCCTGTCCTATCACCCAGGGCCCACGAGGTCAGAGCACTGGCCACTTCCACAGCGTTCCAGTACTCTGTCCCCGTGCGCCACCTGCTGGAGGCAGCCTACTGGCGTTCGGAAAATCCCTTCATTAATTTTTACCTGAGGGATATCCGCATGACCAGAGCTGATGGGTCTAAGGGGATTTCCTTTGTGGCGGCCAATGCAGCCATATCGGTCAACCCCAAGAACCACTAGGGCGCTCGCCCTCCTCCGATTCCTTTAAATTCTGCTATGGTCTGACATGGTAAAGTATATGACGCCAAAATGGGGAGTTTGTGTTATACTCCCTGTTTGGCTAGTATACTTACCATGTCAGACTCTAATTCCCTCCCTACCTTCCCCTCTGGCGCCAAGGTTCTCGGGGTTACCATACACCAGGCCTCGCTGAATGACGTATAGGAAGTTGACACTGGCTTCTTCCGGGGCCGGAAGTGGGGTGACATCACGTGACTGTCTTATGACTGCATTGGCCACGGAAAAAATTCGGCCTGACAGAGCTGGCTAACTGCCGTTGAATGCTATGGTCTGACATGGTAAGTATACTAGCCAAACAGGGAGTATAACACAAACTCCCCATTTTAGCAGCTTTTTCCTCTTATGCAACACCAGATTCCACCTTGGCCTAATCCTCGATGTCCGATTCCAGTCCAGCAAGCATCATGGGTGTGACCTGTTTTCCATCAACCGTTCCTTATCATGTTTCCACACCACAAGAACGTTCCTTCCTTCACTGACGGCGGGAAAAAAGAGGGGGAGGGCGAAACGTCTGAGAAATGCCTGCTATCATAGCCAATCTCTATCTGTCAGCTTCTCTGGGGTTGCGGACCACAAGATGGATGTCGGGAGTGAAATCGGTCCACAACACGATAAATGTAGAATAGGATCAGTGCGGCTGCTCTGATGGTTCCGCCCTTTTTTTCCGCTATCAGATGCGAATGTACATCCTTCCCCCGTCTGCCTTTGGAAACATTCATTTTCGCTTCTATCGCGGCGTCTGGTGAGTGTGTGTGTGTGTGTGTGTGTGTGTGTGTGTGTGTGTGTGTGTGTGTGTGTGTGTGTGTGTGTGTGTGTGTGTGTGCGTGCGTGCGTGCGTGCGTGCGCGCGCGCGCGCACGTATGTGTGTGTGTGTGCGTGCGTGCGTGTGCGTGTGTGTGTGCGTGTGTGTGTGCGTGTGTGTGTGTGTGTGTGTGTGTGTGTGTGTGTGTGTGTGTGTGTGCGTGCGCGCGTCTGTGCATCTGTGCGTCTGTGCGTACTTACATGTAACCGTGTGTGTCTGTCTGGCTGGCTGGCTGGCAGGCTACCGGGCTGGCTGGCTGTATGTGTGATGTCGGTTATTACTTTATCGCTATGCATCATATGTTCGTATGGTGTGTAAAATGAAAATGCGCGATAAAATGCCTACGATGATGACGATGGAAAGCAGGATGATGATAATGATGATGATGACGATGATGATGATGATGATGATGATGATGATGATGGCAATAATCAATAATACACCTTGTTTTATCATGTGATCCTGTGTTTGTCTTTCCACTTGCAGAACAGCCAACCATTCTTTCGTAATGTGATGGAATTTTTCTCTGCAACACGTGCATCTCCCCGGCCAAAACTGTTACGCATGGAAATGTGCTGCTTGGTTCCGTTCTTGACTGTTTGTATTGTTGCCTGATCAGCCATTTGCATGTCGAGTTTTTGTCTGTTTTAATTTCTCTTTTCATCAGCTAGACAACTCAGACTAGTCGCTATCAGATACACACCAGATCAGCTCCAGAGAAATCAGCCCTGCAAGAGCCTTGTGAGGTGTGCCTGGGTATAATGACTACCGAATACAAGTATCTAAAACAATATATCCTCACTATCAACGAATCATTCAATCATTCAACAATTAAACTGAAAGCAGTCACGGAATAAATAAACTATGGAATACAAGTTTCTAAAAATGTCTTCAGTCTATCAGTAAATCATTCAAAAATGACATTGTTAGCAGTTAAGAAGTAAAGAAACTATCAAAGCACGTTTCTAGTAATGTCTTCACATTTTTAACAAATCATGAATCAATGAAACTGAAAGATTCCATTTCAGTTTCATCATGGAGGTGTCACTGCGAGCGGACGTGTCCCATATACCCTACTTCACATCTGCTAAGTTTGGAGAACACACTGCTCACGATTTGAAGATGATGGATAAATGAATTAATGACTAAGATAAGAGAATTTAAGAAGAGGCTCCCATGGCTATGACTTAGCAGATGTCTGACCAGCGCATTAGCCCAACGCGCTGGTCAGACCTTGAGTACCTATCTCACATTGTCTGTGCCATTATTATGATTGTTAGGTGTGTGTGGTGAGTGTGCGCGTGAATGAGATTGAATCAGGACACCAGATCTAAAAGCTGTCACGGAGAAAAGTAAGTAAATTGAACTGAAAGCATCAACGGAATAGAGAAACCACCAAATACAACTTCCTAAAAACGTCTTCACACATGTTACGGAGCAGAGAAACTGCTTAACACAAGTTTCTTAAAAAGAAATGTCTTCACACTATAAAACAAAATTCT
>CM065716.1:30930869-30935869 GCA_033310375.1 Conus canariensis | reverse complement strand
TCTGTCAGAATGAGTACAAACGGCTCTAAAAAGGTCCTCGGTGATCCGGGTGTCTAGCCTTACTTATGACTTCAGATTTTAACTCAGTGAGCAGGGAACATAAAACAGGACTACGCACATCACTGTGTTTGACACCACTATAGTACCTGTTATGGATATCTGCATGTATAATTCTGTTTTTAAATGTATGTTGTCTTATGATGTTATAGTTTATATACCTTAATCTTATGTGTTTCCTTTCTTCTCTTCATTCTTAAACATTCGGCTTTTATATTGCAATGGCACCTGGAACCTCACAACGGACAGGCGTCACTTTTTCTTAAATGAATTAAATCATTATCATTATTATTAAAACGATGTCATTTCTCGCCAAATTCTACTCTAGCTTTCACACAGGCATACATGCTCATTACACATTTAGCTATTCCACCGTGAATATTCAACAAAAGAGAATACAGAATGCTTCTTTTTATACATTGAAAGCTTCCCAAAATCAATGAAAGCAAGACAAAAGTTTGAGAGAGAGAGAGAGAGAGAGAGAGAGAGAGGAGTTTCCTGAGAAGTGATCATTTGATTAAACCTTCGCGCGTGACAAGAAAACATACGAATCAAAACCAGTTCAAACCGGCGAATGCATAAGTGCATCAAGAGCTAAGACCGAGAAAGAGGGTGGGGGGGGGGGGGGGCAGTACTGATCAAGAAACAAGCAGGCGCACACACAGGCAGACAGACAAAGAAGATGGGGACAATTCTCTCAGCTGAAGCCGGCAAACTAATAATAGGCGCCGACGAAAGGCGCCAAGAAAGGGCAGAGAAAAGCGGCAGTCTTGCCGGACTTGGAAAACCAATCATCAAGAGACAGCACTTTTCTCTCTACAGCACTTGTCGAAGCCTGTCCGAGGATCGCGTTCTGCAGCACAATCAGGTGAAACACCACAAAAGTTCCCCATCTAGATTCGCCCCTGATCTAAGACTCTTCCCCCCCACTCTCACGCCTTTTAGAGCGGGGACGTGAAACAAGCATCGACTAATCGCAGAGTAATGGTGTTAATGGCCAATCGTCATTTGCTGGTGGGTACGATGATAGTGGTGATAATGACGGTCACAATGACGATGAGGGCGATCAACCAACGCAGGCAACGTACCCTCTAGCAGAAACAGAATTGTGAACTGCAATCCGTCAGTGAATTTTTGTTTAAGGATGTGACCTTTTTTTCCGTCAGTGTTCGACAGCTCGTTAAGAGCGCTGTGTGGTCGGCTAGGCTGTGGTCACAAATCTTTAAACTATACTCCACAATAATAGAGCAAAACCAGAGTTACTTGGCCTCCGAACGAAAGAATAAACAAATGTAACAAAACAAACGCCGCGCGTTTCGACCAACTGGGTCTTCATCAGGCATGATGAATACTATTCAAAACAATGAAAACAAAGGACAAACACTCACTTATGAGACTGCCTGATCATCCTTTGTTCGACCAACTGGTCAAAACGCGTTGTGTTTGTTTTGTAATTTGTTTGCTCCTTCGTTGGTGGCCCAATGATTCTGTTTCTGCTCTTGTCTCAATTTCTGCCTGCAGTCGTTCCCCTATGAAACTTGCACATTAATAGCCTATGTATGATAGTCATCAGCCGTTCTATGATCATTAAAAGACACACTGTCCTGGAGACCAAACAACTACACAACTGAATGATAACGGATAGCATGTCCTTTATTCCGTCATAGAATCCTAGACGGTCCCGAACATAACATGTCGTGGACACTCCATCTTCCGCATCATCCTGATATCTACCTAGATCATCATGTGCCGACTGACAACTTCATGGCCCATCAAACTGAACACTTCTCCCGGAGTGTAATGAATCGCGAGGTTAACCTGCTATTAGCCTGTGGCTTTTAAGGCCAAGTTGTTGACGGACAGTCCAGCATCTGTAACGAAGGCCACGAAGGAGTATAACACAATCATTTCTCTTAACAGAATCCCAGACAGCCATCAGCAAATCGTGCTTCCAACCTTTCCTGAAAGGGTGAACCGCTCATTGAAAACCATACCCCAAAATGTGACGTCGATGATATTTTGTTTCTGGTTGGTTAGTTTTTCATTGCAGGTATAACAATACACTCTGTGCAAGGGTGTTTCTCTCTCTCTCTCTCTCTCTCTCTCTCTCTCTCTCTCTCTCTCTATATTATATATATATATATTCTCTCTCTCTCTCTCACACACACACACACACACACACACACACACACACACATATACACAACACAACACACACACTCTCTCACACACACACACACACACACACACACACACGCACGCACATACACACACACAAACACACACACACACACACACACACACACACACACACACACACACACACACACACACACATACACACCACCTTTACCACACACCTAGCCACCAGTCAACCACCATTACTGTCATCACCCCACGCAAATTACATTGCACAAACTTTATGACCATGTTTTAGAAGAGCATGTCTCAGCCGTGCCCGTCAGACCATTTCCCTGAGAGCTCTTTAGCGACCTGTCTGCCTTTTCCCAGCACATGCATGCTACACCAAGGGCCCTCTCCTAAAGCCTGTCGCAGATGTGGCGTCACAGTGTCCCTTGTCTTGCATAGCATGGGTTCCAAATCAAGAACCTCAAGGTTTTGTGTGTGTGTGTGTGTGTGTGTGTGTGTGTGTGTGTGTGTGTGTGTGTGTGTGTGTGTGTGTGTGTGTGTTGGTAAAATCGGAGAACGACACTAAATTGAGAAAATATTCTAAATGTTTACACTTCACATAGCTTGGTTCTCTGCACAGCAGAAAAGTATATACAGACAAGTGTTGTTTTGCTTTTTTTCCAAACATATGCTCAACGTTATATACAAAAATGTAAGACCGCAGTGGCCAACAAATTCCCCCCTCAAACAGTTCAAACGTCCGGTTGCGGATCTGACGGTCTCGTTTTATAGCTTGAAAACTTTCTCTCTGTCTATCCAGCGCTAAAATAAAGGGTGGCTGATTCAGTTCAGAGAAGGTTAAGGGGGCAGAATGAAAGGGTTTGGTTCCGTCATCCTTAATATCATGTCCTAGACATGGGAAACCTCTACTCAGCTTCAATCTGCATGTCTCACCATGCAGTTCAGCAAGTTTGCGTAAGCTGCAGACAACTCCTGTCAATGAAAATGTAACGTTTCTTGTTTATGTTTGCCTGTCACTGTGCCACTACTTTGTGTCGACTGTCACTGATTATCAAGCAATTGTTTTATACAGACTAACATGTACCTTCACTGTTTCTATGCATGGATCACACTGTGTGGAGTGGCGGTCTCTTAGCTACCGTATACGTGCAGAGAAAAAGATCTGCCACGAAAGTATTGTTGTTTTTCTGAAGAAGAGAGATTGACAGACCGTGGAAAGTAGCGCTGCCAAATGACGACGTAAAACAAAGCCGAAAAAATGACGACGTAAAACAAAGCCGAAAAAACCAACAGATACTGAAAATAAATGTTGATAGAATGACCTAGCATTAAGTAATTTAAAAACAGCAACACTAAGTGAAAGGTTGTCTTGGCACCATAAAGTTGAAGAGCAACTAAAAGTAATAAAAAGCGCTGCTAGCAGCAAACCATTCTCACTAGAAACTCGTATTAGCAGAAGATGCATTATATAGTTAAAAATAGCAAAAAGATTTTCATTGAAAACTCGTGATGGCAGAAAAATACACCATGTAGTTAAAATAGTAAAGGGGGAAAAAGTGAAAACTCGTGTTGGCTCAAAGATGCACTATGGAGATGAAATTAGCAAAACATGGTGAAATTCGTGTTGGGAAAATGATGCATTAGGCAGTTACAATGACAAAGTAAAGTGAAAACCAGTGTTTGCAGAAAGATGCACTGTGTAGTAGCGAAAATTCGAGAAAGTTCGTTTGAGCAAAATGGAATACTATAATGCTAATAAGTAGCAAAAGGTACTGAAAATTCGGTTTTGAAACAATGGAATGCTGTGAAGTTAATTAGTAGCAAAAGGTAGTGAAAACTCGTGTTGGAAGAATGGAATGAAATAGTATGACGCTAACAAGTGACAAAATGTAATGAACGGAATGCTATATAACTAATACGCAGCAAAAGGTAATAAACACTTGTGTTGGAAGAATTCAGAAGCTAATAAGCAGCAAAGGGTAACAAAAAGTCTTTTTGGAAGAATGGAATTTTATGTGGCTAACAAGTAGCAAAAGGTAATGAAAACAGGTGTTGGAAGAATGGAATACTATGTAACTAATAAGTAACAAAAGACGGTAAAATGTCCTTTTGGAAGAATGGAATGCTATGGAGAGAATAAAGTAACAAAAGATGGTAAAATGTCCTTTTGGAAGAATGGAATGCTATGCAGAGAATAAAGTAACAAAAGATGGTAAAATGTCCTTTTGGAAGAATGGAATGCTATGCAGAGAATAAAGTAACAAAAGGCAATGAAAACTTGTGTTGGGAGAATGGAATACTATGTAATTAATAAGTCGCAAAAGGCAAATAAAAAATTGTGTAGGAAAAATGGAATACTAAGTAGCTAACAAAAATAAAGGTTAGTATCAACTCATGTAAGAAAAATGCTATATTGTGTAGCTAATAAGTAGCAAGGTAGTGAAAAAGCGTATTGGCAGAATGGCGCGTTATGCTGCTAAAAATAGCATCAGACAAAATATAGTGAAAGCTCGTGTTGATAGAATGACGCATGTAGGTAAAAAAGCAAAAGATAACAAACACTTGGTTGGCAAAAATGACAGACTATGTTGTCATAAATAAATATTTGAAACAAATATTTTTTAAAAAGTAGTAAAACTTACGTTGGCAGAATGATGCACTATGTATATTTAACCTGCACAAGTTGTGAAAACTTGTGTTGGCAGAATAAGACACTAGTCGGTTAAAATAGCAAAAGACAGTGAAATTTTGTTTGGCAGTCTGAAATAGCAAAATACCGTTTAACTCGCATT
>CM065716.1:30925869-30928369 GCA_033310375.1 Conus canariensis | reverse complement strand
TCTCTCTCTCTCTCTCTCTCTCTCTCTCTCTCTCTCTCTCTCTCTCTCCCCTTTCTCCATTCCTTCTCTCTTCCCATCTTTTATTTTCTGTTCTCTTTCTCCTTTTTGTCATTTTTTTCTCACGTTCTTTTCTGTTCTCTTCAGTGAGTTCCTCTTCTTCTTCACTACCTTCTTTTTTTAATCTCCTCTTTACTGCTCTACTCTTCTCCTTTTTCTTTTCTTTTCTCTTTTTCCTCTCTTCTCTTCTTTAATTTTCTTTTCACTCTCCAGTCTCTTCTTTTCTGTTCCCTTTCTCTTCATCTCTGGTCCCTCTCTTCTTTGCTCTTCTATCTCTTTTTTCCTCTTTTCTTTCTTCTCTTCTTTTCTCCACAATCTTTCTCTCTTCTCTCTCTCTCTCTCTCTCTCTCGTCTCTCTCTCTCTCTCTCTCTCTCTCTCTCTCTCTCTTCTTTATCATTCTTCCAGATATTTTCATAAAATTGAAGGATAGCTGTATTCTTCAAACCCACTAATCAGCATAATGATATGGGTTTTGAGGAAAGAGATCATTTGCAAAGTCTATTTATGAATGTTATAAGTTTTTTTTTTAATGCCTGCAATACTTAAACAATGCAGACTGAGAAAAGTGCGTGATTGTAAGCCTTCATCTAGTTATCAAACAACATGAAATACTTAATGTGAGACCTTGCATTTTTCCCACGCATGTATGTGCATGTGAGAAAGTGTGAGTGCGTTAATACTGATTCAGCCGAACAACCAATATATGGCTGTAACAAATGGAGAGGTTTTAATCCATTTCTGCATGGAAGTGTTTTAATTATTGTTAGCAAGCTTTGATCTTACCATGATAAGATCTCCCCTCCCATCCAACCTTTACCAACCCCCCCTCTTGAGTGAGCCTCCTCTCCTCTCTTATCCCCTCCCATCCTACTTTTTACCACCTACCACCCACCCTTTTCTCTTTTGAGTGAGCCTCCTCTCTCTCTATCTCCCCTCCCATACAACCTTTACCAACCCCCCTACCTCTTGAATGAGCTTCCTCTCTCTCTATCTCCCCTCCCATTCAACCTTTACCAACCCCCCCTACCTCTTGAGTGAGCCTCCTCTCTCTCTCTCTCTATTTCCCCTCCCATCCAACCTTTACCAACCCCCCTACCTCTTGAGTGAGCTTCCTCTCTCTCTATCTCCCCTCCCATTCAACCTTTACCACCACCACCCCTCTCTTGAGTGAGCCTCCTCTCTCTATCTCCCCTCCCATCCAACCTTTACCGACCCCCCTCCCTCTTGAGTGAGCCTCCTCTCTCTCTATCTCCCCTCCATCCAACCTTTACCAACCCCCCCCCCCTTCTCTTGAGTGAGCCTCCTCTCTCTCTATCTCCCCTCCCATCCAACCTTTACCAACCCCCCCCCCTTCTCTTGAGTGAGCCTCCTCTCTCTCTATCTCCCCTCCCATCCAACCTTTACCAACCCCCCTCCCTCTTGAGTGAGCCTCCTCTCTCTCTCTCTCTATCTCCCATCCATCCTCCTTCAGTATGGGCTATGGCCTAATCTGAATAAATCATTCATTCATTCATTCATTCATTCATTCATTCCCCTCCCATCCAACCTTTACCACCACCACCACCCCCTCCCTCTTGAGTGAGCCTCCTCTCTCTATTTCCCCTCCCATCCAACCTTTACCAAACCCCCTCCCTCTTGAGTGAGCCTCCTCTCTCTATTTCCCCTCCCATCCAACCTTTACCAAACCCCCTCCCTCTTGAGTGAGCCTCCTCTCTCTCTCTCTCTCTCTCTCTCTCTCTCTCTCTCTCTCACACACACACACACACACACACACACACACACAAAACACACACACACACACACACACACACACACACACACACACACACACACACACAACCCCCGATCTATGTCAATTTGTTCCTTCCCTTCAGCACTTAACACTTCAAACAAGATGTCTTGGAGAAAAAAAACGGTATGTGCACGTGAATGTCTGTGTCTGTGCGTGCACAGTCAAGTATGTGAATGTGTGTGTGTGTGTGTGTGTGTGTGTGTGTGTGTGTGTGTGTGTGTGTGTGTGTGTGTGTGCGTGCGCGCGCGCGCGCGCGTGCACTTGCGCGTGCACTTGCGCGCGTTCACGCGTATAAAGACAGGAGTGTATTTATAGGAATGTCAATGGCTCCATTGCTTCACAAACACCACCACTCACAAGCTATGGGAAGTGCACTGAAAATGGACAGAGCAAAAGCAAACACAACAAAGACTGAAAGACTGATCACCCTTTAAACCGCGTCGCAGAGGTGGAGAACAATAAATGAGGAGAGAAGAAAGGAATGGGTGGGGTATTAGGAGAGAGAGGAGGGAGAGTGAGAGACAGGCAGACAGAGAGATAGACAGACAGACAGACACAGACACACAAAGAAAGAGGGAGGGGGGGGCAGAGACACAAAGAGAGAGACAGCATGCAACAGAAAGACAGCACACACGAGAGAGAGTGAGAGA
>CM065716.1:30900869-30915869 GCA_033310375.1 Conus canariensis | reverse complement strand
ACAACGCAGCGAGATCAATAGTCGAATGCGACATCCTCTCGAACATAACGCTCTTCTACGTTCCCTCCTCCTCCCCACTCGTCTCTCCGCACCCTCCCCTGCCCCCTCCTCGTCCTTTCCTCCCTCGCCTTCAGTTCCCCCTTCCTCTCTGCCCACCTTCTGCCGCCACACAACCCTCCCAGCTCCCCCCCCCCCTCGTCCCCCATCCTCTCCTACCTCCCCTCCAAACCCCCTCCTCCTCCCTTTCCCATCCATTCATCTCTAACGTGTGGATGAATGTTGAAAGGCTTTTCCCGCAGTCGACTCTCATTCAATCGGCAACCAAAGTGACTGGGCTCGCCTCGTAACAATCACGTTTCGGACAGATACTGAGGTAAATGAGTAAACCAAGCCAATAAATACACGAACCGAAATAATATGAATGAAACAACAAGGCCAACGATACAACATCCCTATACTAACCAATGGAAACTAGCAGACACATGCATATGCGCGCACATGAACACACACACACACACGCAACACACACACACACACACACACACACACACACACACACACACACACACACACACGCACGCACGCACGCACGCACGCACGCACCCACCACACACATACACATGTGCACTCCTTTAAGCGTAATGGATGCTATACGGTGGAAGGAATCAGAACTTTCTGATTTTGTCATGTTTAAAGATGTAGTGTGCAGTGACGGTGTTTCATTGTGATTCTCCACTGCCCAGCTGACTCTACAGAGCACTGTCGGGGCAGAAATCACTGGGGGAAAGTAAACAGTCGGGTGGAGGTAGGGGTGGGGGCAGGGCACTAAACTCGCCACAAACAAAGGAGAAACCTGAACACGTAACACAGAACATGTAGTACTGGAGGTGATGAAGTATATCAGTCAGCCTCTAGAAGAGGTACTTTATTTCATACCTTTTGATCTCCCTTGCATCCTTGGGCTCCTCCTCCAAGTTTAAAAAACAGCTGTTTAAAAAAAAAGAAATACACTTAGAACTGAAGCGATGAATGGAAAAGGTCCCGAGGACTAAAATCGCAGTCAACAGAAAAGGTAAAAGGCAGAAAAGTACATGCACACACACACACACATAAACACCTTCGCGCGCGCATACACACACACATGCACAAACGCATGCATGCACCCACACATACTGAGAGAGAGAGAGAGAGAGAGAGAGAGAGAGAGAGAGAGAGAGAGAGAGAGAGAGAGAGAGAGAGAGCGTGCAGTTTATATCAAATTCATCCAATAAATTTTCCACAGAAAAAAACAGATGTATGGAGCAGGGGAGGGAACGATAGATGCATTAAGCGGGGTGGGAATGGGAGGAGAAGGAGGGGGGACGTAGACAGAGAGGAAAGAGTAATACTAAACTGACAGACGTGGCCAGTCAACAAACAGATGCTTTGATTTCCCGCTGATGTCAAGCAAGAGACGCACTCCAGTGAAATCACTGTCGGCTTGTTTACACTTCTCTCTTTGACAACCAGCCATGCCAAGACTGGCGTACCCTAAACAGAAACTTGACGGGACATTCCCCGTGACGTCAGGTGCGATCATTTGCTGCGATAACCTTGGTCTCCTGAGTCTTCCATCGACAGTAGCCGTGCTCTCTGCCCTTTAATGGGGAGGTAAAACCCGTGTCTCCTGTCACCATAGTACGACACGTCTGAAGCGGATGAGCAAAGCACAACATTCAGAGAGAGAAATGAACTGAAGAAAACAGATCAATACAGAGGAGAGGGACGACTGTGACAAGCGGGAATTCCATCCCATTTGGTCGTGGTTTATGCAATAAAGGCCACGCTGCTTGTTGGACGACTTGCATCCTTGGAGCTCTGAAAGGAGGCATGTATTTCTCGTTTAAGATTTTGTGGAAAAACAGATCTGATTTTATGCCGATTTAAGCATGTCTGGGATGAAGGTATTGATGTTTTTCAGTATAAGTATGTGCGTGCCTGCATGAATGTGTGTGTGTGTGTGTGTGTGTGTGTGTGTGTGTGTGTGTGTGTGTGCGTGTGTGTGTGTGTGTGTGTGCATGTATGTGTGTGTGCATGTGTGTGTATGTATGTGTGTGTGCGCGTGTGTGTGTGTGTGTGTGTGTGTGTGTGTGTGTGTGTGTGTGTGTGTGTGTGTGTGTGTGTTATTTCACATGCAAACACGGAATCGATGTTGACATGACAAAAGCTCTGATGGGATTCCCTATGGTAATCTCGGTTCTAAACACCATGAAATGAACTGAAATCTCCACGTTAATTCTCCAGCACACACTGGATTCTCCCTGTGTGGCCTAGCATCATGTAGCAGCAGCAATGTCGTGTCTTCATCAAATGAGCAAACTTTGTAAACTTTAAGTAAACATGGAATCTCATTTTCGAAAGGCCCTGCAATGGTGGCAGCAGTGGCAGTGAGTGAGTGAGTGAGTGAGTGAGTGAGTGAGCGTGTGTGTGTGTGTGTGTGTGTGTGTGTGTGTGTGTGTGTGTGTGTCTGTGTGTCTGTGTGTCTGTGTGTCTGTGTGTCTCTGTGTGTGATATGCGTACATGTGTTTGTGAACGTGTATCTGCGTGTGTGAGTGTGAAAGAGAGAGAGAGGGAGAGAGAGAGAGTGTGTGTGTATGTGTGTATGTGTGCGTGTATGTGCGTGTGTGTGTGTGCATGTGTTTGTGTGTGTGTGTGTGTGAGCGTGCGTCCGTCCGTCCGTGCGTGCGTGCGTACGAGCGTGTGTGCGTGTGTTCAAATGATTGGAAAAGTATTCGAACATGTCACTGTTTGCATAGACAACAGCACACAATTCCACATTTCTGATCAATTTAGTTCTGCAGTGCTACTAACCTGACGTATATTGCAATCCTCGAACTTCGTTCGATTGATATTGTTAGTAAGTGAAAAGAAAAAACGAGGTGATTATTCTCGTTCTCTGGTCCAGAATGCATACCTAGATATATATACCTATGGTGCAAAACGACCTACAGTGCACGTGGAAGGTGACAGGAGATGGAGAGGAGGTGGGAGTCGTGGATGAGTAAGACATAGGGGTGGTGGTGGTGGGGAGAGAGAGAGAGAGAGAGAGAGAGAGAGAGAGAGAGAGACAGACAGACACAGACAGACAGACAGACAGACGAGAACCATTTCATTCAAATTCATTCATACATATTTTTCAAAGAAAAACGGATGTAGGAAGCAAGGGAGGGAGGGATTCGGTGAGTGGGGATGGGGGAATGGGGGGAGCTGAAGGGAGGAGGGGGACGTGAACAGAAAGGATGGAGAAATAAAGAGACGGATGTAGTGAGCCTACAAACAGATGCTTTGATTCCCAGCTAAAGTCAAACAAGAGATGAGTTCTTGTGAAATCACTGTCGGCTTGTTTACCCTTCTCTCTTTGACAACCAGCCATGCCAAGACTGACGTGTACCCGAAAAAGAAACTTTACGGGACATTCCCCGTGACGTCAAGTACGATCATTTGCAGCAATAACCTTGGTCCCGAGTCTTCCATCGGCAGTAGCTGTGCTTTCTGCCCTTTAATGGGGAGGTAAAACCCGTCTCCCCCGTCACCATAGTATGAGACGTCTGAAGTGGATGAGCAAAATACCACATTTAAAGAGAGAAACGAAAAAAACAGGTCAATACAGAGGACAGGGACGACTGTCTCAAGCGAGAATTCCATCCCATCAGGTCGTGCATTCTTAGAGTTCCTTATAAGAGGCATGAATTTCTCGTTTAAGATTTTGTGGCAAAACATCTGATTTTATTCTGATTTTAGCATGTTTGGAATTAAGGGATATTTTTTCAGTGTGTGTATATATGCATACATATGTGTGTGTGTGTGTGTGTGTGTGTGTGTGTGTGTGTGTGTGTGTGTGTGTGTGTGTGTGTGTGTGTGTGTGTGTCTGTCTGTCTGTGTCTCTGTGTGTCATTTCATATGCATGCATCGAACCGATGTTGACATGACAATAGTAATCTGGGCTCTAAACACTATGAAATGAACTGAAATCACCCAGTTAATTCCGCATCACACTCTGGTTTCTCTCAGTGTGTCCTTGCAAACTCTTTAATGTAGCCAAAGGAAGGTCATGTTTTCATCAAGTGAGTAAACTTCCCCAGGTTTAGGTAAACATAAGCTCACATTTTTGAAAGCTCCAACCACAGTGAATGCAGCGAAAGAGAGAGAGAGAGAGAGAGAGAGAGAGAGAGAGAGAGAGAGAGAGAGCCAGACAGACAGACGGACAGACAGACGGACAGACAGACAGACAGACAGAGACAGAGAGAGAAAGTGTGTGTGTGTGAGAGAGAGAGAGAGAGAGAGAGAGAGTGCATTGTGCACACGTTCATGAGCACATGTTTGTGTGCATGTGTTTGTGTGTGTACATGTGTGTGTGCCTCTGTGTGGTGTGTGGTGTGTGTGTGTGTGTGTGTGTGTGTGGTGTGTGTGTGTGTGTGTGTGTGAGACAGAGACAGAGACAGACACAGACAGAGAGACTGAGAGAAAAGAGAGACAGACACACTGAGAGAGAGAGAGAGAGAGAGAGAGAGAGAGAGAGAGAGAGAGAGAGAGAGAGTGAATACAATTGGACAAGTATGCGAGCATGTGTCAATGCTTGCGCAGACAATAGTACACAATTCCACATTTGTAATCAATTTTGTTCTGCACTGCTACAAGCATGACGTACCTGTTGCAGTCCTCGCTCGTCGTTTGATTGATAGTGTTATGAAGTTCAAACATTGGTGATCATTCTCGGTCCTGTAGTCCAGACTGTATATCTAGACATACACTTATGGTACAACAACCAATTAGAGCGCACTTGGAGGGGGGGGGGGGGGGGCGAAAGATGGTCACGAGGTGGGGATCGTGAATGAGCAAGATATAGGGGTGGATGGAGAGACAGACAGAGAGAGAAGAGAGAGAGACAGACAGACAGACAGACAGACAGACAGACAGAGAGCTGTTTTAAATCCATTCATCACAAATTTTTCCCCAGAAAAAAAACAAATATAGGAACCAGGGGAGGGAAGGACAGATGCAGTGAGTGGGAAGGAGATGGAAGAATGGTGGTAGCTAAAGGGGTAGGGGGAACGAAGACAGAGAGGAAGGAGAAATAAACGGACATGTGTAGCGAGTCTACAAACAGATGCATTGATTTTTCTCTTAATGGCTAGCAAGAGACGGCCTCCTGTGAAAATCACACTCAGCTTGTTTACACTTCTGTCTTTGACAACAAACCAGGCCAAGACCCCGTGCACCTCAAACAGAAACTTTACGGGACATTCCCAGTGACGTCATGTGCGATCATTTGCTGTGATCACCTTGGTCCCGAATCTTCCACTGACAGTAGCTGTGCTTTCTGCCCTTTGATGGGGAGGTAAAAACCCATCTCTCCACTCATGATGGTTGTGACACGTCTGGAGCCGATGAGCAAAGAACAACATTTAGAGAGAGAAAGGAATTGAAGAAAACAGATCAATGCAGGGGAAAGGGACGACTGCTTCAAGCGGGGAATTCCATCCCACCCCATCGGGTCGTGCTTTATATAATACAGGCCATGCTGCTTGTTGGACGACTTGCACTCTTGGATTTCCTACAAGAGGGACATATTTCTCTTACAAGATTTTTTTATTTAAAAAAAAAAAATCCAATTTTAAGCCGATTTTAGCATGTTTGGAATGAAGTGGTTTTTTCTCGTGTGTGTGTGTGTGTGTGTGTGTGTGTGTGTGTGTGTGTGGTGTGTGTGTGTGTGTGTGTGTGTGTGAGTGCATGCGTGTGTGCGCGCGCATGCGTGTATGTGTGTGTATGTGTATATTTGTGTGTGTTGCCCCTCTCACTCTCATGTGCAACACACACACACACACACCACACACACACACACACACACACACACACACACACACACACACACACACACACACACACACCGCACCATCACTCACTCACTCACACAAACACACCTACACATACACGCGCGAATACGTGCGCGTGCGCGCGCATGCGCGTGCACACACACACACACACACACACACACACACACACACACACACAATGAAGCAGGGAGAGAGAGAGAGAGAGAGAGAGAGAGAGAGAGAAGAGAGAGAGAGAGAGAGAGAGAGAGAATAAACTGCTAGCATTTTCATACAAGTTCCTTCATACAACTCTGTGGAAGAAGAAAGGACAGGAAAAGCAGAGGAGGGAAGAACTGAGGCAGTGAAAGAGTGGGAGTGTGGAAATCAGATGAGCTGGGTGGAAAGGGGAGGGGGGGGGATGGAGGGGATGTGGATGGACAGGAGAAATAAACAGACAGATATAGCAAGCCCACAAACAGGTGCGTTGATTCCCCGCTAAAACCAAGCAAGAGACGGTCTCCTGTGACCTGTGAAATCACTGTCGGCTTGTTTACACTTCACTCTCTGTCAACAAAGCAGGCCAAGATCCGTGCACCCTCAAAAGAAACTGGACGGGACATTGCCAGTGACGTTAAGAGCGATCATTTCCGGTGATAACCTTGGTCCCGAGCTTTCCTCTGACGGTAGCAGCGCTTTCTGCCCTCCGATGGGGAGGTAAAACCTGTCTCTCCCGTCACCATAGTATGAGACGTCTGAAGCGAATGAGCAAAATGCAACATTTAGAGAGAGAGAAAACGAATGGAAGAAAACAGATCAATACAGAGGAGAGGGACAACTGTGTCAAGCAGGGATTCCATCCCTTCAGGTCGTGCTTCATGTAATGCAGACCACGCTGCTTGCTGGACGACTTGCACTACTTGAGTTCTATAAACAGGCTTATATTTCTCGTTGAAGATTTTGTGGGGAAATAGATCTGTACGTAAGCCGATTATGTCATGTCTGGAATTAAGTGTAAGTGTGCGCGCGCACGTGCGCGCGCGCGCGCGCGTGTGTGTGTGTGTGTTTGTGTGAGTGTGAGTGTGTGTGTGTGAGTGTGTGTGTAGTAGTAGTAGTACTTTAATTTTACGTCTTTTCACAAACTATGTGATATTAGACAAGAGTGTGTGTGTGTGTGTGTGTGTGTGTGTGTGTGTGTGTGTGTGTGTGTGTGTGAGTGTGTGTGTGTGTGTGTGTGTGTGTGTGTGTGTGTGTGTGTGTGTGTGTGTGTGTGTGTGTGTGCGTTCTGTGTGTGAGTGCGCGAATGTGAACAATCGGATAAGCATGCATGCCTAAGTCAATGGTTGCACAGACTACAGTATATCATCCCACAGATTTGAATAAATTTTGTCAGTACGCCTTTCCCTACATAAAGGCTGTTTGATTTGATGTTTTAGACCATGTGTGGAGTCAACAGAGTACCATCTCTTCAAGAATGTGTGTGTGTGTGTGTGTGTGTGTGTGTGTGTGTGTGTGTGTGTGTGTGTTGTGTGTGTGTGTGTGTGTGTGTGTGTGTGTGTGTGTGTGTGTGTGTGTGTGTGTAACACAGACAGAGAGAGCGAGAGACAGAGACACAGAGACAGAGAGCTTGTGGGCGTGGGTGCGTATTTGATGACAAACAAATATGCATTGTTTCGGACCTTGGCAGAAATAAACAAATACGAGAAGAAAAATTCGACAAACAGATAGGGGCTCCAAAACACAACCTCAAACAGAATCGACTTCACTTTTCTTGTATCGACCATGAGAAACAACAAGAAGAATATTTACCACCCCACCAACCCCAACATTCGGAGACACACGCATACACACACGCGCGCGCGCACGCATGCACACGCACACATACACATTCACACACGCGCGTGCTAATCAACACATGTGTTCGCACATGTGTACATGCGACATGCTATACTATACATGTGCATGTGTTTAACAGAAACAGACTACATACAAAGTGTCTACAAAATTTGATGCTGTGCATTATTGTTACAGACAAGAAGCAATCTGGTATTTAAAAAAAAATCATTGACAGCTCTCCTACGGTTGTCCTCCCAATTACTGCTCTCACAATGACTATAAAACCCGGAAACAAGAAAGGAAAAAGAAAATCACGGGACTCTCCCAGAGATGTCTGACAAAAAACGTTTGCAGCGACAGCCTTGGTCCAATCCTCCTCTGAAAGTGTGCTCTTCGCCTTCTATGACAGGTAAAAACCGTGAGGACGGTATGACATGCCTGAAGTAGGGAGAGCAAAGGAAAAATTCATGATTTAACAAGAACGGACGAGGACAGATCGATGCTGAAAAGACGATGCACGTCAAAACGCGCGATTTGATGGCAGCAAGCCGTACTTTGCGCCCCCACCCCACCTCCCCACCCCCCTCCTTCTCCGCTCCCCTTCCCTTTCTCCCCCATCCTAGTTCTCCTCCCCCACGCTTCCTTGTCCCACATGCCCCTACCCCAAACCTCCTACTCCCTAACTCATCTCTCTACGTCCTTGCTGATTACATTGATTCTCTTCCACTTGGAACATCTTCTCTATACAGACAGATTTGGGTTACGTTAGTTCGTGTCGTAAGCAAGCGAGTAAGCTTCAAATGCTAAAGCTATTATTCTGACACACACACTTCAACATTCGCAATCGCGCGCGCGTGCGCGTTCACGTGCACACATAAAGACCTCAACTGAAACAGCACGAGGTATATAAGTGAGAGGAAGATCCAAGAGGTAGAAACGTGTTGTGTTTCTGTTGTTATTTGTTTGTTCTTTCAGTTGACGGCACAGTAATTCCCTTGTTTTTAATCTTGTATCAGTTTCTGCCTGCAGTTACCTCACTTCAACACCAACTTCGTGGGAAAGGCTAGAAAGACTGGGACTATACACTAAAAGGGAGTCCAAGTAACTGTCAAGAAGACCACGTATTCTTAGTACTAGGACGGTGTGGTTTTACTGACAGCTGTTGACATGATGTTGTTGCAGTTGGTACCTGCCATGTCCAACAATGAGTTTCCATCCAGTTTTGAAAGTGTTGAGGTGATCTCTGATCCAAACTGAAGCATTTGCAATGATTCTATGCATTTTCCCGTACGCATACAGATCATGAATGCTGACAGTCAAACTGCCATGGCAGATTCAAGCAGTGGAGAAGAGGGACTTCTGTAGGGTGTCTGGCGTCTACTGTTCAGTGCATGTCACAAGCAACGAAGTCTACAGGCCCATCAAGCAGCATAGGATTCGCTACGAAGGCGTGCTGTCTACAGTGAGGAAAACAAAGCTAAAGTGGTATGGACCTCTGACACGCTGATTCTCTCGAACCATACTACCAAAAATGATAATATATAGGAAGAAGAGACAGGGGCAGAGAGAGAAAGAGATGGGTAGCCACCAATGCTGAGTGGGCCCGAAAGAACGACGTAGCAAGACAGATACTTGTTCACAACAGAGGTGCAGACAACTGGTGCAGCTCTCCCAATACGGTGCCCCCATCTCTCCCACTGACCATGAAGCCCCAGATGGGCTCTGGTACAAGTGGATCAGTAATTTACACTGTGTTGTCTGACCTCATCCCCACAACACATTTCTCTGTCATAAATCCTGGTTGCGCTTTCCATGGAAAGCACATCGCCAAAATTCAGTACAACCCTTTTTTCTTCCTTTCTTTGCATCTGTCTCTATTCTGGTTGAGCCATCAAAGTGGATTTTTCTCCACAGCTTTGCCAGGGACACCTCCCTTGCAGCCATGGGTTTCCTGACGTGCCAGAAGCGTCTGCTGCATGCCGGACCTGAACTCGGTGTGTCGCCTTAACCGAAAGGCTAGCACCCAGGCTACCGCTGTTCCAGGCTTGACCCATGAATCCTGATTCTCATGCTTCCTAGGCGAGTGTTGTTATCCGTTAGGCCATCTTCCCCTCATTTCACCAGATATGAATCACATCTGCAGACAGGAGAACGTCACGCAGTTAGTGCTTCAGACTTCGGCCTGGCACTCACTGTTGCCTACTCATTTGAAATCGGAGCTTTCAGTGGTTCTTTCCACTTCCCGTTTTCAACAAGCAGATCAGCTAACTCCTCAAGCACTTTCATTCGTCTATTCGTAAAAGACTGAATTTGCGCACTGTAGATCCCATAATCCATGTTAACGCCCAGTGGACTATGGAAATACAGCCATACTCACTGAAGATCATGTTATCCTTATGAACGCTCAGGAGGCTATGGAAACACGATCAGAGGCACTGAAGAACGTGTAAGCGCCTGGTGGGTTACACCAACACAGTAAGACGCACTGATGTCCTCTACTCCCAGAAAGTTACGGGATTACAATCATACACGCTGAAGAACGTTCGACCAGTGCTAGGGCGTAATAATGGGTTATGAAAATGCAACCACATGCTTTGAAGATTCAATGATCCATGGTAACGCCCAATGGATAACCAAAAAAAACCAAAACAACCACACATACTGAAGATCCAATAGTCCAAATCAACATTCACTGGTGTTTATAAAAGTGCAGTGCAGCCAAAACTCACTATAGTTTCTAAAATCCACAACAACTCCAGTGGATTATGTGAACGGAACCACACGCAAATGCCAATAGTCCAGAGCATTGTCAAGTAGGTGAGTGGAATACAGTCAAAGAACTTCCAACCTATATTAGAAATTAGTGGTTTGTGAGAATGTAATCATACGCACTGTAGAGATCATAACCCCATACTAACATCTGGTGGCTTGTTGGAACATAACCATGCATAAGACAATCCTGTAATCTATATTGATACTAGAAGAGCTGGGAAAATACAGTCACACGCCATGAAGTTTCTTTACTCCGTCTTGCCGCTCAATGCGTAACAGGATTATATAGCCATACTCATTGAAGACCTTAAATTCCATTGCTGATACAGAAGGTGAATAATAGGTGGATAGGAGATTACAGGAGCGCGCGCAGGAGATCCTCCAATCCTTATCAACATCCAGTAGGTTATGGGAACTAAAGATTCCCCACCTACCGACACTCCCCTTTTCCATCTTCCTCTCTCCCTCATTCCACTCGGCCCTCTCTTCCTCCTGCCAATACACTCATCCATACATTAATATTTCTAGTTGCTGCTGTTGTTGTTGTTGTTGTCCATTTTTATGCATCAATTTGGATATTGAAGTCCACGTGTTGAGCTTTTTCAGTGCTTGGGTGTTTGACAGCGACAGCCGACCCAGTTTAACTGAACACATCGACTCGCCCGGTTTCCTTACTGCCAGACTCAAATGGCAGAAAAAGACAACGGTTGCCACAGAGGCCCATCCATTCGAGACAATGCGATTGTCAAACAGTGTCTAGGAGACCCAATGGAAAGGAAGACCAACAAAACATGATTTAGAGAGCCGCCATTTTCCTCTTCACCGACAGTCCCTTTACCCCACCTCACCCCAACCCCATCCCCATTCCTACCTGCCCCTCTATTCTCTCCATTCTACAGCCACTACCTCTCCTCCCAACAATCTTCCCCACTCCCCCCCCCCTACACACACAAGCGCACAGTGAGAGAGAGCGGGGGGGGGGGGGGGGGGGATACGCACACGTCCTCGTCAATTCAATTTCAGTAAATTTGTCTGACCAAAAGAAACCCTAAGAAAAGGAGAGATGCTCTGGTTCGTGGCCTCTTTTTTTTCAAAGCTTTGAGAGGCTGAAAATACATGTGTAAAAAAGCCCACTATCTAAGTCGCTTCAGGAGACAAACAAAAATCATCCGCTGCTACTTACAGCCTGTTCACGTTTGTGCCTTTGGTTTTGACTCTTGTTTTATTCAAATACGATAGTAACCGATCCCTGCCCTTCACAATCCAAAAATACCACTAAAGAAAAATAAACGACACAAGAGGGATTAATATCGATGGATACGAGTAATGATGGACGGATGGGTGGCCACTGGAGGGCACCTAGACAGACAGATGAATGTATGTTCATACCGACATGCATATCACATTTTCATGACGCTTTTTTTTAGGTAGATTTGACATTCACGAGTGCATGTTTGTTTTGTTTTTCTGTTCACTTTTGAAATCCTCCTTTTAAATTCAGTCCACACAATAATGAAGAAAAGTAGTTGTCACTGTAATCATCACAACCATGAGCATCCTCCCTATCATAGTCACGTGAATTATTCTGACACTATTTCGATCCACAACACGAATCAGTTCAATGGGGAAGTCGACATCTCTTAAAGCAGAACTGACAGACACATGGTAGATCATTTTTAAACAAAAAAGATCAAATTGCATTGTCTCTTTTTAATCCAGTCGATTGCAAAAAGCCATCATAGACCAGCAAAATAAATGAATGAATGAACTAATAGACATACAAACAAAAGAATAAATGGGGAAAAGCAAAAAGATGGAAAGAGAAACCATGAAACAAAAGAAAGAATGAATGAACGAATGAGAACGTCGATCAATCAATCACAGAAAATCGAGAGAAAAAGACGCCTAGAGACTCTCAACAAAGTTAACTTGCGTGCTTTTGCTTAGGATCAGTTAACAAGACGTACAAATCCGACAGTTCCCATCTACATCAGCAAGATACCAGACAGGGTCAGCAACGTCAAACGCCTCCTCATCCATTACCCTAGCAGAAACCTCGCTTCACACCGATGTTCACGCGACCGTGTGTGAGCAGACGGCATCGCTCTTCTGACAAAAAGTGAGAAAAAGACATTATTTTGGGACAGAGCGAAGATCAAAAGAAGGGGATACATCAATCCAAACAGCTCATTCTCCATCCAGTGCGTAAAACGCCAGATATGACGAAAAAGGAAAATGAAACAAATGCAAGATTTTCAACAACAAAAAACGGTGAAAGCTTTAATGAGGCTCAGTTTAAATCTGTTCTGTCTGGTTTATCACAAAATAGTGGGAATCGAGATCCAATTATTTCTGATCTTTTCTTCCTGTGAGCTCAGGAACACAAGGTCATTTTCCCAAAGAGTATGAAAAGTCACCCTCAGTGAGTTATACAAATACAGTCACATGGTTTGAAGATAAAATGATCTGTGGTAACGTCCAGTTGTTTATAAAAATACAACCACAAGCACTGAAGGTCCAATAATCATTAACCAATGGATTATACCAAAAAAAATGCAATCTCGTGAACTAAAGACCAAAAGTTCAATCAAATTCATTAAAGATCCCCAAATCCACATCAACCTCCAGTAAGTTAAATAAACAGAATCACGCCTATGATCCACACCATTATCAAGTGAGCAAGTGGAACACAATCAAACCCACTGAAAAACATTCAATTCATATTTGAACTCTCTGGTTTGTGAAAATGTATCCACATACACTGCATAGAGTGTAGTCCTTCTGGTGGCTTGTTCGAACACAAACTGCACTGGAGACCCTGCACTCTAGATGAATGTTTGCTGAGTGAACACAGTCGCACACGCTGAAGTTTCTATACTCTATATCAAAATTCAAAGGGTGACGGAAATATACATTATACTCACTGAACATCTTATAATCCATTGTTCATATGGGGTAAAATAATAGGCTAGGAGAATGCAGTCAGACGCATGAATGATTGTTCGATCTTTATTAACATTCAGTAGGATACGGGAACAGAAGATTCCCCACTCACCAACATCCCCACCCCTCTTTCCACCTCTTCTTCTTCCCCTCATTCCACTTGCCCTGCTCGTCCTCCTGCCTATTCAGTCATTCATACATGAATATTTCTGACTGTTGTTGCTGCTGTTGTTCTTGTTCTTGTTTTGTTGTTATTGTTGATGTTCTTGCTGTTTTCTTTTTAATGCGATTGATTTGGAAATCGAAGCCCAGTTGCTTAGTTTCCACCATGCTTGGGTGAGTGACAGAAGCAGCCAGCCCACCCTCACTGAACCCATCGACTTGCTTGGTTTCCTTACGGCCAGACCCTAATGCCTTAAAAGAACGATGGTTACCACAGAGGCCCCTCCATCAGAGACAATGCGATTGTCAGACAGTGTCTAGGAGACTGGATGGAAAGGAACACCAACAAAATATGATTTAGACAGCCGCCATATTCCTCCTCATTGGCAGTCCCTTGACGTCACCTCCATCCCCATCTCTGTTCCTACCTGTCCCTCCAATCTCTCCTCTCTAGAACAACTCCCTCTCCCCCAAACAGCCGTCCCCACCAACCTCCATGTGCGTGCCTGTGCGCACGCACGTGCACGCACACACACACACACACACACACACACACACACACACACACACGCACGCACGCACGCACGCACGCACGCACGCACGCACGCACGCACGCACGCACGCACGCACACACACACACACACACACACCCCACACACACACACACACACACATCCTCGTCCATTGAATTTCAGCAATTTGTCTGACCAGAAGAAATCCTATAAAGAGGAGGGATGCTCTGGTGTTCTGGTTTCTTTCTTTCAAAGCTTTGAGAGGCTGAACATACATGTGAAAAAAAAACACATACATCTACATTATTTAGACAAACCAACAAAACTTACTCGTAGCTATTTGCAGTCTGGGCATTTCTGTACCTTGGGTTTAATCTCTTTTTTTTTCTTATCTAAATAAGATGTTAACTGATACCAGCCCTCCACCAACCAAAAATACCACTAAAGGAAAAAGCAAAACAGTGAGAGACAAAAGACAGATGAGTATCAACGGATTAGAGGGGTTATGGAAGGATGGATGGCCACTAGGCGGTAGATAGACAGATGAATGTATGTTCGTCTCAACATACACATCACTTTCCATGATGCATTTTTGAGGCAGGTTTGGGATTTGCTTGTGCATGTTTGTTTTGTTCTTCTCTTCATTTCTAAAAACTTCCTCCTTACAAACTAAGTCCACACAACAATAAAAAATCAAATCATCGACATTGTAATCATCAAATCCATAAGCATCGTCATTAGCATCATCACATCAATTTTTCTGACACAACCATGGCACGAATATGTTCAAGTGGGTAAATCAGCTTAGTCTAAAACAGAACCAACAAACATGGTGAACCATTTTTACACATAGAAGATCAAATCACATTGTTTTTAAGTCCAGCCGATCGCAAAAGCCATCACAGACTTGAAAATGAATAAATGAA
>CM065716.1:30873369-30895869 GCA_033310375.1 Conus canariensis | reverse complement strand
GACAATGCTACAGAGAAGTACTATCGAAGACTACATGGATCGTGTAGAGAAAGGACAGTGCTACAGAGAAGTACTATCGAAGACTACATGGATCGTGTAGAGAAAGGACAGTGCTACAGAGAAGTACTGTCATGAACCACATGGATGTGTAGAGAAAGGACAGTGCTACAGAGAAGTACTATCGAAGACTACATGGATCGTGTAGAGAAAGGACAGTGCTACAGAGAAGTACTATCGAAGACTACATGGATCGTGTAGAGAAAGGACAGTGCTACAGAGAAGTACTGTCATGAACCACATGGATAGTGTAGAGAAAGGACAGTGATACAGAGAAGTACTGTGGTAGACCACCTGGATAGTGTAGAGAAAGGACAGTGCTGCAGAGAAGTACTGCTGTAGACCACATGGATCGTGTAAAGAAAGGACAGTGCTACAGAGAAGTACTGTCATGAACCACATGGATAGTGTAGAGAAAGGACAGTGATACAGAGAAGTACTGTGGTAGACCACATGGATCGTGTAGAGAAAGGACAGTGCTACAGAGAAGTACTGCTGTAGACCACATGGATCGTGTAAAGAAAGGACAGTGCTACAGAGAAGTACTGTGGTAGACCACCTGGATAGTGTAGAGAAAGGACAGTGCTACAGAGAAGTACTGTGGTAGACCACCTGGATAGTGTAGAGAAAGGAGAGCGCTACAGAGAAGTACTGTGGTAGACCACATGGATCGTGTAGAGAAAGAAGAATGCTACAGAGAAACACTGTCGTAGACCACCTGGATAGTGTAGAGAAAGGACAGTGCTGCAGAGAAGTAAGGTACTGTCATGGACCACATGGATAGTGTTGAGTAAGGGGTCTGTCATGGACTGCATGGATAGTGTAGAGGAATTAGAGTGCTGCAGAGAGGTGCTGTCATGGACCACGTGGATAGTGTTGATGAAGGAGACTTTCATGGACCACGTGGATATTGTACAGGACGGACAGTGCTATAGAGAATTACTGTCATGGACTAAATGGATAGTGTTGATGGAGACTGTCATGGACCACATGGATAGTGTAGAGGAGGGAGACAGTCATGGACTGCATGGATAGTGTAGAGGAGGGAAGTGCTGCACAGAGGTACTGTCATGGATAGTGTTACTGTCATGGAGAGTGAGGAGGGAGAGTGCTGCAGAGAGGTACTGTCATGGATAGTGTAGAGGAAGAAGAGTGCTGCAGAGAGGTACTGTCATGGATAGTGTAGAGGAGGGAGAGTGCTGCACAGAGGTACTGTCATGGATAGTGTAGAGGAGGGAGAGTGCTGCACAGAGGTACTGTCATGGATAGTGTAGAGGAGAGGAGAGTGCTGCACAGAGGTACTGTCATGGATAGTGTAGAGGAGGGAGAGTGCTGCCAGAGGTACTGTCATGGATAGTGTAGAGGAGGGAGAGTGCTGCAGAGAGGTACTGTCATGGATAGTGTAGAGGAAGAAGAGTGCTGCAGAGAGGTACTGTCATGGATAGTGTAGAGGAAGAAGAGTGCTGCAAGAGGTACTGTCATGGATAGTGTAGAGGAGGGAGAGTGCTGCAGAGAGGTACTGTCATGGATAGTGTAGAGGAGGGAGAGTGCTGCAGAGAGGTATGTCATGGATAGTGTAGAGGAGGGAGAGTGCTGCACAGAGGTACTGTCATGGATAGTGTAGAGTAAGAAGAGTGCTGCACAGAGGTACTGTCATGGATAGTGTAGAGGTGAAAAGAGTGCTGCAAGAGGTACTGTCATGGATAGTGTAGAGGAGAAGAGTGCTGCACAGAGGTAGTGTCATGGATAGTGTAAGGAGGGAGAGTGCTGCAGAGAGGTACTGTCATGGATAGTGTAGAGGAAGGAGAGTGCTGCACAGAGGTACTGTCATGGATAGTGTAGAGGAGGGAGAGTGCTGCACAGAGGTACTGTCATGGATAGTGTAGAGGAGGGAGAGTGCTGCACAGAGGTAGTGTCATGGATAGTGTAGAGGAAGGAGAGTGCTGCACAGAGGTACTGTCATGGATAGTGTAGAGGAAGAAGAGTGCTGTACAGAGGTACTGTCGTGGATAGCGTAGAGGAGGGAGAGTGCTGCAGAGAGGTACTGTCATGGATAGTGTAGAGGAGGGAGAGTGCTGCAGAGAGGTACTGTTATGGATAGTGCAGAGGAGGGAGAGTGCTGCAGAGAGGTACTGTCATGGAGAGTGTAAGGAGGGGAGTGCTTCAGGGAGGTACTGTCATGGATAGTGTAGAGGAGGGAGAGTGCTGCAGAGAGGTACTGTCATGGATAGTGTAGAGGAAGGAGAGTGCTTCAGGGAGGTACTGTCAGGGATAGTGTAGAGGAGGGAGAGTGCTACACAGAGGTACTGTCATGAACCACATGGGTAGTGTAGAGGAGGGAGACAGTCATGCACCACATGGATAGTGCAGAGAAAGGAGAGCGCTACACAGAAGTACTGTCATGGACTGCACGGATAGTGTAAAGGAATAAGGGTGCTGCAGAGTAGTGCTGTTAGGGACTACATAATGAGTGCAGAGAATGAGGGCTCTGCACAGCAGTGCTGTGAGGGACCACATGGAGAGCGTATGCGGGTGCTTGGTGCAGTCAAGGTCCATATGGATAGAGCAGAATACTGAGGGTCTTGCAGAGCAATGCTGTCGCAGACCACGTGCAAAGTGTAGAGGAATCAAAATGTATTAATGTTGCAGCCAGGACCATACGGTTAGATGATCGAGGATGCTGTAGAGTATGCAGTCAGGACCATATGGATAGTTAGGAAGGTGCTAGTATGCAGTCAGGAGCCTATTCAGGTAGAGAATGAGGGTGCTGTAGGATATTGCAGTCAGGACCATATGGATAGTGTAGAGGAGATGAGGGTGCTGTAGAGATATCTGCGAGTCAGGACCATATGGATAGGTCTTGAGGAGTGGGGGGTGCTGCAGGTTATTGTGGTCAGACCATATGGATAGTGTAGAGGAATGGGATGCTATAGAATATTGCAGTCAGGACCCATATGGATAGTCTTGAGGAGAAAGCGTGCGTAAGTTATCGCAGTCAGGACCCATACTTGCAGCGTAGAGGAATGAGCATGCTGTAGGATTTTGCAGTCAGGACCTATATGAATAATCTAGAGGAGTGCACGTGCTGTAGGTTACTGCGGTCAGGACCTATAGGAATAGTCTAGAGCAGTGCGCGTGCTGTAGATTACTGCAGTCAGGACCCATATGAATATTCTAGAGAAGTGCACGTGCTGTAGATTTTTGCAGTCAGGACCTATATGAATAGTCTAGAGGATGTGCGTGCTGTAGGTTATTGCAGTCAGGACCTATATGAATAGTCTAGAAGAGTGTGGGTGTTGTAGATTGTTACAGTCAGGACCCATATGAATAGTCTAGAGGAGTGCACATGGTGTAGTTTACTGCAGTCAGGACCATATGAATAGTGTAGAGGAGTGAGCGTGCTGTCTAGTATTGCAGTCGGAACCCATATGAATAGTCTAGAGGAGTGAGCATGCTGCTGGTTATTGCAGTCAGGACCATATTGGTAGTGTAGAGAAATGATGATACTGTAGAGTATAGCAGCCAGAACTCATATGCATAGTCTGGAGGAGTGAGCGTGCTGCAGGTTATTGCAGTCAGGACCCATGTGAATAGTCTTGAGGAGAAAACATCGTGTGAGACAGCGCTGTCAAAGAAATGGAGGAATGGGTTCTTGTCGGATGCAAGCCTCATGAACTTCGATGATATGACCCAAACTTCCCCACTCCCTCTCTATCTACCATCTGTCTACCTCTTTTTCTGCCATCCACCCACTCCATTTCTCTCTTTCTCCCTTCCTCTTCTCTGTCACACACACACACACACACACACACACACACACACACACACACACACACACACACACACACACGCACATTCTTCATCCCCCTCTTTCTTTTCTCTCTCCCTCTCTCCACCATTCTCTCATCCTCTTCCCCCCTTTCTCATTCCCCTTTTCTCTCCGTGTTTCCCTTCCCTCCCTTTCTCCCTCTCTCTCTCTTATCTCTCTCTCTCTAATTATTGTATTGGTCATATGATTATTAGAAAATGGTAGTATCACTTAAGTGTGACAGAGAACTGTATCACTGTATAAACACACACACACACACACACACACACACACACACACCACCCACGACGCACGCACGCACGCACGCACGCACGCACGCGCGCGCGCGCGCACACACGCACACATACACACACATATCCAACCAGAGAATTATACACACACACACACATATCCAACCATATGTTCGCGCATAGTTATGCACTCCTACATTCACAAACATAAGCATGTACGATTTCAAGCTCACACATACATACATACACGCACACACCACTACGAGAGAGAGAGAGAGAGAGAGAGAGAGAGAGAGAGAGAGAGAGAGAGAGAGAGAGAGAGAGAGAAGGGGGCAGTCTCGAGTGCCTTTCTGTCTCTGTCAGCCGGGAGTTGGGTGGGACAAGGTGCAGGGCAGTGAACAGGAATGGAGGCGAGGATGAGGAACACGATGGCACACAGCCCACGTGCACGTTAAATGTCAACATAACACGTCATGCATTTATCAGGCATATCTCACCGTCCAGGGTGGACGTTCAGCCATGTCTCTTCGCACCCATCATGGCCTTTTTTTTAACTGTATTTTGGTGACATTTACATGTTTCAGTTTTTCTGTTTTTAAAGTTCGTAATGTGACGGTGAAAAATTTAGAGCAATGGCCTGGATCCTATGCACGGCCTGGTCTTCTCTGCCTCTATATCCACTGTGTCCATCGATTACTCACCATGTTGGAACTTTAATGCATATCTGTAAATAAATGCGACTTTGCCTGTTTCTTTGTTTCCTGAATTTTGTTATCGTTTATTTTACAGGAAAGAACTTTTTGCGCTGAGTTGACACGTCGCTGAAAAGGCTTTGTTTTGTCGTCTTGGGTAGAAAAAGAATAATACGAAGAAACCATCTGTGTCCCCAGCCTCACCTACCCTCTCTCTCTCTCTCCTCTCTCTCTCTCCTCTCTCTCTCTCTCTCTCTCTCTCTCTCACTCACACACACACACACACACACAAAGTCGTCCACCCCCCACCCACACCCACCCCCCACCCCCTGCCTCCCAAAGTATCGCCCTATTGTAATTCTATGGTTGAACTGCCGGAAATTTGGAACTGAATGTTACTCTGCTGATTATGTCACTTCTTTTGTGTGTTTGCTCGCATACAAATTCATTTGCTGATACTATACTATTTTCTCCTCTCTCCTGGATTGCATACATTCTTTTAATGAATGTTTAGTTCTTTTGAACTAATGTGCCACTGGTCGGTTTGATTGTCAGAAAATGGTATCATCTCTGTACAAATGACACAGATTTGTATCACTGTATAAATATTCATCCGCACATGTATATACACACATGAACACATGTACATAGTCAAGCATGGATTAATACACATACACACACACAAGGAACCATATAATGCTTGCATTTTAGATACTGGATGCACACAAACGTGTACACACACACACACACACACACACACACACACACACACACACACACACACACACACACACCTAACCATTATGTTCGCGCATAGCTATGCACTCATACACTCACAAACATAAGCACGCATGATTTCAAGTTCACATACAAACATACACGCACCACTGTGTGAGAGAGAGAGAGAGAGAGAGAGAGAGAGAGAGAGAGAGAGAGAGAGAGATGTGAGAGAGTTAATGGAAAGAGATAGATTCCTCCTCCTCACTCACCCACCTTTTGTATTTTCTTTCTATTGCTTCTTGCGCACTGATGAGGACAGACAAGACAGACAGTGACAGCCTGACCCCTATCCCTCACGAAAAACTCTTCTGCACGTGCAGCACGCACGTCGAAGATCTCAGCCAAAACGACCCACAACAAAGCCAATATTCGCCACTGTCCCCCTGCTGACACGTCGCCAGTGGGAAGGAGGGGTACAGGGAGAAAAAGAAAGAGACGGGGAAGGAAGGGGGTTGGGGGAGAGGGGGAGGGAAGGGGGAAGGGGACAGTCTCGCGCTGCCTTTCAGTCTCTCTGTCAGCTGGGAGCTGAGTGGGAAAGGGTGCAGCGTGGGGAGCAGGAATGGAGGCCAGGGTGAGGAAGACTTGCCACACTGACGAGATGCACGTGAAATGTCAACATGACATGCAATGTATTTATCAGGCCTATCTCGCCGTCCGGGTGGACGTTCAGTCGCATCTACTCGCCCGTCATGGCCCTTTTCTGTATTTTGGTGACATTTACATCTTTCGAATTTTCTTTTTAAACTAAGTTTCGTACTCTGAGAGTGAACATTTCAGGCCGGGACCCTAACCATAGCCTGGTCTTCTCTGCCTTTACCACGTCCATCGATTACTCACCATGTTGTGAATTCAATGTACATCTGTTAAGAAGTGCGAGTTTTGTTTGTTTGTTGGATTTTTATTTGTTTGTTTGCTTTTCAGGAAAGGACTTTTTTGCGCTGATTGTTTGCTTTTCAGGAAAGGACTTTTTTGCGCTGATTGTTTGCTTTTCAAGAAGGACTTTTTTGCGCTGAGTTGACACGTCCCTGAAAAAGCTTTGTTCAGTTGGTTTGGATAGAATCAGAGTTATACAAATCATGATGATGATAATCCATTTCATGTTGTTTGTAACCCAACGGTCACGAGGGGCCATATCAGAGCTGTCATAATGACAATATTAACACCAAATATCAATAACAAGCGTAACTTAAATATGAGACTGCTTGATGTTCACCAAATCAAAAAATCAATCTCCATGTCTCACAAAGAGATTTCATATGACCAGGATCAGGATTTGCGTTGCAAATGAATGAAGCCAGACAGACGAATACGGGGACAGACACACACACACACACACACACAGCAAAATCTGTCACAATATCCCAGACCGGCTGAAGACACACAATGCGACAAAACAACAGGATGAAATTTCAAACGGGCAAAAATGCTATTTGACAAATGCAGCGTAATGGAATCGATTATGGAATCGGCATAAACGAACTTTAACATCCAGCTGGATTAAATATACTTTTATGCTCTATATGTCCAGGGTTTACATATCAAGTGTTGGAAGAGTAAAAAGGACAAGAAAAGATGAACCGAAACACATAAGAAAAAGAAAAATGGAAGGAACTGTACTGAGATCGAAGGCATCATAATGAGCATCCTATGGGGAATCACTAACAAAATACTTCTGTCCTATTGAAAAACATCGTACCTTTAAGTTGTAACAGGTCAACTTAAGAGATTGACAAAAACAAAACATATTATCAGGAAACAAAACATTATTAATGAAACTGTGTTTAAAGAAGGGGCGGGGGGCATTAAGAAGTGGACACAATACCCAGAATTTATTAAGGAGATTCTAAGGAATATGACGGATTAGTAACAATGCCAGAAACTTCAAAAGAGCTGAAACTAATAAAAATGACATGAGCTAGGCACAAACAGTATTACAGTTAATTTCTTTTAAACTTTTTTTTGTTTTCTTTGGTTAGCTGGTCTTTTTTCGTTAAAATTTGGAATTCTTGTCATTCGATTACAATGTGAAGGGGTTTAAAGGAGCTAAACGTCGATAATACAAAAAGAAGCAACAACTGTTTGTGTAACAAAGGGAGACAAACCCAAGAATATCTGCGACATTGCAAGACCAATATCTGTTGAGTGTGACATTCAACATTGGAACAACATGCACTGCAAATACAATTAAAGCAGCAATAAAGAAAGTAATCCGTCAGAACCAATAGATATATCGAGAATAACATAAAGATTCTATAAGACCTTATGCACCATTTGGAAATATATAATATGCGTGATCTTCTGATTTCAATGGGCTTTTAATAAACGCCTTTGATTTTGTTGCTGGAATCAATGGAAATGGGTATAAGTCGTAAACTCTTTGGAAAACTGACACGATTAGAAGAGGGTTAAGGCTCAACTACGGGGGAAAAACACTATAAATGTTTAGCTGGGATAGAATAGGAATTTCAAAGTTATTTACCGACCAGAAAAAAAAAACATGAAATGGAAATCGCATTAATTAAAAATTATAGGAACACAATTTACGAATATGGTCAAAAGGAATGGACAGGGGAATCCTTTCATTTGTGCTGTGGTGTTATGTATTTGATGAACTGTTTAATTATTTTCCTTGTTGTTATTGTTCCTTCTCCTGTTTATCTTTAAAATGTGATTTTTAAAAAAATGGGAAGAGAATGGGCGTTAGGCAAATGTGTTTTCTTCATTTTAAGTTATCTAAGGTCAAAACTCAACAGAAATTTCTTCTAAGATTCTCATTTTCTTTCACTAAATCATAAAAATAGAGGGTGGAAAAGGGAAGGAAAAGAAAAAAAAAATATGAGGTATGAGAACATGAGAGAGAAGGGCAGTGGGGCGCATGAGGGTGTGGGGAAAGGGGCTAGACAGATTGACATCAGACAGACTTAGAGACATAGGCAGATTAAACAGAACCAGAGAGAGACTGTGACACAAGTCGAGAGTGAGACAGAGAGAAGGGCAAGAGGGAGTGGTCTGCATTAGACTCTAGAATTGGGAGATGTCTGGAGATGAAGGCCAAGTCGAAGAAGACATGAGTGGCAATATCCCAGACCTAGTGGCTGATAGGAAAACATTTTTTTATCAGGGAAGGGGAGGGGGGGGGCAATGGTAGTGGAGGCTAAGCCTGGGACTGATATTGAAGGCAGTAGCCTCTCTCTCTCTCTCTCTCTCTCTCTCTCTCTCTCTCCTCTCTCTCTCTCTCTCTCTCTCTCTCTCTCTCTCTCTCTCTCTCCCACCCCTCGCAATCCCCCCCCAAAAGAAATGCCACATCATCTTTGATTCAATCGATTTTCATTTTCTTCCCTTCCCCTCATATTTCCAACTGTGAATGGGCTGAGAGCTTAAAACACAACACACCACTGATTTGCATCTTAAGAGCCCTCTCTCTCTCTCTCTCTCTCTCTCTCTCCTCCTCTCTCTCTCTCTCTCTCTCTCTCTCTCTCTCTCAATGAATCAATGGTATGATCAATAACGAAGCTCATTCCAGGAATACAAAAACAATAACAAATTCTCAACAACAACAAAAAAACTTATTAGCAATTTCCCCCACAGGCCAATCTCTATGTCGATCGGTGTGTGTTCGCAACATAGCCGGTTTCTTGACAATATCGTCGGTTATTTGGCGGTGAAAACAACGTCGACTGATGCGCAATGGCATTAACACTGATTGGTCTGATATTAAAGACGTGAGAGAGAGAGAGAGAGAGAGAGAGAGAGAGAGAGAGAGAGAGAGAGAGAGAGAGGACAAGGATGGTGAGAAGCACATAGTCGGGAGAACTCGTTCAAAAAGTCCCGATTAATTCCGCTTGCGTTTTCAATTTGGCCGCCGGGAAGCCATGCCCAGTCTGCCGAACTCTCCCTACCTCCTCCTTTCTACCCCTCCCCCCTTCTCCCCTCTATCCCTCCCCTTCCTTAACCCTTTCCCCTTCCCCTACTCCCCTCTATCATTCCCCTTCCTTAACCCTTTCCCCTTCCCCTACTCCCCTCTATCCCTCCCCTTCCTTAACCCTTTCCCCTTCCCCTACTCCCCTCTATCCCTCCCCTTCCTTAACCCTTTCCCCTTCCCCTACTCCCCTCTATCCCTCCCCTTCCTTAACCCTTTCCCCTTCCCCTACTCCCCTCTATCATTCCCCTTCCTTAACCCTACTCCCCCCCCACCTCCCTTGCAGAGTTAAAGGTAACCCCCCCCCCCCCCCCCCTCCGAAAGACGTCCGAGTAGCTCAGTCAAGTCGGTTGGTTTGCCTGTCTGTCCGCTCGTTCCAAATATTGTTCGCAGCAAGTTGCGCGTCTGCTCAAGTCCCAACCCCTCACCCAGCCACCCCTCTATCTCCCCCCCCCCCCCCATCTCCCATCCCCCTTCCCGTTTTCTTTCTACCCATTCACACTCTGGTTCAGCTGGATTTGACCGCAAGTCATTTTTCCTACTTCTGTTCCCAGCCCGTTTTTTTTTTTTTCAAAACAACGACAATAACAACAACAACAACAACAACAACAACTATTTGTCCAAATGACGCTTGATTTGTCAGACCAAGTGGATTTGTCCCGAAGAACAAGTGGAACAGATCGGGATGTCAATGCATACCTGATTTAATTTTGTCCACAGAGTCTGATCTGTGTAAAAACTTTTGTTTTGTACATTCTAAACACGGCATTGGTCGATCCCTTTCTCTCTCTCTCTCTCTCTCTTCTCTCTCTCTCTCTCTCTCTCTCTCTCTCTCTCTTTCAAAGACCCCCCCAAACCATCCCCGCTCCCGCTCTCTCTCTCTCTCTCTCTCTCTCTCTCTCTCTCTCTCTCTCTCTCTCAGTCTATAAAAAAAATTGTCTTGATTCACATGGTTTTTCTTTTGTCTGGCTTAACGGTGGAGTTGGTCACGAAAAGTTGTTTCTACAGGAACTAAAACAACGAATGACTGATTGCTATCAGCAAGGGTGGAACACCAAACTGTCAAATAGTGACAGGTATTCTACTTATCGTTTGTTTAAATCATTACTACAGCCTGAAAAGTATCTTGCAGATATCACAATACCAAAGTTTCGAAAAGTTCTTGTAAGGTTTCGACTAGGAATCAGTGATATAAAAGTCCACGACAGATACAAAAATAACTCAAAAAGCTGCCCTTTTTGTGTCAAAACTGAAGATGAAATACACTTTTTGCTGGAATGTCCATCATATCAAGATTTAAGAAATAAGTATATCATGAAATATGTAACAAATGTACACGGGCCATTGTTGAAGTTTTTGCTGCAAAACGAGAAAAGGGACGTAATTCGCTCTGTTGCGATGTATATCTTCTATGCCTTGAAGAAAAGAGAAGAATTGTTACTCGGGAGAGAACATTAGGAGTACCATATGTTTTCATAAATTTATCTGTTTTACCTTGTTTCGTGGTCGATACGTCTTGTGTATACTTAGGGATCATGATGAAAATGTGTATGTGTGTGTGTGTGTGTGTGTGTGTGTGTGTGTGTGTGTGTGTGTGTGTGTGTGTGTGTGTGTGTGTGGTATGCGTGGAGTTGTGTGTGTGTGTGTGTGTGTGTGTGTGTGTGTGTGTGTGTATGCTTGTGTACGTGTGTGTGTGTGTGTGTGTGTGTGGTTTGCGCGCGCGCAATTGTAAGTGCGAGCGAAATTGTATGTGCGAGCTGTGCGAGTCTGGGAGAGTGCTACATATGGGCGTGATTTTGTAAGTATCTTTCGGTATTCTCAATTTACGATTATTCAGTTGGTGTGAGCAAGTTTTGTAAATGAGCGTGATCAGTAGAAATGTTACAGCGTCAGTGTGTGTGATTTCATTTTTGTTTCTTGACCTCATTGCAGATAGGTCGGTGGCCTTTGCAATTAAAATTTTCCGAGTTCCGAGAGAGAGTTCTCCTCTCTCTCTCTCTCTCTCTCTCTCTCTCTCTCTCTCTCTCTCTCTCTCTCTCTCAAAGACCCCCAACCCATCCCCCCCTCTCTCTCTCTCTCTCTCTCTCTCTCTCAAAGACCCGACGATGAGAGAAGTTGGGATAGAGGTCGAGGTGCGGAGAGATAAAACCAAATGTTGACAGAAAGGAGATAGAATAAAAAAAATATGTATCCATTGCAAACTAAAGCTATACCCCGTGTGAGTGAATTCTGCCGTCATCTGCATTCAATACTGGTATTAGTTTGCATACAAAACAATCTACTTTACCATACAAACGTACCTCATGATACCTTATCATTTAGGCGCAGACGGATATGCAACCAGGCATTATGGGCTTGTTTGAGTGTATGAGAATTGTTCTGGGTATACTTTGGTTCAGTCAGGTGTATGCAACAGGCAATAATTTGTATGAGAATGGTTTCGAGTGTACTTTGGTTCAGTGAGAGTTTAGTAAATAGTCAATAACGGATTTGTAAAAAAAAAAAAAAAAAAAAAAAAAAAAAAAAATTCTGTCGACTTTTGACAGATAACAAATGGCAGGAGTGGAACAACCCTATGAATGCTAGGGAGATAACGTTGTTTATAGCCCAGCCGACTGCAAAACGGCCAGATCAGGGCCGTCTATGAATACTAGTCACACATTTCATTGGTATAAAACGTTTTGAAATAATCCTGATTCAAAACATTATTGCAAAGAGAATACGGATCGACAATCAAAATATGTAATGACAACATTCAGATCATGGGCCTATCTACTTTGTACACCCATCGTTTGAGGTACAAATTTTGCACGAGCTACGATCCTTTGTGTCTTTTCTGTAATATATCAAAGGCAGATGAAGTATATTTTGTTTTCTGTCACCGACGGCAGAGATATACTTTAAAATATTATTTGTGTTAAATACTACAGTGATCCTTGCTTGTGTAACTTTATTGGTGTCATGCAAGTCTGATCTGTGCAATTTTTCCCTGTATTTGCACAAGGCTTGGAAATATGTATGTATAAGTTTTCCTTGATTGTTACCGATCAATGTCAAAGGTTTTCTGGTGTTTTTTTTTCTATTATTATTATAAAGTCTTGTACATAGTGACGTAACCATTCATGAAGACCTCAGGCCTTAAAATACTCACGTATTCATTTATATTCTCTCTCTCTCTCTCTCTCTCTCTCTCTCTCCTCTCTCCTCTCTCTCTCTCTCTCTCGACTTCATCTTTCAGACTCTCTCTCTTCGCTAACCCCATTCTCTCTCTCGCTCCCCTCTCTCTCTCTCTCTCTCTCTCTCTCTCTCTCTCTTTCACACTCTCTTACCTTTTCTCCCCCCCCTCTCTCTCTCTCTCTCAAACTTTCTCTCTCTAACCCCCATTCTCCCTCTCTTTCACTCCCTGTTACTTTTTCTCCCATCTCTTTCTTTCAGATTCCGCCCTCCCCTCTCTCTCTCTCTCTCTCAAACTTTCTCTCTCTAACCCCCATTCTCCCTCTCTTTCACTCCCTGTTACTTTTTCTCCCATCTCTTTCTTTCAGATTCCGCCCTCCCCTCTCTCTCTCTCTCTCTCTCTCTCTCTCTCAACCCAGCTATCCCCCCCCCCCCCACACACACACAACACACACACACTTCTCGTCTTTGCCTTCCTATCCACTCAATATTTGATGAGACAGCCACACAAGAGGGACTCCAGCTGACGTCAATACGCCCAGGAGGAGGTCCTCACCGCACCCCAACCCCCTCCTCCACCCCTCTCCATCTCTTCTTTTCCCCCCTCCCTCCACCCTTCTCCTCCTGTGCTCTCCCTCCTTCGCCCTCTCTCCGGTCAGGGCCGTTGGAAAAGTGAGAAGACCCCCATCTCTTCTGTTAGAGCTCACACGTACAGGGACACTCACACATCGATACAAACGCAAGTACAAGCACGCACGCACGCATAAACACACACATACACACACACATGCACGCACGCACACACGTACACACACGTACACACACACGCGCGCGCGCGCGCGCACACGCACACACACACACGTATACACACACACACATACACACGCACGCATGCGCGCATACACACACGCGCGCGCGCGCGTTCACACACACACACACACACACACACACACACACACACACACACACACACACACACACACACACACTTTGCAGGCTCTGTCGAACGCGGGCTGCTTGTCTGGCATGAAGGAGGTAGCGGAAAGACGTGATCTAAATGTGTATGTCCAATGTAGAAGGAGTGTCCGAATGCACAGGTTAGCGCTCAATACAACGGGTCACTGACATCTAACAAGTATGTTTTTACCCAGATCTGTAGAGAGAGAGGGGGGGGGGGGAGGGGGGCAGGTTGAGGGGTTGTTGGTCTGTTTGTCAACAAGATGTTGCAAAAACCTCTGACCCGATTTTAACGAAACGTGGTGGAATATGAAATGTGGCCTAATGACCGACCCCGTTAGAGCAGATCCGTAGACCCGCGGATCTGGATTAAAGAACAAATCAGATCGGTTCAGCAAGATTACGCCCTCCATCCTCCCCCCAAACACACACACACACACACACACACACACACACACACACACACACACAATAAACACGCACACACACACACACACACACACACACACACACACACACACACACACACACACACACACACATACACACATACTGTGACGAGAGTTGGGAGTGGGTCGGTGTTGAACTCTAGGGGAAGGACTTGTCATATTTTCTCTCACAGAGTTATGTTAAATTTTTACCTCCGCCCTCTTACTAGTTAGGGAAGGAGCAACTTTCCGGTTCTAGTCATCGAAAGAAATTTTTATTTTTCTCGGGACTGTTAAAACTACTGAAGTGTGGCTCAGGAATAATTTTCCTTGGGCTTGCATACTTAAAACGCTTGTAGCTCAGACAGAATCAGAGGTGAGTTCAAACATTCAATACGGAAAAAACAACAAAGAACTCACACAAGTTAAGCGTCCTTTTAAACACAAACTTTACTTGTTTATACAAGGGTGAAATATTCAAATCAATGTCAGTAATTCAGTTCTGGCTGACTTTTGTTCCCACTCTTTATGTCATCATTTAGAGAGGGAAAGTTCTGGATGAGTTGAGCTGGAGTCCACTCGGAATATCAAAACTTATCTGGTGTTGGACAGCAGTGTTGATCTCTCTCTAGTTGCTGGTGACTGGTCCACCTTCTATTAAGCCAGGCTGATTTTGGAGTGCTGTCTCACCTGGGCCGATAACAGGCACATTTGGGGTACATGAACCCAAGCTCTGAGCGAACAAACAGAACCTGGTCTGTAGTTAAGTTGCTGACAGTCCAGCTTGTCGTGTTCTCACACTTGCCCTCTAACTTTCAGTGAATGTGTGAGATCTCAGCCAACAAAAGACTAGACTTGCCTAAATATATCTGCCATAATTATCGGTCTCCTGTTTCACTCTGAGTTTGAGTGAAACAAGGGGAGGAGACAGGAATACAACGCTAAACAATGGAAGTTAAATAACTCTTCAATGTTGAAGTAATTTGGAATAAACTTAGCCCAAGTGCACATGTTGATTAGACTTAGAGTCACCTTCTACAAAACCGGCCGACAATCAACAGTATTCATAAACCAAGTTAACAGTTTTCACCTAATACAGACATATCGCTTTTCCCGTCAGTATTCATCATTCAGTTATGAATTTAAGATAGTACTGAATACTGGAAAAAGTCGGATGGTTAACAAAGAATGTTAATCAGGTATCTTAATTGCTTTTACCAAGTTGTGGCCAACAAACTATTACAATAGAATACTCGTTCATCATCTTGATAGATGTCACTAAATATTGGCTTAAAGTTATAATATAAAAACCCATGGCATACATACAATCAATACATAGTCTCAAAATTTAGAAACATAGTTTCAACTTACAGTTCTTCTAGGACATAGTGAATCTTAGAACACAGGAGATTCTGAGGATATGGAGATGATCGTTCCCTTCTCTGATTTACCCCTGTTATCTTTGTGGCTACACTGTGGGTGATCAGTCTTACAGCCACCTGTAGAGAGCAGTGAATTGGAGGGACTGAGTTTCTCCTTTTAGTCTGTTAAGTGCACATTCAGGTTCCAGTCCCGGTTTGCTTTGTGTCACTAAAGACAAAGAAAAGGGGATGAAGGAGGGAATGGTCATCCCACCCCACCTACAGTGTGAGGTATTTGTGTAGAAGATTTGAGAACGCTCTATCATAGTGGCTGACATCGATTTTATTTAGCCTTCATGCTAATTTACAGGGCGCCCTGGCCTGCATGTGTGTGTGTTACACATATGCAAGTTGCTTGTCGGCAATTGCATCACGTACGGGCAGAATGCATGCACAATTTCCATAGTGGAGGTATGGGAAGGGAAGGGAAAGCACAGGGTGAAGGGAGGAGAGAGAGGCGTCCTGCTTAGCAGCGTCTGTGACCTATCTGATAAGGATGGAAGGGAAGGAAAAGTACACTGGGAGACATGTACGGCAAAATGACATCACCTTTCTCCCTACCATTATTGCCAAAGCCGGGAGCTCCTGACAGACTGCTGGGAGAGTGAAGGGTGTGTGTGTGTGTGTGAGGGGATTGAGAGGAGTGAGGGCGAGAGAAGGAAGGTTGACATAGATTAGTAAACAGTAAACAAGTTGGGTATTTTTTTCGTTTGGTTTCATTTACTACTCTTCGCTGGCTGCTTTGGGGTGCTATTGGATTCTTTTTTGCACTCTTGGTGGTGAGAACACCACAGTATTATGGACTGTGGTGTGTCTCTATTTGACGCCAGGAGCGCAGACACAACCAGCCGTGTCTCCCTGATGAGTCCGACCCAGCGGACGAAAGGCCTCGGAGCAGGCAATACAAATATATCTGCCTTCAAAAGGGATTGCGATGGTTCCCTTATGCAGCTAGTGAAGAGTTTTCATATCTGTAACATATTTTCTTAATTTCATGTTCCCAGTTTCTCCATCTTCAAATTCCCCCCCCCCCCCCCCCCTCCTTAAGTCCAAATCTTTGCCAAGTCATTACTATGAAGATAGTTCAGTTGTTGGCCTGCGCTTGTTTTTTCCCCCACTATTAGATTGTTCGTCTATGTATTTGTCTGACTTTATTCAAGTTTAAAAGGCTGTGCCAGTCTTGAATAAAAGTTACTCTGTGTTAGGTTTTCTTATGGGAGCAAAAAATACCCAACTTGTTTACTGTTTATCGTTTACTGTTCCCTGCCTCATTTCATTTCCGATTTTGTTTTGATTAAATTGAGGTTATTTGTATTTGTTTCTGTCCGTCTGTGTGTTTGTCTTTTGATCTCCCTTGCATCTTTGGGTGGATCCTCAAGCGTAGGCTCAAAGATTGTCCCCTATATTTTATAATGTTTGCATAATGTCTTTAGTTTTTCAGCAACTTTTTTCCTCCCCACACTTTCGTTTGGTTTCATTTACTACTCTTCGCTGGCTGCTTTGGGGTGCTATTGGATTCTTTTTTGCACTCTTGGTGGTGAGAACACCACAGTATTATGGACTGTGGTGTGTCTCTATTTGACGCCAGGAGCGCAGACACAACGAGCCGTGTCTCCCTGATGAGTCCGACCCAGCGGACGAAAGGCCTCGGAGCAGGCAATACAAATATATCTGCCTTCAAAAGGGATTGCGATGGTTCCCTTATGCAGCTAGTGAAGAGTTTTCATATCTGTAACATATTTTCTTAATTTCATGTTCCCAGTTTCTCCATCTTCAAATTCCCCCCCCCCCTCCCCTCCTTAAGTCCAAATCTTTGCCAAGTCATTACTATGAAGATAGTTCAGTTGTTGGCCTGCGCTTGTTTTTTTCCCCCACTATTAGATTGTTCGTCTATGTATTTGTCTGACTTTATTCAAGTTTAAAAGGCTGTGCCAGTCTTGAATAAAAGTTACTCTGTGTTAGGTTTTCTTATGGGAGCAAAAAATACCCAACTTGTTTACTGTTTATCGTTTACTGTTCCCTGCCTCATTTCATTTCCGATATAGATTAGTAATATATACTGCCATTTGTGAGACAAAGAAAGAGAGAAAGAAAGAGGGAGATAGAAGGAGGGGGGTATGGGGAGTAGAAGGGGGGATTAGCAGTGGATGGTGTGTGCAGTCAATTTGTCATGTCACACACACGCACACACACACACACACACACACACACACACACACACACACTACATTTCAGAGAAACTTTGTGGAAAGGTGAAATGAGGTCCATGGATTAAATCCATGAATTTTCCAGTGGTGCCGCTCTGTAGTCACAATTCGAATACAGGATCCAGCATCTGTTCGATCTTGACAGAGGTCTGCGCTCTCCCGAGTGCCTTTCTGTTTCTTGAAGGTGAATAAAGCGAACTAAACTTAACAGCGAGAATCGGGGATGAAATTCCTCCACACACGTCCACTCCACCAACAGTATCTCTGTCGACAGACGGAGAGTCATTCCGCCTAAATAGGCAAATCTCGCTCTCTCTCTCTCTCTCTCTCTCTCTCTCTCTCTCTCTCTCTCTCTTCTCTCTTCTCAATCCCCAACCACTCCCTCTTCCCCTCCCCAAAGTGATACCCTCCCTAGGGGGCAGAGAAACACTGGCCCGCCTTCTCTCCGCAACCGCCTGTCCCTTGCCTCTGCCCCCCTCTTCCCCCTTCTATAAGACCTCTTCCTCTATTCATGGTCGGGGTGGTGTGTTTGTGTGTGTGGGGGGGGGGGGGGGGGGGGGGGGGGAGCTCTACCCCTTGCTGACAGCCGTGCAGGCTCTGGTTATTTTCTGAGTTAGAGACAGAGCAAACATGCAGAGAGAGAGAGGGAGGGGGGGGGGGGAGAGAAAGAAAGAGACAGACAGACAGACAGACAATAAACTGACCGAAAGACAGACAGACAAGAAAGACGCAGAGAGAGTGAGAGAGACAGACAGACAGACAGAGACAAAGACAGAGACAAAGACAGAGAGAGACAGAGACAGACAGTGAAAGAAAGAGACACAGAGAGAGCTTCATTGATTCACTGACCTGTTTAAAGCCCAAGAATAAAGGTTCTAGGTTACAGCCTTAAGTTATCATCTTTTCCTGTCTTGCACTCAACATTGCAACACTCATATTAATAACTTTTCATATAAGGGCACAGTAAAGGTATAATTTTACCGTCAAAGAATCTCAGAAATCAATAATGAAACCAACACAGAGACAGAGAATGTGTGTGTGTGGTGTGTGTGTGTGTGTGTGTGTGTGTGTGTGTGTGTGTGTGTGTGTGTGTGTGTGTGTGTGTGGTTGCGCGTGCGTGCATGCGTGCTTTGCTCAAGCGTGTGTGCATGGCGCGCTGGTGCGTATGTATGTATGTGTTGTGTGTGTGTGTGTGTGTGTGTGTGTGTGTGTGTGTGGTTGTGTGGGTGGTGTGTGTGTCAGTGTGTGTATGTGTGTGCGCGCATGTGTGTATATATGCGCGCGCGCGCGTGTGTGTCTGTCTGTCTGTCTGTGTGTGTGAGAGAGAGGAGGGAGAGGAGAGAGAGAGAAGAGAGAGAGAGAGAGAGAGAGGAGATAATGTATTCTAAAAAAAAAACGCTGAAAATCGTACGCTATTTTCAGTGGCATGGATGACTCATTACAGTTCTTAATTACGGAAAAGTCAGGGGAAGTGAGAAATAAAGACGAGTAGGAAAAGATACGGTGAAAGAAAAAGAGAGCCGACAGACACATGTACTAAAAAAAAGTAGAATGACACAGACAGACAGGCTGATTCAGAGACAGACGTACAGACACACAAAGAGTAGCCGAGAAAAATCATAGCGAGATGAAAGTGTGTGTGTGTGTGTGTGTATGTGTGTGTGTGTGTGTGTGTGTGTGTGTGTGTGTGTGTGTGCTGTCTGTCTGTGTCTGTCTGTCTGTCTGTGTGTGTGTGTGTGTGTGTGTGTGTGTGTGTGTGTGTGTGTGTGTGTGTGTGTGAGGGAGGGAGGGAGGGAGAACTGAGGGAGGGAATGAGCGAAAAAAGAGCGACAGCGAGAGAAGGACAGAGACAGAGAGATGGAGAGGGACTGAGGCAGACAGAAAGCAATAAAAAGAAAGAGAGAGACAGACAGACAGACAGACAAAGACAGACAGACAAAGACAGAGGGGAGAAGGAATGGGGGATTAGGAGAGAGGGAATGAGGCAGTGGATATTAATGGGGAATGGGTATTCAGATGGCCTATTCAATTTTCATACTTTTCTTTTGTATTGTATTAAAAGAAAACGTTATATGTCGTTAAAATGTCCCTTCACCAGAGGTAGAGCCTTGCGTGAATAAGCGAGAACACAAAGAAAGAGATACAGAGAGAGGGAGGGATGGAAAGAGCGAGGGAGGGAGAGGGAGAGAGAGATAGACTGACTGACAAACAGAGACAGACAGACAGACTAATACACACAGGGACAGAGAGAGGGAGGCGGGAGAGAGACAGAGAGAGACAGACACACAGACAGACAGACAGCGAGAAAGGCACAGAGAAAATTATGGTAAAAAGCGTGGCAGAGGGAATGGAGACAAAAACCGAGATATAGAGCTGCACGTAACATAGTAATAATGTATTCTAAAAGTTTACGTGCAGCCGCATGTCGCTACCCACAGACTGGCTGAAAAGATGTGCGGGGGCAGAGATGGGAAGGAAAGCAAAAAGGTGAGGGACGTGGGAGGAGTCGGCGACTGGGAAAAGTGAGGGGGAGGGGGGGGGGCAGGTGGTGGGCTCTCAGGTCTAATGGCATCTGCACCATCAGGTGCTGTGCGGATGACCCAGACAGCTCTTTGGGCAATGCTGGATACTGTTGAAGGAAAGAAGGAGCGGCCGTTTCTTCCCCTCGGAAAGTCGGACAACCAAAGACGATGGCCACCGATCCCATAGCTGGTAGCGCACCGTTGAATCTTCTTTCGTGTAATGATTTTGCCCCCTTAACTGAGGAGGGCTGTCTTCTGGGACAGTGCGACTATTTTGAGTCACGGAAGAGGCTGGAAAAAAAAGGCTGACAGTTGCAGCTGGAGCAGCATCAGTGATGTAAGTGCAAGTAGCGGCAGCAGCAACGGCAGAAGTAGGTGAAACAGTAACAGAAATAGCGGTAGTAGTAGCTAATACCAGGTGTACTGAAGGCGATAACGGGTGATGGCGTATCCCGCCTGATCTCTCATTCCCACTCACCCCCCCCCCCCCTCTTCCGACCCTCCCCGCAGCCTATCAGGCCCCAGCCACCCCCAACTTCTTCCACCATCTCTGCCCGATCCTGCCTCTCCACTCTGGTCACTGTTCAGGCCATTGACATCAGGAAATGGTCAATTCTGCAATCAAATCAGATGTATAACTCTGCAATGAAATCAGTAGTATTTCTCTTGTCTGCTGCATTTGTAGAACGTCTCCAGAGTATTTTGACGAAGAGCTGTGTGGCCTCGAGCATAATCTATACTGTGACATGTGTAGGTCCAGACACACAGCCGGGGATCGCAGGGTTGATATGCAAAACACACATAACCACATTTTCACCTTCCTCCTACGATCGCAACTGCTATGGGAATTGTTTTCGTGGGCTGTCAGTCCATGTGGATAAATTCTGCAGGTAGGATGTTATTGTCTGGCTGTATTCTTCCCCTGCCATGCTGTGATTCCGAGGGCCAGGTGGCTGTACACATGTTTGACATATTTCTGCTGTTTGTCTTTCATCTTTCATGTCTTCTCTGTGGCCTCAATCGTACATGCACGCCACTCATTTTGGCTCCAGTACGCGCTCAGTTTGACCATTTGCCTGCGCATGGTCATTAAGATAGAAAACAAATGCTATCTCAATGGATATAACCGTATCCACCACTGTCAGGTCAGCACATATCAGATTGTCCTGGCAGCAGAATGGCAAATCTTCCTCCTCTGTGTAGACTACATACCATGTGCTGCCAGAGTTCTGCAGGCTGACTTACGGTTCTTCCTCGCCGCTTCACCATAAATTGCATCCTTCCCGCTTTCCTTCCCATTCCGTTCCACGCTATTCAGCCCCAAACTTCCCATTTTTCTGCAATTGCCTCAAAGACACCCAGTGCGCCGCCATTTCACCTGACTTTATAACAGACTCCAGACACTTCTAACGGCCTTTGTTGTACGTGACCTTTTCCCGTTTCAGCATCATCCTCTGTGATGGTCACCTCCACGTCACGATCACGGTCTGCAGGCACTCACTGGTATTGTGCAACCTATAATAGCTTGGTCATAACATCTGTGTTGTTCTTTGTGCTTTTAACTTTTTCCTCTGTTGTTATTCAAAGTTTTAGAGATGACAGGATCGGTAGCACTTAAGAGGAAGTTTTGGAATGGTGGGGGAGAGAGAGGAGGGGCGTGGAGAGAGAAAGAGACAGACAGCAAGACACATGCAGAGAGAGAGGGGGAGAGAGAGGGGGGAGGGCAGAGAGAAAAGTATAGTAGAAATCCGGGCAGAGCAAAACATAGAAAAACAGAGACACAGAGCAGCACATGACAGACTGATAACATATTCTAAAAAATGTGTGCTTTTGCCTGTTGCTACCCGTAGATTGTCCAAAGAAATGTGTAAGGGCAGAGGTGGAAAGAAGGGAGGGGGAAAAGGGGAGAGATGGAAGGTGCGTTGGAGGGACACTGGGGATATGGATGAGTGTGGGGCTGTTAGGTCTGATAGCATTTGGACTATGGATGAGTGTGGGGCTGTTAGGTCTGATAGCATTTGGACTATGGATGAGTGTGGGGCTGTTAGGTCTGATAGCATTTGGACTATGGATGAGTGTGGGGCTGTTAGGTCTGATAGCATTTGGACTATGGATGAGTGTGGGGCTGTTAGGTCTGATAGCATTTGGACTATGGATGAGTGTGGGGCTGTTAGGTCTGATAGCATTTGGACTATGGATGAGTGTGGGGCTGTTAGGTCTGATAGCATTTGGACCATCAGTCGCTATGCGGATGACCTCGACAGCTCTGTGGGCAATGCTGGAT
>CM065716.1:30843369-30863369 GCA_033310375.1 Conus canariensis | reverse complement strand
CTATCAGTGCCTGCATTTTTCCTGTCTGTTATAGCCCTTTCTATCAGTGCATGGTTGTCTGCTGAGACTATTTCTGTCAGTGCCTGCCCTTCTCCAGTCTACTACAGCCCTTTCTGTCAGTGCCTGCCCTTCTTCTGTCTACTACATTCTCTGTCAGTGCATGGCTTTCTCCTGTCTACTACAGCCCTTTCTGTCAGTGCATGGCTTTCTCCTGTCTACTACAGCCCTTTCTGTCAGTGCCTGCCCTTCTCCTGTCTACTACAGCCCTTTCTGTCAGTGCCTGGCTTTCCCCTGTCTACTACAGCCCTTTCTGTCAGTGCACGGCTTTCTCCTGTCTACTACAGCCCTTTCTGTCAGTACCTGGCTTTCTCTTGTCTACTACAGCCCTTTCTGTCAGTGCATGGCTTTCTCCTGTCTACTACAGCCCTTTCTGTCAGTGCCTGGCTTTCCCCTGTCTACTACAGCCTTTCTGTCAGTGCCTGGCTTTCTCCTGTCCACTACAGCCTTTTCTGTCAGTGCACGGCTTTCCCCTGTCTACTACAGCCCTTTCTGTCAGTGCCTGGCTTTCCCCTGTCTACTACAGCCCTTTCTGTCAGTGCACGGCTTTCTCCTGTCTACTACAGCCCTTTCTGTCAGTGCACGGCTTTCCCCTGTCTACTACAGCCCTTTCTGTCAGTGCATGGCTTTCTCCTGTCCACTACAGCCCTTTCTGTCAGTGCATGGCTTTCTCCTGTCTACTACAGCCCTTTCTGTCAGTGCCTGCCCTTCTCCTGTCTACTACAGCCCTTTCTGTCAGTGCATGGCTTTCTCCTGTCTACTACAGCCCTTTCTGTCAGTGCCTGCCCTTCTCCTGTCTACTACAGCCCTTTCTGTCAGTGCCTGCCTTTGTCCTGTCTACTACAGCCCTTTCTGTCAGTGCCTGCCCTTCTCCTGTCTACTACAGCCCTTTCTGTCAGTGCATGGCTTTCCCCTGTCCACTACAGCCCTTTCTGTCAGTGCCTGCCTTTCTCCTGTCTGCCGAGTCCCTTTCCACCGATGCACGGCTTTCTGTTTGCTATAGCCCTTTCTGTTAGTGTCTGCCTTTCTCTTGTCTCATACCAGACCCGGTTGCCTGGCTGTGTCTCTCTGCTATTCATGACCGGACTGTCGATTCGAAAGTCAGCTATTACTATTAACTCATTTCACTGAACGGATGACAAAACAAATACTGCACACGTCGTATCCACCTGTCATTCGCACACGTAATGAGCAAGGTGTAGTAAATCATTATATTCTACAGTATGGTTTTCGCCCCGAAATGATGAAACATCACGAAAAGAGGGATGTACGGCATCGGATTCAATGCTATTGATAAGGAATCCGCCGCCATTTATTAACCTAACAAAGCAAGCCAGGACAGACACGCACACGTACACATAGGGAAAAGTTGGGACAGGGAATGTGGAGGAGGGGGGAGGGGCAGGGGGGAGAGGAAGAGATAACAAAGAGTGAGGAAATGCCAGGGAGGAGGGGGAAGGAGGGGGGGGGGGGCTCTAGGGAAGATCACACTCTTGTTCTACCTACAGACAACATCCTCTGGAGATCCACACCGCAAATCCCCACCCACGAACACTCCCCCCCCCCCCCCCTCCCCGCTACCCCATCCATGGATGCTCCCTGACGACCTGACCTTATCATTAACGACTTCCTGGAGAGCCAAAGGCCAACGGGACGTTCCTTGGCACACTGCCGGCAACACGGCCCTGGATTATATTAGAGCCAGTTGCCCTGCGTGCTGAGCCCGATTGGAGACCTGTCAACACCTCTATTAGTCCATAATCCCGGACCTGTCAACTCCTCTATTATTGCCTAATCCTGGTCAAGCCGGTGTTGGCGCGTCAGCTGCCAGCCTCTCGCCGCTTCCTTACCCGCGTGGCCCCTGCGTGTGGTGTGACCCTTCCTGTCCGACTGTCCGGTCCTCATTTCTCTTGAGAGCATACGCGTGCGCGAGGAAGAGTCATGTATGTTGTGTGTCCCAAAATCATGTCAGACGGACAAGGGGACATAGAGACACGTGAAATGACGTAGGAAAAGAGAAGAGAGTGGAGGGAGGAAGGGGGATGGGGCCTGACAAGAACAGAGTTTAATATATCTAGGGACGCTTATTGCTAAAACTTCCTTCTCGTTTACCATCAGCACTGCGTAGAACTGAATAGTGGGCAAAAAACAATGTTCTCTTCAATATCTCCTTTCTGTCTAGACACGGCTGCTGGAATTTCCATATTTTGCTTCAGTGTGTCTGTCTGTCATCAGCTCACACAATAAAGTCGGATCAATCAAACGCCTCAACATCGCCAAGCGAGAAAGAGAGTGAGCTGAAGCCAAGTCTCCCTGGCGCTCTTCATCTCCCGTGATCGATACCGGCAATGACCACTATAATGCAGCCATCATGCCGCCCACCACCCCGCTGACCTCCCTCACCCCACCCCACCCCTTTCCTCCATCCTTTTCCCTTTTCCTCCTTCCCAGTCCCCCCCCCCCTTCTTGCTCCCCCCCCCCCCCCCCCTCCTATCTTTGGGGTTGGAAATGGGGATAGGAGTGCATCTATTATACAGCTATTATTCAACAGTCTTTGATGTACGGCAAAGTGGCACATTAGCCGCTAGCAACTCGCTGCTTCCTTACTACCTCGACACTGCCTGTCTAAAGGACTTCGACTGCTCGTATCTCACGTCAGTCCGCCTGTTCCCCCCCCCCCCCCCCCCCCCCCCCCCCGCGATTATTCATGAGAACAGACTAGGAGACACCGTGTACCGAATTATTCCAGACTTTGATCAGAGAGGATGTGGTGAAGGGTAATCCTTTCATCCGTCATTGTAAGCTTTCTGACGTATGCAATTACGATACAGTAAATCCCCACCCCCAACATCCTGTCTTACCCCTGCCCCCCCCCCCCCCCCCAAAAAAAAAAAAACAAAACAAAAAACAACACCTTCGTCCACTTCCCCCTTACCCCTCGTCCACTCCCTGCCTCCCCTGTCCCCCCCCCCCCCAAAAAAAAAAATTTTGTTCACTCCCCCCTTACCCTTCGTCCGCTCCCTGCCCCAACTTGTATTGTATTGTATTGCATTGTGTTGTATTGTATTTTATTGTATTGCATTGTGTTGTATTGTATTGCATTGTATTGTATGTATTGTATTGCCTTGCATTGAATGGTATTGTTCTGTCCTGTACTGTACTGTATTAGGTATTGCCACACGACACTGTACTGTACCGTATTGTATTGTATTGAATGGTATTGTTCTGTGCTATCTTGTCCGGCACTGTACTGTGTTAAGTACTACCACACGACACTGTACTGTATTGTATAACGTCTTCGTCATGACAGATTTTTCGGTGTGAATCAACAGAGGCTCTCCCCGGGGAGTGAGCGTCGCCATGATGTACCACAGCCAGTGTGGTTCCCCCATTTTCTGCCAGCACTATTTCGGTTTGCCTGTCAAGGTAGATCATCCCACAGCATTTTGCTAGGAAGACACCCCCTTGCGGCCGCGAGTTCCTTAACTTGTGTCGAATGCACGCTGCGATCAGGACCTGGAATAACCGTCCAGTCGGAAAGACCGGCACTCCGACAGCCACTTAAGAAGGGGAAATGACAGGAAAAAGGGAGGAAAAACAAAGCCCTGTGTGAGAGTCGAAGCGCTGTGTCTGTTTTCTCTCGCCTCTATGGGGACGAGATAGATAGTCCTGCCCAAACAGCACCTGTGAAGACCAGCCACCATCACATAAAGTGAAGGAGGGCCCAACAGTCCCCCAGAGGTGATGCTAACGCCAGGATGTAAAATCAATACATCATTCGCACCTCGCTGTGTCATTAGTGCCCAGATGGCGCCAGCTGTGTTGTGCAATTCGTGAGGTGAAAAGTGCTGTTGCAGGGCATCGCGCCGCGCTCTGTTGCCTTGCACGGCACTGCAGTCTCACTGTCCACTTTCCATGTGAGCAGAAGAAGAAGAAGCAAAAGAAGAAGAAGAAGAAGAAGAAACCGGGAGTTCTGATGCAGTAAAGATTACCTAGGACTGTGTTCAATCTATAGTTTAAAGCCAATAAGCCGCATCACGTGGGCAGATGAATCGTTTGGGGAAGTAAATACACTGTGATCCTCAACGATTAGAAGGTGCCATTTATCCGAGTTCTTGTCCATAAGTGCGCATATTAAAAAAAAACATCTATGGTGTTGAAACGATGTTTTTTTTATGTGTGCTGTTGATGCTTTTAAGAATAAATCCATTTCATCAATAATCTCAACTTTACATCTAACCAACCTCTGACCTCAACTCGTATATAAGCCTAGCTCGTACATGATCTTTTAACACGAATTAAAAAGTGGTAATTAGTTGTGTGTGTGTGTGTGTGTGTGTGTGTGTGTTGTGTGTGTGTGTGTGTGTGTGTGTGTGTGTGTGTGTGTGTGTGTGTGTGTGTGTGTGTGTGTGTGTGTGTCCGCGCGCGCGCGTGTCTGTGTTTGTGTGCGTGTGTGCCTGTTTGTGAGAGAGACAAGGAAAGGGAGGGAGGGAGGGATAGAGAGGGAGAGAGCGAAAGAGAGAGAGAAAGAGAGAGGCAGACAGACAAACGGACAAACAGATATGCAGGCAGGCAGGCATGCAGGAAGACAGAGACTGAGACAGGGAAACGGGGTCGGCTGCAGAGAGGGAGGCTAACACTTTAAATCTTTCCCCCATCATTGTGCAGACCCCAGGCCGTCATCCATCAACAGCGCCAAAAGTCCACCCATGATGAGGATCCGCTTCGAGCTGTACCCGGACAACATCTACCCCTTCCTCATCCCTCCCCTGCGCCACTGCCTGACCCTGCACACGGCCTGCACCCCGGGCGGCCACTTCCTCAACGCCACCAGCAGCACGGGGGACTGGACGGAGGTCAGCGACTACTTCAGCTTCCTGGCGCTGCCCGTAGTGGTCAGCTTCGCCGTGGCCACGCAGCTGGCCAGCGTGGTTGTGCTGTGCCGCCTGCCCAACCGGAGCTCCCTGGACACCTACCTGCTGGGGCTGTGCCTGGCCTCCCTCCTCCTGCTCTCCGCCACCTGCCTACTGGCCGCCCAGCACTACGTGGGCCGCTATGACGCCATCATCCTGACGCAGCCCTACGCCTTCAGCTGCCGGGACTGGTTCTGGTACACCACGCTCTGGCTCATCGTCATGATGGCCTTCGAGCGCGCGCTCACCGTGTCCTCCTCGCGGGCCACCATCCTGTGCACGCCCACCCAGGCGGCCATCGTGGTGGTGATGGTATTCTGCGTGGGCCTGGTCAGCGCCCTGCCCCGCTTCTGGGAGTACGCCACCGCGGGCTACTTCGACCTGCGCCTGAACAGCACCGCCTTGGCCACCATGAAGACCTCCTCCACGGCCACGGCGGAGTACAATACCATGTACTTCTGGTACGTCAAGACGCTGACCCTGTTCCTGCCCTACCTCATGATGCTCATCACGGGCCTCACGCTGGCCCTGAGGTCCCGGGGCTCGGCCCTGGCCCGCCGCTACACCGTCGTCAAGCACACCTCGGCCACGGCCATGGCGCGGCGCATGAAGGAAGAGACAGCCTTGTCCAAGCTGCTGGTGATGCTGATGGCCATGTACGTCGCCTTCTCCACGCCGCTCTGCGTGCTGGAACTGGTGGCCCGCATGCTGCCCGAGACGCTGGACCAGGACTCTCGCCTCTTCGCCGCCCTCCACAACCTCTTCACCGTCCTCTTCTTCCTCCACTACGCCCTCCACCTCATCCTGTACTTCTGCTACAACAAACAGTTCCGCCTCACGCTGCTCGACGTCTGCTGCTGCTGCTGCTAGCAGCGCACTGTTCCAGCATCCCACCCACTGTCTCCTTTCTTCTCTCCATGCATGTGTCTCTCTCAATCATGTTGCCCCCTTTGTGCATCCGTCTTAAGCTGCTTGCGATCTTCGGTTTCTTCGTGCTAGGATGTGAAAGATGATTGCACGATTCGTGTCTCTCCGTTCACGTGTGTTGGCTGTCAAGTATATGTTGTGGATACAAGTTCCAGACAAAAACTGCGGGAATTATGCGACGGTGTTTGCCAGTATTTTGTATTGTGACATCATTCGCAATAACAGCCAAAATGTATGTTCTAGACGATGCCGTTCTGTTTTTCCTCCTGTTCTGTTTAGATATGATTATGATAGACACTCTTGCTCACACACACACACACACACACACACACACACACACACACACACACACACACACACACACACACACACATTCACCAGTCTGCAGGAACAATCAACGACTGGCTGTGCTCAAGACATTCTGCGACCTCTTAGAAGCACAACTGCAGCTTCCACCGGGTCATAAAATCCTACACATTCCTGAACCTAACCGATCTCTAACAACACCGACAGCTCAAATGCTTAGCTCCCTACCTTTCGACACCCCCTTCCGCGCCCCCCCCCCCCCTCCTCCCCTCTCTCTCTCTCTCTTCTCTCTCTCTCTCTGTCTCTTGCTGACCTTCAAACATCAAGTAAAGAGCTAAAAGCAAGCTGTGCAACCATCTTCAACGCCATTTTCTACATCTGCCTAAGGGAGAAAGAACTATTACCTGTCGCGCCGATGCTTTACAAACATTCTGTACGTTACCCTTACTCTCCTGTGTGGCATTTCAGCAATGTTGATAGAAGGCGACAGGTTTAGTCTGCTGGCCGGCCTGTGTTCCATACCACTCCCCACCACTGGCTTCTAGTGTAAGAGCAACACGCCGAACCAATCTGCTAAATCTCCTCACGGCACGAACCCGAATGGTGTGCAGCTATAACTGTGATTTAATTAACCCTTCAAACAATTGTTCCTGTTCAGCTCGCTTGAATACTCTTCAGCCCCAGTGTGTTCACGTACATCTGATTACAACTGTTGATCGTTGTTTTAGATCCAGCTGATCGCTAGGGCCATTTAAGGGCGATTCTTCTTTTTTTTTGTCCACACTGCTTGCTGGAAAAAAAAAAAAACAATAAAACTAATTTACATGTCGGCATCACATGGCAGTGATGATAATATATTGCAGTGTGGTTTAGCCAGATTCAGCTGCTTTTTTATCCTTGTCCGTATGAACAGAGGCAGTTACAGCACACACTGCTGATTTTTTCCTTTTTTTTCTTTTTAGTAGTTGTGACTGTCACTTTGCTGTCATGTCTGCCACCTCCACTGTACTGTTTTTGTACTGTATTGTATTGTACTGCACTGTACTGTTATGGACTGTACTGTCTTGCACTGCACTGTACTGTTATGGATTGTACTGTATTGCAGTGCACCGTACTGTTCTGGATTGTACTGTATTGCTCTGTACTGTTCTGTACCATAGTGTTTTGTACTGCACGTACTGTTCTGTAATGTATTGTATTATATTGCACTGTACTGTATTGTATTATACTGAACTGTGCTGTTCTGTACTGTATTGTATTGTGCTGCACTGTTCTGCTCTGTACTGTTCTGTATTGCATTGCGCTCTACTGTTCTGTATTGTACTGTACTGTACTGCTCTGTCCCGTTCTGTACTGTATTGTATTGTTTTGTGCTGCACTCTACTCTTCCGTGTTTGATTCTGTTGTATTATACTATACTGTAATATACTGCTTTGTCCCGTTACGTACTGTAGTAAAACAGCAATGTATCGTTCTGCTCTGTCCTGTAGTGTTGTGCGGTGTTGTGCACTGCTCTGCTGTACTATATACTGCATCCGAGCGTACAGCATTGTAGTGTTGTACTGTATTCCATTTTTCTGCATTCAATACAATGTAATGCAATACAATACATTGGAACGGAGTACAATACATACGCTACCACACATACGATAGAGCCAATCCTCAACCATCTCAAACCCCTCTCACAAGCTAGTCAGTGGTAAGGCTACTGCATCAGCAACTGACCGAATGAGCAGTTGATGTTCAGTGTTCCTCACAGCATTTGTGCAGAATATCTGACAGCGTCCACCTTCTCTCCACGTTCCCAGTTACATACTGGTTGTTTTCTCGTTCCCAGGACCCGCTAAACATAGAGACAGCGACAGGCTCTTCTATGGGCATTTCTGACTGACGTGTGCTTGTAATTGTAGGTTTGTTCATAGATTGACCTCGGAGGGGCGGGGGAGGGGGGTAACTCACCGATAGAATATCCAGGACGAAGTCATACCCTTCGAATTCAAACCCGGGGTACATCAAGCCTTCAAACTGGCTTTTTCGTTGATATTATAAATGTCCTGTCAGTGTGGTGATGTCAGTGAAGTAGTGATTCTCTCTGCCCTGTTTTCCACGTTGGCTTCGTCATCCGAAGTGGGTTCTTCCGTTACACCTGGCTTAACTCGCCAACCAATCGACAAGAAAAAACTGGTCCATCATTCAGGTACCAGGTGTCGCAAGATTTGGTACCTACGACCGCGTGACTGACTGTCTATCGCTCTAACCAATCTCCCAACAGTCGTGTCAATGCTTACGCCCCATGAATATAGCAATGAAAAAGAACAGATCTCCGAGTTTTGTTTGCAAAAACCAGAAGCAACACAGGACACAGCTTAGATGCTGGTGACAGGAAGATGGTGGTCAGTGGGGAAGGGGTGAGGTACAGTTGATTGTCAGTTGTGAAGGGATAAGGGTACAGTTGATAGTTAGGGAGGGATGAGGATACAGTTGATAGTTGGGGAGGGATGAGGGTACTGTTGATAGTTGGGAAGGGATGAGGGTACAGTTGATACTTGGGGAAGGGATGAGGGTACAGTTGATAGTCAGTGGGGAAGGGATGAGGGTACAGTTCATAGTTGGGGAGGGATGAGGGTATAGTTGATAGTTGGGAAAGGATGAGGGTGCAGTTGATAGTTGGAAAGGGATGAGGGTACAGTTGGCGGTCAGTGAGGAAAGGATGATGGTACAGTTGATAGTCAGTGGGGAAGGGATGAGCGTACAGTTGATAGTTGAGAAGGGATGAGGGTACAGTTGACGATCAGAGAGGAAGGGGTGAGGGTACAGTTGATAGTCAGTGGGGAAGGATGAGGGTACAGTTGATAGTTGAGAAGATGAGGTACAGTGGTATGGAAGACGAGGTACAGTGTGTCATGGGAGGTAAGGGTATGTAAGTCGTGGAGGATACGTAGTTGATGGTCAGTGGAAGATAGTATTATGTCAGTGGGGAAGGAATAAGGGTACAGTTAATGGTCAGTGGAGGATAAGGGTACAGTAAGTCAGTGGGAAGATAACGGTAAGTATGGTCATGGGACAGAATAGGTATAGTTATGGTCAGTGGGAGGAAAAGGGTGATGTCATGGAAGATAACGGTACAGTTGATGGTCAGTGGGGAGATGACGGCAGTTGCATGGATGAAGGGATGATACAGCTGGACAGAGGGAAGGGACGAGGTCACAGTTGATGGAAGGGGGGGGGGAGAAATGAAGGATATAGTGGGGAAGAGGTGAGGCGTATGGTTGATGGTCAGTGAGGAAATAGATGCGGAATACAGGCGATGATCACTGGGATAAAGATAAGACGTACAATTGGGGATCAGATGAAAAGGGATAAGGCGTAAAGTTGTTAAGTGGAAAAGGGATGAAGAACACCTGTCATTGTCAATGGAGAAGGAATGAGGAATACACTGTCAATGGGGAAGAATGAGCATACAGTTGATGGTCAGTGGCGAAGGAATGAGGCATAAAGTCAATGGTCAGTGGGGAAGGGGTGAGGGGTACAGTTGATGGTCAGTGCGAAAGAATGAGGCATACAATTAACGGTCAGTAGGGAAGGGACTGATGTAGAAATGATGGCCAACGGAGACCAGATGATGTGTACCGTTGATGGTAAGGGGGAAAGGGATTAGGGGCACAAATGAAGGTCAACGTGGATAGGATAAGGAGTACAGTTATTGGCCAGTTGGGACAAAATGAAGAATTAAGTTAACTGTAAGCGAAGAAGGGATGAAAGCATACAGTCAACGATCAGTGGGGAATGGGTGAGGGTTACAGTGAATGATCAGTGGGAAAGGATGGAGGTATACAGATGATAATCCATGGGGACGGCGTGAGGAATACTTTTGATGGTCAGTGGGGAAGGATGAGGGGTACAGTGGATGGTCAATGGTTAAGAGTTATGTTGATCGACTCTGGGGAAGGGATGAGAAATACTGTTGGTAGTCTGGGGGGGGGGGGGGGGTAATGGCGTGGAAAGACTGGAGGGATTAGATCATGATCAGTGAGGAAGGGATGAGGAGTACATTTGATGGTCAGTGGGGAGGAGGTGTAGTGTACACGTATAGTAGGTCAGTGGGGAGGGGGTGTAGTGTAAAATTTGGGGGAGGGGGTGGTACAGTTGGGGAGGGGAGGGAGGACAGTTGATGGTCAGTGGGGAGGGGTGTAGTGTACAGGATGTCATGGTCAGTGGGTAGAGGAGGTGTAGGTAGTGACAGTGATGATGTTCAGTGTAGGAGGAGGTGTTGATGTAGTGGGATGTAGTGTACAGTTGATGGTCAGTGGGGAGGAGGTGTAGTGTCAGTGTACAGATGGCAGGGGGGGTTACAGTAGCTGGGGAGGAGGTGTAGTGTACAGTTGATGGTCAGTGGGGAGGAGGTGTAGTACGTGATAGCAGAGTGATGGTGTACAGTTGGGAGTGGGAGGAGTGTAGTGTACAGATGATGGCGTTCAGATGGGGAGGAGGTGTAGTGTACAGTTGATGGTCAGTGGGGAGGAGGTATAGTGTACAGTTGATGGTCAGTCAGGAGGAGGCGTAGTGTACAGTTGATGGTCAGTGGGGAGGAGGTGTAGTGTACAGTTGATGGTCAGTGGGGAGGAGATGTGTGCAGTTGATGGTCAGTGGGGAGGAGGTGTAGTGTACAGATGATGGTCAGTGGGTAGGAGGTGAGGAGTACAGTTAATGCTCAGTGGGGAGGAGGTGTAGTGTACAGATGATGGTCAGTGTGAAAGGAATGAGGGGAACAGTAATGTTAAGTGGGTAAGGATTGACGGACACAGTTGATCATCATCGGCGAAAGGATGAGGAATACAGTTTAATGTCATCGGAGAAAGGATGAGGATGAGGCGTTCATTTGAAAGCGAGGGTCGGAGGGAAGAAAATGGGGCGTACAATTCATTACCAGAGTGGAAGGAATGAGAGGTAATGGTGCTGGTCAGTAGGGAAAGAATGAGGGATACAGCGAATGGTCAGCTGGGAAAACTTAAGTGGTGCAGCTGATGGTTAGGGGGAAGGGATGAGGAATACAACTAATGGTCCGTGGGAAAGGGATGATGAGTCAATTGATGACCGGCGGGCAAGGGATGAGGGGCACAACTGATCAGACAGGAAAGAATTAGAGGACGGCTGACGATCAGTGAGGAAGGGATGAAGGATGCAGTTGATGGTTTATGGGGAATAGGATTATGTGTTCATTTGTTCAGTGGGGAAGGGATAAGGAGAATGAGTACAGTTGATGGTCAGCCAGGAAAGGATGAGGGGAACAGCTGGTGAGTGGAGAAGGATAAAGAGGTACAACTGATACACAGTGGGGAAGGGTTGGAGGGTACAGTTGATGGTCAGTGAGGGGTGGGGGATAAGCAAAACAGCTGATGGTTACTGGAGAAGGGATGGGGCGTGCTGTAGATGACCTCTCGGGAGGGGGTTGATGGGTTGAGCTGATTGACAGTGGGGAAGGGATGAGGAATGTAGTTGATGTCTGTAGGGAAGAAATGAGCGGAATGGTTGGTGGTCCAAGGGAAGGTATGTGCTTACAGTTCCTGAAGAGTGGGAAAAGGATGTGGAGTACATATTGAGGACCAGTGGGACAAGTGTGACGGGTAACGCTAATGGTCAGTAGGGAAGGTATGAGGAATACAGCTGTAGGTCAGCAGGAAATGATGCTGGAGAGTTGGTCAGTAGGGAAGGGATGTTAGTACTATTATCATTATGTTTATCATTATTGTTATTATTATTATCATTACCACTACTACTACTGCTGCTACTGCTACTTTTCAGAACTCACGAAGAGGGGTTGTTGATCTCAGATTTGCTCATTCCAATGAAGGCATCTGCCAGCTCCTGTGTTCATCGTCACGTCTTCCAAAGAGGGTATTGCTCACGTTCGTTATCGCTGTCCACGACGGTCAGTCTAGTTCTTTTCCTCAACAGGGATCATCAACTCGCTCATTTTATCAGTGTGAAGTGCAAGTTTGATTACCGTTGTTTTATCCTAAATTAAAGCATTACTTATCGATATCTAAGATGTTCCTGGTATCGTACCAAGAATGGCTGACACATTTTACAGAGGAATGGCAACAGTATTTCGACGAAGTTCCGTTTGAGGGTAGGGTGTCCCCTCCCCTTTTCCTCCCCTCCCCCCTCCCCACCCTCACTCCTCGCCCAATATAACCAGCTCATTTTTCTCCATTTTCAGTGTCTCAAACATTTTTATACTCGTAGAGTGTATTACGTTTATCATATGAACACACACACACACACACACACACACACACACAAACCACGCCAGCGCCGCACACACACACACACAACCACGCGCACACACCACACACACACACACACACACACACACACACACCTGTATATGGAAGCAAATATACATCAATCCTGTCATCAAGTTATTTATATACATACTTTGCATGGCTTCTAATTTGACTGGTACAAACTGACATCAAAAGGTTTGTGTGTGTAAGGGTATGTATGAGTGAGTTGTGTACATACATGCGTGCACTTGTGTACATATGTGTTTGTGTGTATCAAACATAATTGATAAATAGCAAACCCATTTGAGCAGCAAATGAATTGCTATTTACCGAAATGCTTTTTGTTTGTTTGTTTGTATCTAATATTACGTTATTACTCACAGAGACATGTTACTAATGGTGGAATGACATTCATTTTTTATCTGCACATACAATATGCTGGTGACTGAAATCAAAATCAAAATCATTGACTTTTCCACTATGTGCAAAATCGGAAAGTCTCATTTTCATCCATTTTAAATCGTGTGTATCATTTGCATTTGGATTTTTTTCTACAGCATTCCAAAAAGCATTGTGCAACATAATGTTGGGCAAATTCCCATGGCAATAACTGTTGCAAGCACTGAGATCCCCGGGCCTATGTCACACGCGAGTCACAAAACAATGTTTCATGGCGAAATGGGAGCAAATCATACTGTTTCCTCTGTGAGATACGTGACACTTTTGTGTGAAACAGGTTTCCAGACTAGTTGGTCGTGCTCTCATTCCACGCTGCGCTCTGAGCTGGCCAAATATTTCTGCGATTGACAGCAGCCAGTGAACGGCACATAAATAGCAGGTTAAAGTGAACAAATCCGATTCAGAATCTGAGCGTGGTAAAGTTTCCTTTGTGTTTGATTCATTTCAATGCTACCATAAGCATTATACCATGTGGCATGCCTTAATCGGCTTCCCAAATCCCCGTGGGTCTTTATTTGGCGCCTCTTTGACAATCAAACGTTTCAGCTGGAGAGACTGTCGTGTAACACAGGCCGGGGCCAGTAGTTAGAATGAAGAGAGCATGTCTAACTACCATGACAAAGGTAAATAATACACTGTACATAAGCATTCAAACGTGTTCACAACACTGATCGGTGTCTGCATCTTCCCATAATCACCGTTCCCACCATCCCCTTTCCCTCGCCCCCTCTTCCTCTCTCCCTTTTTGTACCTATGTATATAAACATCTTCTCTCTCCTCCCTCTCACGCTTTCTTATGTCGACGTTACTGGAGTTGCGATGAACCAGACAACTTTCTATTCCACAAATTGCCAAGAAGTATATTGTACAGTCATTTTCGTCTCCTTGTTCATGGCTATTCAGTCTACTGTTTGTCTTGCTGTCATGTACCGGCAAGGGGTCGCTACCAGCACTATATCGGTTGCGCTATTAGAATCGGATTCTGCATAGAGCTACGCAGTATGACAAACCGTATTGGTGCTGTCTCAAAGTGGGCATGACTTACAATTCTATTATGGGCTGACCATTATGAGACGCAGGTTTTGTTCATACTGAAAAGAGAATCAACTGATCACAATGTCAAATGTTTTTTTTTTCTTCTGTCATTGAAATGAAAGTTAACAGACATGTGCAATATCATCTGTTATATTAACTTTGAGCAAAATGTAAATCTGACTGTCAGTTAAACATTGACAGAAGATCATGTTATTGTACTTTAATGCTGAAGAAAGTATCAAGGCATTTTTACAGACGCTTGCTTAACAAGTTCAAGTTCCCCAAGTGTCCCATGTCGGGAGGTAGACGATGACTACTAACATGTACTAGTAGTATTGCCAGGGTTGGATCCCGCACAAGAGTGATCTTATTGTATACTGGGGCATGACTGAATCTTTCGCTGGTGTTGATTTCAACGATGAGACAGTGCTCTCAAGGTGGACAGGCAGTTGCACTATCTGACACGTGTACTAACAAGGCAACCGATATGATGGGAAGCGATCTCTTGCCAGTCCATACTATCACCGTCATTAACCCATGTGTGTAAACGGCGCCCGTCTGTGACCGCTGATGATGACTTGATTGATTCATAATACTCATGGTTCTATGTATTATTGTTGAATTCCTGTTACCATGCACTGTCCCTCGCTAGATTTAAATCCATCAAACAAGAGTGCAAAGACACGTTGAGTGTGTGCGTGTGTGTGTGTGTGTGTGTGTGTGTGTGTGTGTGTGTGTGTGTGTGTGTGTGTGTGTGTGTGTGTGTGGAGGCTGTGGAGTGGAGACGAGGAAAGGGTGGAAGGGATAGGGCGACAAACAGAGGAACAACAAGAGAGACAAAGGGAATGTAAACATATTGTTAGAGAAACGGGGACAAGGACTTAAGAATGTGCGCAGAAGGAAGATTACGAAATTTTGGCAGCGTATTGAAACAAGGCAGACAGACCAACTGCGCGTGAATCTCAGGACAACATAAGGGGTGGGGGAGGGTATGTTGGGGGTGAAAACAAGACGAAGATTCATCAACTATGTGCAGGTTCTAAACAGACAGACGTCAATGTTGTGCGCAAACAGGACAAAGATTCATCAACGGTGTGCGGGTACTAAACAGAAAGACGTCAATGCTGTGTGAAAAAAAGAACAAAGATTCATCAACCGTGTGGAGTACTAAATAGAAAGACGTCAATGCTGTGTGAAAAAAGGACAAAGATTCATCAACGGTGTGTGGGTACTAAACAGTAAGACGTCAATGCAGTGTGAAAAAAGGACAAAGATTTATCAACGGTGTGAGGTACTAAACAGATAAGACGTCAATGTTGTGTGAAAAAAGGACAAAGATTCATCAACGGTGTGTGGTACTAAACAAGTAAAGGACGTTCAACTGTGTGGGTTGAAGTGAAAAAAGGACAAAGATTCATCAACGGTGATTGGGTACTAAACAGAAAGACGTCAATGCATGTGAAAAAAAGGACAATGATTCATCAACAGTGTGAGGAACAAATAGAAAGACGTCAAGGCTGTGTGAAAAGAGGACAAAGATCCATCAATTACGTGCGTGTACTAAACAGAAAGACGTCAATGTTGTGTGAAAAAAGGACAAAGATTCATTAACGGTATATGGGTACTAAACAGAAAGACGTCAGTGCTGTGTAAAAAAAAAAAAAAAAAGGACAAAGATTCATCAGCGATGTGCGGGTACTAAACAGAAAGGCAATGCTGTGCAGGGAAAGGACAAAGATTCATCAACTGTGTGTGAGTACTAAACATAGTGACGTCAATGTGCTGTGTGGAAACACACGGGTAGACGTGAACGTTGTGTCCAGTCTTCTTCATATTGATGTGTAAGAAAATACGGTAGTCGCATCAGAGTAGGGTAGAAAATCAGGCGGCCACATCAATGAAGAGATAATAATAATGAAGTCACATCAGTGAAGGGGTTCAAATAAGATAATCATATCAGTGAAGTATGAAAACTATGACCAGAAAACCTGCAAGGTCACGTGAGTAATCCAGAAAAAACGTTGAACAGACGTACGACGTGATGGGTGAAAACAGTTAAAGAAACTTCGAGGACAATCGATAATACATTAACACAAAGCACAAACACATCAGTTGAAGATGAAAACAAGGTAAGGACAATGGACGATATGTGAATACAGAGCAAGAATACGTTAGGTAAATGTCAAAACAGGGCAAGAAAAGCGATAAAGCAAGAACACATCCGATGAATGTGGAAATACGACAAGGGCAATCAATAAGGCATGGAAACAGAGCACGGATGCATTAGGTGGATGTGAAAACAGGGTAAGGACAATGGATAACGCATGGAAACATAGTACGAATTCATTAGGTGACAGTGGAAACAGGGCTAGGACGATCGATAATTCATGGATTTAGAGCAAAAATGCCGTCAATGACATGTGGGGGACCAAGCAAGCCCAACTCAAACCACCGCATGGAAACAGCGCAACATCGGCCATCTGTCTGCACGAACTCGGCAAAGATTCTACAACGGTACATGGAAGCAGGGTAGGAAGACGTCGATGATCACGTCAATCACGCTAACGAACATCCACCCTTATGCATCAAAGTGTGTTTGGGGAAACAGAGCAATGGATGGAGACACATCATGGTGCGTGAGTAAAGTCTGGGGGCATGATAAGACTCTGGGCACTTCCAGTTGACGTGAAAACATGGCAACGATTGGTTTATTGTGTGGGGGGGAAATAGGGCACCACACATCCGTTGTGTGAGGAAACTAAGACAACGACACATAAAGTTGTGTGTGGAAACAACGGGCACTGTCCATCCACGGGACGCAAACATTGCGACTAAGTCAATGTGGATTTCTTTTTTTTTTTTTACTGCTACCGTTTATAACAAAATCTGTGTTTGGTAACTCCTGATACATGGCGATTCCAGTCACTACGGACTGCACCTAGCTCCTTCGCCTTCCCTCCAGGCCCGTGTGCAGGAGTGGCTGGAATAGAGTCCGTTGTGCTTGCTAAAAAAAATGTTGTTGGTACGCACGCCACACGTTTCCTCTTTCACTTTGCACTTTGCATCTGTAGATTTATCCTGTTCACGCGGTCGTCCCTTGAAACATGTTTTGACTGACGTCGGTTTAGGGAAGTGACGTTTCGTATTGTGGGACTACGATGTTTACGTGGTGAGTGAATCGATCGTACGCTCGAAGGGCCATGAATTCTGTGAGATTTCAGATGTTAAAAACCCATGTTTATGTTTTGAATCAGTTGTTTCTCTCTCTCTCTCTCTCTCTCTCTCCTCTCTCTCTCTCTCTCTCTCTCTCTCTCTTCTCTTGTGTGTGTGTGTGTGTGTGTGCACCTCTCAGCCTCACTCTGCTCGTTCTATCACTCTCTCTCTCTCTCTCTCTCTCTCTCTCTCTCTCTCTCTCTCTCTCTCTCTCTCTCTCTCCTCTCCCTCTCTCCTCCTCCTCCTCTTAATAGTAATGCAGAATGAAAGACTTTTTTAATGATTTGTTTGGGGTTCGTTTGTTTTCATGTTCGTTTTCATGTCCAAAGGCGCAGACATGTTTGATGTGACTTCCAGTGAGTGTCACAGCTGTAACAGTATTAATGTGCACACCGAAATATCAGTGTGCAGTGTGTGTGTGTGTGTGTGTGTGTGTGTGTGTGTGTGTGTGTGTGTGTCTGTGTGTCTGTGTTGTGTGTTTGTGTCTGTGTGTGTTTGTGTGTGTGTGTCTGTCTGTCTGTTATGCAGTAGATCTACATAAAATAGAAAAATGCACGTGAATTCCAGCTTTACCACGCTTTGTTGCAGCAAGATCAGAATCCCCAAACTTCACACACACACACACACACACACACACACACACACACACACACACACACACACACACCAATCCTGCACGCCTACCCTGCTATCCTTCACACTAACCTCCCTCCTTTTACCTCCACCCCTAATGCTTTCCCCCTTCCTCTTCCATCTCAGGTTTTCAGGAGCCACCCCCTTCCACCCCCACCCCCACCCCTCCCGGAATCTTTTCATGTAGCTCTCTCAGCTTCTGCCTGTACGTTCCTCACACTGCGCGCCTCCCTCCACGTGACGTCTGTGATGACCAAGCCCCCAGTTGTGATAGCTGACCGCCTGCCTGTCACTTCTCCCTTGGTTCCCATGGTGACTGATGGTCCAGTCTCATCATGATCACCCGATTGTTGTGATATTGTTTCTACAGTGACTGACACTCAAGTCTGGGGGAATAATGACCGTGTCTGTGAATCTGTCTGTCCGTCTGTTTCCATGGAGACTGAAGCTGCCCTCACGGAATCTGTCGGCTCTCACGCATGCATCCGCGATCAGATCTCTGGAACTTCTTGGCCGCACATCCAGGCGACACCTCACCACCGCCTGAGGCGACGGTTGTGAAACAAGTTATTGATCCGTTTCTAACCAAGCCAGTTTAGGGGGAGTTGGGGGGGGGGGGGGGCTTCATAACATAGCGGGCCGCGAAGGTCATCTCTGGGTTGACTAACGAGCACTTAGCAACGACACACGAAGACGTAGCGGACGGGGCGGAAACAGCCCTACTCCCTTTTCTTATAAGTGGATACCTATTCGGTTTCGTTGAAAGCGGACTCGAAATCCTCTTCATTATAAGCGGAGCCGTATTCGCTTCCAATATATGAGGGCTCGCAATCCCTTTCATTATAGACGGAGCGGTGTTCCCTCTCACTGCTCCCTTTCATGAGAAGTGGAGCTGTGTTCCTTTCCATCACTACCAGAGCCGTTATTTCCGTTTCTTTACAAATGGAGCCGTGTTCTCATTCATTACAAACGGAACGGAACTATGTCTTTTTCATTTCAAGAAGAATCGTAATCTTTTTCATTATTTATGTAGTATCTTTCATTATAATTGGAGCTGTATTTCATATTATTTCAGGTGGAAACATATTTTCTTTCTCTAAAAAAAAGCAACCCTATTCCGTTTCATCACAAACGAATCCATAATCACCTTTCACTTTTAGTGGAGTCATAATCCCTTTCATTACTACTGGAACTGTATATTCCCTTTCATTCTCAACGGTTGCCAACTTCCTGTTTAGCAGCAGTGAAGCCATATTCTCTCGCGTTTTAAGTGGAGCCGCAATCCCTTTAGTGACCATCGAGCAGTAGTCCCTTTCTCTGTAAGAGCAGCCGTATTGCACAGCCATAATAAGAGGGACCGTATTATCTTTCTTGCAAGTCGCAGCCGTAGTCCCTCTCATTGCCGGGGCCATATTCCCTTCACCATCATGTGAGTTACAACCTCTTTGATAATGAATAACTTGAGCCACATTTCTTTCCCTTACCAGCGGAGCCATATTCCTTTTCGATAAAGCAGGGCCCTGTTCCCTTTTATCATAACAGGAGCTGTAACCCTTTTCACAATGACTAAAATAAATCATATTCTTTTTCATCACTACCAGAGTCGTATTCCCTGTTAGTTTTCGTAATAAGCGGAGCAGTATTCCCTTTCACCAAAAGCAGAGCCCTGTTATCTTTTAAGAAGCAGAGCCATGGTTCCTTTCATTATGAACAGTTGAGTTCTCTTGCATAACGGAGAGAGCTGTACCTCTTTCCTTTATAAAGGGTGCCGTGACCTTTTTCACTTTTTTAAGGAGCCGTATCAGTCCCTTACACCATAAATGGAGCCATACTGTTATTATTCCAAGCGGAGCTGTATTCATTATCGTTATATACAGAACCATAGTTACTTTCATCAAAAGCAAACTTGTAGAGATGTTTCATTCTGAACGGAACCGTAGTCAATTGTGTTACGAGTAGCCGCATTCCCTTCTATTACAAGTGGAGCTGTATCGCCCAATCATAAGAGCTATATTTCCTTTCAGTATGATCAAAGCTGTATTCTTTTTTCAATGTACAGCTTCATATCCCCTTTCATTGTAAGCACAGCCACATTCCTTGTCGAGCTTTTCACTTTAATTGTAATTGTCATTATTTCCTTACATGCGGAGCCCCATTCCCTCTCCGTACT
>CM065716.1:30820869-30830869 GCA_033310375.1 Conus canariensis | reverse complement strand
AACCTTATTGTGACTTAAGGCACGGACGTTCTACACGTTTCAACATGTCGGCTTTCTCCCTTCGCCCACCTCTTTTTGTGATGATTTCCAACAAGGAACAAGATTTCTCTGTACACACTTACCTGCGTCTGTTCTTTGTTCAGAATGCAGTGAGACAGCGTTTTCCCATCAAATCTTTTGTATTTCGTCTGAAGTATTTCCATTTCTCTCATCAAGTGGCCGTCTATTTGGTGAGATGAGAGGGGGGAGGAAGAAGGGGATGGGATTCCAAAAAGATCATTCCTACTAACCTTGATTACATTGTTTTGTTTTCCTGTTCTTCGGAATTACACACATGCCAGTAGATTTAAAGCTACACAGTGCTATGGCTGGTTCGTATTATGTAAAAAAAATTCTTAAAAAAACCCAATCGGTCAGATAATTCTTCTTTTTGTAATATCCATATTATCCTTAAAACGTAATCCATTCTGTTTTTGCTTATATTCCCATTCCAGAACGTCGTTTAAACGGATGTATTTTTTTCTTCTTTTTTTTAAATGTCGCATTTTCTAAAACATAAGCCAACCGGAAAATGAAAACAGAGTACACACGTGTATTGTTCTTGTTCAACAGTAATAACTGCTTCTGTCTGGTAACACAGAAATGAATCCAGGCCAAAATATAAAACAGACCTATACGTCATGCATGTTGTGTAAGATAAAAAAAAAATAAAAAAACCTCGTTTACTAGAAGCTGGATAAAGCAAAACTAGAAGCTGAATCTGGTAGTTCTGGTATCTTCATATGATCTGAAACATGGCTTTCATATGCAGATAGCAATAGCTCCATCCATTCGTCCACCGTATCCGACGTGAAAGAGGAAACGACTCACATAGTGGCACTCAGTGAAAAATCATATTGTGAACCTCGCTTCGTCCTTAGAATCTTTATGGGCTGAGACAAAACTAGATCGAACGAGTTTATTAATAGAACCATCTTATCGACTGCCAAATTCAAATGTTAATTGCTGGAACCTGACTGAAGGAAGAATCCGCAGGGTTAATGACACCAAATTAGATTTCCTGATTCTTGATGATGTTCATAATTATTTCTAACGACATCATCACCTCATTTATTAGATGTTTTAAATTGAAATCATTTTACGCAAACTTAAAAGAAAAATAACTGTTCCGCAGAACGAAAGAGACAAATTACAAGACAACGCACGACGCGTTTTGACCTCTTTAGTCATTCTCCAGGTGAGACAATCAACATTCAAGACAATGAAAACGAAGAACGAACAATCACTTCTTTCCTCAAATTGGGCACAAAACGTATGTGGACATTGTTAATTACTTTTTCAGTACACACTTGAAACGGATGAAGTTGTTTAGTCTGACATTCCACTCCTTGATTTGGATTTTACAGAAACTTTACAAATCACTTTAATGTGGATTGTCTGAGCAAAAATAAAACTGCTGGACCATGTCAAGTCCATAGGAGATTGCTAGTCGAATAATTGACATCATTTTAGACCCCTTGACTTTTATTTTCAACATAAGCTTGCAAGATGCCATATTTCATAAAATGTTGAAACCAGCGCATGGAAAACTTTTGCACAAGAAAGCGTTGAAGAAACTACATAACAATTACCGCCCGACGTCCTAGCTCAGCAACGTCGGTAAAATACTCAAGAGATGCACTGATAAACAAGTTTACACGTTTCTGTCATCTAGTCGTATTGTTTCTTCTTCGCAGTCGGGTTAATTCCAGGTGACCCGACGGTAAATCAGTTGCTATGCATTTACAACGAGTTGTGCGCATCTTTTGGCCGTGGGGTTCCAGCTAAGGCTGCGCGCTATGACATACCCAGCGCATTTGATCGAGTTTGACACAAAGGGCTTCTTCATCAGTAGAATAAAAGCAAATGGCATAAGAGGAAAACTATCCGACTGGTTTAAAGATTACCTTTCTAATCGTATCCAAGCAGTCTTGAAAAATCGATGTCAGATTACACAACAATCCTGACGGGTGTTCCTCAAGGCTCTGTACTAGATCCGCTTTTATTTCTTATCTATATTTACGATAGTGACAGTTAGTCTACATTAACTTATTGCAGATGTTATGAGCATGTTCTCAGCAATAAACAACCCAGATGTTCATGCGCAAATGTTTCATTATGACCTAGAAAAGATACATTACTGGGTTAAGCGCTAGATCATTAAATTCAACAAAGAGAAGACAGAGCTGTTAAAGGTTTCTCGCAGAAATAACACAGTTTTACTACTTATATTTGCCACTGCACATTCATTTAATATAGACAAACATAAGAATCTAAGTGTCATATCCCAAAGTAACTGTGTAAATGGGACAACCAGTGCAGAAGTACAATTAGTACTTTATTACTATGTTTACTATTACTTTTCCAAAGTCTTATAAATACAAGCTTATCAGAAAAGCATTAGAAATCATGTACAAATCCTTATACTACCGCAATTTGACAATGCCGATGTTGCATGTGTTAATTGTACAAATACACAATCTGATTCTCTTGAAGGCTTATAACCTGCAGCGATAAGAACGATAACTGGAGCTGTTCCTGGGACACGTCATCAAAAATCATACCAGAAATCGGGATTCTGTACACTTGAAGAAAGAAGGAATTAGACACAAACTGGTAACAAAACATCTATTGAAAATGGTTGCTGGCTGATGCCCTGATTCTTGAACAGGATCTTGTTCCTAATTTGGTTCCAGACAGAATCTCTTACCACAAATGAAGACTGTACCGTGCTCCTTCGGAATTCATCAATGAAAGATTTACTTAAACAAGAAAGAGATGGTGATGACATGGGAATATTCTCTATGCTGTTCCTATCAACCTTCTGGGTCCGTTCCCTGCGTCGACTGTGACCAAGGCAGGATCTAATGTCAGTCTGTCCGACTCCTTTACAGAGTAGCTTGCATTGATGAATTGATGGGATGACGCAATGAACAACTGATTCGTGTGAATGGCGTTTAGTTGTATTTTTTATATTGTGGATAACCCTTTGTTCATATGATACACAAAATGCGAAGAGAACTACGGTTAAACATTTAAACGAAAAGCAGATCAAAAGAAATGCAGATAACGTTCACGCCTGCGCGGGCACGCGCACGCTAAGAGTGAGTGAGAGAGATGGGGAGCGAGAGAGAGAGAGACAGAGAGAGACAGAGACAGAGAGAGAGAAACAGGATGGCGCAGAGAGGATGGGAAAAAAGAATTTTGAGTTCTCTAAACACACAGACACACACACACACACACACAAAACCACACACGCGCGCGCACTGTGAATTAACTGATCTCTCCATTATGACATTCCTCCGCACAAAACCGATATGAAAAGGAAAAAAGGCAGGACGATAAAAAGAGAGAGAAACCACACAAACGAATAAAAGTATTCACTTGAAGAAATTCAACAGAAGGGTACCTTAAAAATCCAAATATAGAACTTCTGAAGCCAAAATTATACAACGTGTAAAGTCTTACGAAAGTAGAAATATCTAGCTACGGAACTCCCCTTAGAAGGGACGGTAGCACCAGATCAGCCTGCAGAAGCCAGAAATTGTTCCAGCATGGAGACATTTGATCCTGTGCCGAAGCCTTCAGATCTCCAGCTCGTTTACAATCCCTCCACCCTGCCCAGCAGAATATAACGTCCTGATCTCTCATATCTCCCACAGGAATACGCTCAGGTGTTCTATAAAAGACGGCCACAACTGAAATGGAAACAGCGTCTTGACGGGGGACGCGAACACTGCGTGCTTAAGCTGTTCCATGCTCAAACGCAAAATGCCTCCTCTCTCAGTTACTGTTTCCACCTTAGCAAAAGTTTGTTTGTTTGTAATTTCGGAACGTCGGAGCGTTATTAGTTTCGCAACTAAAAATTTCGAAATTTAGCCACCTATATTATATAGATATATTCACTACTCATAAAGCCCGGTAATTGTAATGAAGATCTACTGCAGTTATCTTGAGAGCACACACACACAGACACACGCACACACACGAACGTAATCGCGCGCGCGCGCGCCACACACACACACACACACACCACACACACACACACACACACCACCACACACGCACGCACGCACAGCACACACACACACACACACACACACACACACACACACACACACACACACACACACACACACACTCAAGCATACGTAGAGAGAGGGGGGGGAGAGAGAAGGGGAGAGGCAGACGGACAGACAGACAGACAGAAAGACAGACAGAGACAGAGAAAGGGACAGAGACATGGACAGAGACAAACAGATAAACAGTCAGAGATGTTGACATATCCAACACCGTCCAACCTCTCTCTCTCTCTCTCTCTCTCTCTCTCTCTCTCTCTCTCTCTCTCTCTCTCTCTCTCTATCGGTTTTACATCTTTTCAAGACTCCCATCCGTACCCCCTCTCCTCTCTCTTTCCTCTCATTCCCTTCCCCACATCTGTCTGTCTGTCTTTATTTCAAAGAAATGCAACGCTACGACCCTCAGAGATTCTGCATCATGTGCCACCTGCACGCGCACGGGCACGACTTGACTGACCAATAATCCCTCTGTGGAATTTCGACATCATAATCACGCGTCGGCACCCTACCTCTTCCTTTCCTTCAACACTCAGTTTCTACAGTCACAAAGTCGCCTCAACGCTCCATTCTCCGTCTGATAAGTTGGCTATGTGAAACCCCGAGACCAGGTGGGACGTTTCGATGCCCCGCGTGTGTCTGTATGTGTGATTCACTCGACAGGCCACTAAACTTCACATTTCGGTGTTAAAGGCTAAGACCGCCAGGATCTGAGAGACTGTCACGTTTGATCCACACTGCATTATATCAAACACACACACACACACACACACACACACACACACACACACACACACACACACACACACCGCGTGTTGAGAAGTACCCAATCAAACGATGTGGCCCTTTCCCATTCCACATTTAATCATATGTCGTGATCCTCTGAAAAACCTGTCAATCAGAAAGAAATCAGAAACTTGATGCGTGGCTTGAGTCTCTTTAAGGATAGTAATAGCCTAACACCATCCAGACTGACATCAGACTGGAAACAATCGTTGAGTGACCGAGAAGAAAAACCCTCGGATCCTATTACTTCCATATCAACTGGCCCAGCACAGGAACCAGAATCTGTGCTACTATGTGGCCAAAGGGACCAACGACTTCACAGCAGACCTAGGTCTACTGATGACGTCAATCAACAGGAGAGAGATGCTCAATGCCATCTCGCCAGGCAACCTTGGCTCAGAAAAAACACATAATCCTACTGGACTGAAACAATTAAAAACCTAATAACAAAAACAACCCCCAAGTCCAAACTTGATGAGAAGAAATAATGGGTTATCAACCCCAACAGGGCCTGACTGACAATATTTGACGGATCAATGACTTGTATATTTTAAAACTTTGTGCACAACATTGTACTTGTGTCACTCTACTTGTTTCTGCGTTCTCTTTTTTCCATGTTTGACCCTGTTTCTGATTTTCTCTGCCGTTCGGAGCACAAGCACTTTTCAGTGCATGAGCCTAAAGTGAATTACACCTGAGCCTTTCTTGAGTAGTATTTTTGACAGTCTCGAGAAAAAAAAGTACATTTCTTTCGATAACTTGGACCAGAAAGTTGCTCCTTCCACCACTGGTATCAGAGAAAGTTGAGGTGAATTTAAATAAAGAAATCACTTAAACATTTTAACACAGAACACACACTGAGTTCGTCTCCGAGGGCATCACACCTTCCACCCCAGTTCGTTACACAGAGAGAGAGAGAGGGGTGGGGAGGAGTGGGGGAGAGAAACAAAGTGAGATAGAGAGGAAGTGAGTGAGTGAAGGAAGGAGAGACAGACAGACAGACAGACAAACAGGCAGGCAGGCAGGCAGAAAGAGAGAAAGACAGACAGACAGACAAATTGGCAGAGAAGACAGACTGAGAGACAGCATCCATGCGTGCGAGCGTGAGAGAGAGAGAGAGAGAGAGAGAGAGAGAGAGAGAGAGAGAGAGACAGAGAGAGAGAGAGAGAGAGAGAGAGAAGCAGACAGAGAGACACGGAGAGAAGATCTGGCTCCTCAACGCTTTGGCCTGCCAGCAAGGTAACCATCGCCATCCCCTGACAAAATAGCATTAGCTCCCCCCCCCCTCTCCCTTCCCAACCGCACACACACTGAACCAAAAGCCCAGTCCAGACATCTCATCCTCGGCAATACCTTCTCAGCCTTTTCAGTTCCGAGTGGGCAAGGGTTTCAACTCAGCTTAAGTGGTGAGATTAACGTCCTATCAGCCGGAGACTCTTAAGGACATATCGTACCCGCACAAGACGGCGCGGGGAGTCGTGGCAGATAACCCAATCATTGTCATCGCTTTATCCTGCCTCCAAGCCCCCCAGTTAGCTCAACCAGACCATTACCATCTCACTCTGCCTCCACACACTCTTTCTTCCACTCACTGACGCTGAAAGGTTGGGTCGTAGGCTTTCCTCCATGGCTTTCCCTTCCGGACATTCTCCGTCCATTCTCTGTGTCCACTGACCGGGGCAGGGTCTGAGGTTAATGTCGGGCAGAGTAAGGACTGGCCTCTGGCCTGACCGATGTGATCGCATGGAGATAAACAATCGCCGCAGGGATTTGCCTGCCATCGATCGGGACTGTCTGACCATCAGTAACCCCACCGCTGCCGACCCCTCCACTCCTCTCTCTCTCTCTCTCTCTCTCTCTCTGCCTATTAGTAACCTCTCCAGCCCACCCTCTCTCTCTCTGGCAATTTCTTTTTAAACATTCGATGTGATTTTCACTTTGGCTGATCATTTTTGTTTTGTATGTTTCTTTCAAACTGGTACGTGAGGGAGGGGAGGGGAGGGGCGAGGGCTAGACACAAATTCCTGTTTTATTGTTGAATCGATTGTTTAATTAGGACTTCCTTTCATTTTATTTTTCTTTCCTTTCCTTAATTGTTATGTTCCTTTTCATTTAGAGAGCTGGGTGTTTAATTTTTTTAATGCTCTCATTATAATCCTACAGCCCTCTTGAAATAGAAGTCATTGGTTCTTTTTCTCTGTGACCTTTTCATGCTCTGGGACCGAGAAGCGCATCATTATGTTGTGATGTTCATCAAAATACACATGAGTATGACTAAATAGGCTACTTCCATTCAGTAGTCGCGGTTTGTTGGCAGCTTGGCTGGTTCCAAAATCCTGTTCACACACTGCCAATTGTTTCAGACTGAAAACAAATTCAAATAATCTAAAACAAAATATACAACATACATCACTTTAATAATAACAGTTAAGAGGCAAAAAAAAATCCTCAAATCAGTGAAGCAAGGAGACAGGCAGACAGACAGACTTGTTTGACAGTTTGACCCTATTTCTAATTTTCTCTGCCGTTTGGAGCACAAGCACTTTTAGATGAATAAGCCAAAAGTAAATTACACCTCAGACTTTATGGAGTATTTTGGACAGTCCCAAGAGAAATGCAATTTTCCTTTGATAACTTGAACCGGAAAGTTGCCCCCTCCACCACTAGTAAGAGAGAAAGTTGAGGCGAACTTAGATAAAGAAATCACTTTAACATGTTAACAGAGAACACATTCTGAGTTCATCTCCGAGGGGATCACACCTTCCAAATCAGCTCGTCACACAGAGAGGAGGGTTGAGGGAGGGAGGGAGACAAAGAAGGTGAGGGAAGGAAGGACAGACAGACAGACAGACAAGCAAACAGAGAGGGAGTAAGAGAGAGTGTGTGTGACAGACAGACAGACAGCAAGACAGACAGACAGACAAAGGGACAGAATGCATGTGTGTGAGCGTGTGTGTGTGTGTGTGTGTGTGTGTGTGTGTGTGTGTGTGTGTGTGTGTGTGTGTGTGTGTGAGACAGACACACAGACAGACAGACAGAGACAGACACTGAGACTGACACAGAGACAGAGACACAGATAGAGACGAAGAGAGAGAGAAGATCCGACTCCCCAGAACTTCAGCCTGCCAGCAAGGTAAACATCGCCGTCCCCTGACAAAATAGCATTAGCCCCCCAACCGCACACACACTGAACCAAAAGCCCAGCCCAGACATCTCATCCTCGGCAAAACCTTCTCAGCCCTTTCAGTTCCGAGTGGGCAAGGGTTTCAGCAGCGGACGGCCGATAACTCAGCCCAAGTGTGTAGATTAACGTCCTATCAGCCGGAGACTCTTAAGGACATATCGTACCCGCACAAGACGGTGCGGGGAGTCGCGGCAGATAACCCAATCATTATCATCGCTTTATCCTGCCTCCAAGCCCCCCCCCCCCCCCCCCTTAGCTCAATCAGACCATTACCATCTCACTCTGCCTCCACACACTCTTTCTTCCACTCACTGACACTGAAAGGTTGGGTCGTAGAGTTTTCTCCATGGCTTTTCCTTCCGAACATTCTCCGTCCATTCTCTGTGTCCACTGACAGGGACAGGGTCTGAGGTTAATAACCGGCCTCTGGCCTGACCGATGTGATCGCATGGAGATAAACAATCGCCGCAGGAATTTGCCTGCCATCAATCGGGACTGTCTGACCATCAGTAACCCCACTGCTGCCGACCCCTCCACACTCTCTCTTTTCTCCTCTCTCTCTCTCTCTCTCTCTCTCTCTCTCTCTCTCTCTCTCCTCGTTAATATGGGGAACAAGTTAATATGGGGAAAAGTACTATCATAGTATTACGTAAAAGTGGATGGCTAGGTGCTAGAGAAAGGTGGGTATACAATAGTATTCCTATGCCAGTCGTCAATGCTTATAAATATCTAGGTATATTATTCTCAACACGCTTGAGTTTTGTTGGTGCATGCAAAGACCTTTCAGGCAAGGCAAAAAATGTTTTGCTTTGCATCATGAAAAAGTTATATAGTCTTAATAATTCTTCATATACGCTATTTATAAAACTGTTTGATACTCAGGTTCAGCTGATTACACAGTACGGCTCTGAGCTATGGGGACTAGAAAAAGCGGCTGTCTATTGTGAATCTGTTCAAATCTTTGCTCTGAAGAGATTTCTAGGTGTAGATAGACTCCAAGTGATCTCGTTTACGGTGAAACTGATCGATTTCCGATTTACATTGTTTCTGCTGTCAGATGCATCCGCTACTGGCTCAAATTGATACAAATGGATGACTTCAGAATTCCTTGTAAGGCGTACAACATGTTATATGACTTAGATACTAAAGGTAAAAGTAACTGGGTGACCAAAGTGCGCCTCTGTCTGTTTGAATATGGATTTAGTTTTGTTTGGCTGAATCAAGGAGTTTGTAATACTAAAGAGTTCTCATGTCTTTTCCGCCAACGGCTCGTTGATTGCAGATGGCAGAAATGGTCCAATCATATTCATAGCAGTGATAGGTTTGATTTTTACAGGAACTTTTGCGATGCTCACGACCTCAAAACATACTTAACCTTAGATATAGACATGCACCTAAAACATGTAACAGCAAAATTCAGATTAGGAATATCTGCATTAGCCATCCATCATTTTAGATATTGATCCTGTAATGATTACGATTTGCTTTGTCCTTTATGTAAAGAGTCAAAGGAAACCGAAGTGCACTTCGTCCTGTCTTGTCCAGCTCTCATGAGTATTAGAGGAAAGTTTATTAAACCCAAATACTACAGACAGCCATCTTTGTTTAAACTGAGCCTACTCTGTTCTTCTACTTCTGTTGAAGTTGTTAAAATGTTTTTCATTGGTTTTGTTCAAACCCTTTAAGTACAGAGAAATTTACACTTCTTAATTTTTTTCCCCCGAATTATTCGTGTTTGGTTCAGTAATTTAATTTCATTGTTTACGATTATGGTGCTATGAATGTTCACGCACCCCCTTCATTAGGGACCTTGGCCTATCATGTGAATAAATCATCATCTGAATTTCTTCTCTCTCTCTCCTCTCTCTCTCTCTCTTCTCCTCCTCTCTCTCTACTCTCTCTCTCTCTCTCTCTG
>CM065716.1:30810869-30815869 GCA_033310375.1 Conus canariensis | reverse complement strand
ATTTGGCATGGACCTCAGAGTGTGTTCATCCGCTGGATAAGAGCAATTTTTACAATTGTAGCTGAAAAGTTTAATTAACATTCTGCCCCATAATTCTGAACGCTTTAATGAACGAACGAATGAGCAAATTATTTACCGAATGAAATCAAAGTGACAGGCATACCGTCGACATCCACACCTCAAAGAAACAGTTCAGAGGGATAGCAGCATCACTTCAGATGAATCCGTTTTTCAGCGCCCAATACCTCCTGGCTCTTTTGAATACCCTGACACACTGGGATTTCGCCTTCTCTTTCCCGCTATCTCTTTGATGCCATCGTTCCACCGCCAGAGGATCTGCTTGCAGGGCATTGATTCTAGGAGGACTGAATGAGCAGACAGTTTGCCCAAAGAGTTCTGAAGTGCTTTCTGTCTGCCGTATGTCTCAATCATTTTCCTTCAGTCTTAACATGATAATGGACAGACAAGAATAGCGGTATGTTGAAGACAAGAGATGCTGACTGGTAATGGTGAATCTAAAATTCAATTAAGATTATTCCTTTTTGATGTCAGAGGTTCCTTTACTAAATGTGTGCATCGTATGTACCTGAGCATGCAAATGCGATGTCATTTCTATCTTCCATCCCACCACCTCTCTCTCTCTCTCTCTCTCTCTCTCTCCTCTCTCTCTCTCTCTCTTCTCTCAGCCAGACAGACAGACAGAACACAGAGAGGAAGGAGACTGACAAGCAAACTACTAAATGGAGAGAAAGGCCAGCAAACAAAACGAGACCTATAATGAAGTGTAAGCAGGCACAGAGAGACGGACAGGGTGTTCGGAGAGAGTTGAAGAAGAAGGGGGAAAAGAAGAACAACAAGATCAAAAACAAGGACAAGAAGAACAAGAAAAATAAGAAAAAGAAGAACTTCATCTCAGGCTAACCAGTATTGATCGGTGCCCCTGCCTTCATCAGAAACATGACGCCACCTCTGAAGAATAATTGCGATGGCTTGTGCCAATAAGAAAAAAAAATGGTCTGGAACCCAAGGTTCCCATACACACACATACAGACACACACACAGACACACACACAGACACACACACACACACACACACACACACACACACACACACACACACACACACACACACATACACGCACACACACACACAGAGGAGAGGAGGGTGGGAGCAGGACGAGGATGGGAAAGTGAACGACGTGGGATAATGGGGACGCGACACAACAGTTTCCCTGTCAGACTTACATCACATCAGTGAGACCAACGGCCTCTGTCTTGTGCGTCACAGCAGACCATTTGTCTTCAGCAGGCGCATCGCAGCTAACAAGGCTGCACCCAGAGATAACAATGTTGACGAGAGACTGCTTCACGACGATATTCATGGTACTACTGCAAGGCGCAAAGTAACGAAATTGATTGGAAATTATCGATTATTACGATTATATCTAGTATCTTTGTTACTAGTATCATCATTACTGGTACCGTAGTAGTATATCATTAATATCTTAATTAGTATCATCGTCATTGTTAGTATCATCATCATCATCATGATATTATCACAATCATCATCATCATCGTCGTCGTCGATATCACTGTTGATTTGCTGTCATTACTTGATGCAGTCTTATCTTGTTGACATCATTGTTCTTGTTGTAATGGATGTGTTGCATGATTGTAGTCACAACACACCAATGACGATCAAAAGAGAATTACAAATGATGAATATGATATCTGTAAGTTATGTTTGAGATCATGCTGCTTTTAATAAGTGACTCAGTGTATGAGTGTACACACTCATCTCACTCTGTGTGTGCGCGCGCTCGCACACGTGAGCACGAATGCTTGAATAAACTCATGTATGCATGTGCGTGTCTTAAAACGTGCTTGCATACCTCTCTCTCTCTCTCTCTCTGCCTCTCTCTCCTCTGTGTGTGTGTGTGTGTGTGTGTGTGTGTGTGTGTGTGTGTGTGTGTGTGTGTGTGTGTGTGTGTGTGTGTGTGTGTGTGTGTGTGTGTGTGTGTGAGACACAGGACAAACAGACAGATAACATAGAAACATACTGAGAGAGAGAAAAGAGACAGAGAGAGAGAGAGAGAGAGAGAGAAAGCGAGAGTGAGAGAGAGAGATACACATAGAGAGACAGAGATAATTCCCAAAACATTGGACGTAACTCACAAATTACTACGCACATAATATTTGTGGACAACAAATTCTAGGAATTCTTGGACGAGGAAATTGCAGGGCACAACGACCGCCATCCCTGGCCCCTGTGTGAAAGGACTGTGACGCAATTTGGACCAGCCACGTGTTAGATATACGTCAGAACATAATGGAGAAGAGGGGCGGGGATGGAGGGTGGAGTTGTACACATACATGAGATCAACAACAAAAAATTAGAGGCCGAGAAATTCTTTCTCAAGCCCAGATTTAATTTTCACTAATCGCCTTGTCTTCTACATATTTTAAAGAAATCAGGCTGTTATAACTTTTTTCTTACTCACCTCATACCATTCACTTGTCAGTCAGTGCGTTTGAATAAGTATTCATAATTTTCTACAACAACAGACATCTCTCACAAACATAACAAGAGAAACGCTGTTTTGGGGACACCTTGAAACGGATATTGCTCAGGACAACAAAACTGAAGGAGACCAGGTGAACACAGTCCTAATTTTATTTCTTTAATTCCCTAAAATAAAGATATGGTGAAGCAAAGCGTATCGGCCTCAAAGAGAACGAGGCATTATGCTCTGGCAGGCGCACTCATCGATTTCTGGCATTCTATCTACACCCACAACCTCGCCCTGGCAGACACCATTCTATTAAATTTGGACAGACCGTGTTTACGTCTGCTTCATCCGGCTCTAAGAACCTCTCCACTTAACGAGGGGCGATGAGGGTGCTGAAGAAAATAGGTCCGAACTGAAGCCGTTGTATTCTGCCGGCAAATATTTATTTACACTGTAGTTGGCTGGCTTCCCTCTCAGCTATTAAAGTGAGCGCTGTATCAACTAGACATGAAGTGAAGAACATGGAAAAAGCAAATCATTCTCCCACTCATTAACACGCAAAGCCCTTCATTCATCGGAGCACACCCAAGTCCATGTGTGTGCTTTTGTGTGTGTGTGTGTGTGTGTGTGTGTGTGTGTGTTGTGTGTGTGTGTGTGTGTGTGTGTGTGTGTCTGTCTGTCTGTCTGTCTGTCTGTCTGTCTGTGTCTGTGTCTGTCTGTGTGTCTGTATGTCTGTCTGTCTGCCTGTCTGTGTGCTCGTCATTGTCAATGTATGCATGTGAGTACGTGTGTGGGATGTCTGTGTGGGAGTGAGTGTGTGTATGACTGTCAGGAAGCAAAACCATCCACTCTGTTCTGGACCTAGTGACTGAGATCCAGTGACTCCTCACTTGTTTCTTCTGCTTCACTGCCTGTCTCACCCCAGACTGTGCCAACCATCGCCATCCATTCGTTGGATAAGCACATGTCACACATACGCTGATGTAGAAGTGCTCCATCACAGAATCACCCTTTTGTTTCCTTTTGACGTAAAGCTTAAATCAAATCGTAAAAGACGACACCACGCTGGCACTGTAATGTTGGTGTGTCAAAAGATTAATGTCATTGGTTACGGACAGTCTGAGCTCAAGCTGGACATGCTAGACATATGCAAAAAAAAAAAACCTCTCAAATTCAGCATGGACTTTAGTGTGCATTCATCCCCTGAATACCTTCACAGTTACATCTGATAGACTTAAATCCGAAATGAAACCACTCGCATACACAGTCCGTACTGCACATTCATAACCAAAAAAAAAATGATAACAGCATCACTTCAGAAGAATCAATTCTTCCAGAAACCTATTCTAGTGTAGTGCCCAGTATATATTTCCGGCTCCTTTTGAATACCTTTACACACTTGGATTTCGCTTTCTCATTCCTGCTGTCTCTTTGATGCCACTGTTCCACCGCCAGAGGATCTGGTTGCAGGGCATCGATTCCAGAACTGAATGAGCCAGACAGTTCTCCCAAAGTCTTCAGCAGAGTTCTGTCGTCTGTTTCGATCATTGTCCTTCAAACTTAGTATGATGATGGAAAGACAAGAATAGAGACATGCTGATAATATTGGGAGTTGACTGGCAATAACCAGTCTGAAGTACAATACAGATTATTTTGTTCTCAATTTCACAGTTTCAGTCATTAAATATGTGCGTCGCATTTACCTGATCCTGAAAATGTAATGTTTGTACCTCCTACCTCATGACCTCTCCTCACCCCACCTCTGTGTGTGTGTGTGTGTGTGTGTGTGTGTGTGTGTGTGTGTGTGTGTGTGTGTGTGTGTGTGTGTGTGTGTGTGTGTGTTGTGTGTGTGTGTGTGTGTGTGTCAGAGACAGACTCACACAAACGAGACTGACAAGCAAACTAACAGAGAAAGGAAGAGAAAGGCCAGCAAACAAAACAAGACCTATAATGAAGAATAGGCCGAAACGGAGAGGAGAAGAGGTAGGGAGATGGTCAAAAAAGAAGAAGAAGAAGACAAGAAGAAGTAGAAGTAGTAGTAAAAGAAGAAGAAGAAAAGAAGAAGAAGAAGAAGAAGAAGAAGAAGAAGAAGAAGAAGAAGAGAAGAAGAAGCTCATCTCAGGCTAACCAGTATTGATCGGTAGCCCTGCCTTCATCAGAAACATGACGCCAGCTCTGAAGAATAATTACGATGGCTTGTGCCAATAAAAAAAAAAGCAGATCTGGAACCCAAGGTTCAAACACACACACACACGCACGAACGCACGCACGCACGCACGCATGCACGCACACACACTCACACACACATATGCACACACGCGCGCGCGCACACACACACACACACACACACACACACAAAACACACACACACACACACACACACACACACACACACACACACACACACACACACAATGGAAAGGTGGGAAAGAGGAGAGGAGGGTGGAGGCAGGACGAGGATGGGAAGGGAAGTGATGGGGAGGGAGGGGA
>CM065716.1:30800869-30805869 GCA_033310375.1 Conus canariensis | reverse complement strand
TGTGTGTGTGTGTGTGTGTGTGTGTACATGCGCACACGCGTGTGTACGTGCATATGTGTGTGTGTTTGTGTGTGTACGTGTGTCTGTGCGCACGGCTACATGCCTAGATGTGATTAGGTTGCGGGTGTATGTAAATGTGTTTTTTGTGTTGTTTCAACAAGATATGGAGTGAAGAAAACTGAAAAGCAAATCACTCTTCCCCCTCAATCACAGGCACAACCCTCCGTGTGTGTGCGCGAACATGCGCGTGTGTGTGTTCGCGCGCACGCATACATGCGAACGTGCACGCGCGCGCGTGGCACATGCCTGGATGTGATTATGTTGTGCGTGCGTGTGTGTGTGTGTGTGGGTTTGTGTCTGTCTCTCTGTCTGTCTGTCTGTCTGTCTGTCTGTCCGTCTGTCTGTCTGTCAGTCTGTGTGTCTGTCTGTCTGTCTGTTTCTCTGTGCCTGTGTCTCAGAATGTCCTTGTGAACATCTTCTTAAGGCGAGGAACATTACTGTCGAATAAAACTGAAGCAGAACCCAGTGTTTTGGAACAGGTCCAGCTGCCGTAGACATTATTCTATGTGTTTAAGGAGAAGACGACATTGTTATTTGCCTCAACTGGCACTAAGAATTTGTCTGCTTGAAGACTGGAAAAAAAAATTGATGGCGAAGAAAATAGCTCTCCGCACAGACTATTGTATGCAGCAGGCAGGCAATGATGACATTGTAGATTTGGCTTCGTTGATTTGTGGCGTTCAGAAAGGATGATGCTACGTCAGCCGGATGTGCCGTACAGGACCCTAAAAAATCCTTCAATTATTTTCCACTTTTGACGCACTCCTGTTCACTCCCACTTGCACATGAGTTGGCAAAGACGCATCGGTGCGTGCTAATGTGCATTTAGTGAATGCGCGCTTGTGTGCTGTTGTGTGTGTGTGTGTGTGTGTGTGTGTGTGTGTGTGTGTGTGTGTGTGTGTGTGTGTGTGTCCGTGTGTCGTGTGTGTCTGTGTGTGTGTGTGTGAGTTTATGCGTGCGTGCGTGCGTAAGTGCGTGCGCGCGTGCCTGCCTGCCTGCCTGCTTGCCTGCCTGCGTTTCTGCCTGCGTGCGCGTGTGGTGGTGTGTGTGTGTGTGTGTGTGTGTGTGTGTGTGTGTGTGTGTGTGTGTGTGTGTGTGTGTGTGTGTTTGGTGTGTGTGAGAGAGAGTGCGAGTGCAACTGCGTGTGTGTGTGTATGTGTGTGTGTGTGTGTGTGTGTGTGTGTGTGTGTGTGTGTGTGTGTGTGTATGTGTGTGTGTGTGTGTACGCGCGCGCGCGCGCGCCCGTGCGCTGTGCACACACACACAAATATTTTCGTGTGTGTGTGTGTGTGTGTGTGTCGTGTGGTGTGTGTGTGTAGGTTCGTGTGTGTGTGTGTGTGTGTGTGTGTGTGTGTGTGTGTGTGTGTGGGGTGTGTGTGTGTGTGTGTGTGTGTGTGTGTGTGTGTGTGTGAGCGCACGCATTGTGTATGTGTATGTACGAGTGTTGGGCACAAACACACTAATGTGTACATGAGAATGCGTGTCGCTCTTTCTGCGTATGTGTATGTGAGGATGAGTGTCTGCATGGGATCATCCCTGCAACAACGGCCATCACTCCAGATATCATAGTCTTGTCGTTTGGTTTTCAGAACACACCCTTAAAACTGAACTCGCTTCATACTTTCATCTTTCATAGTCCCACGAGGTCCTCTACTTCACTGTCTACACAGTGTTAATCGCAACCGCCTAACCCACCAACCAATCCGGTCTTGTCTTTGTTCTGATTCAGGTATGTGTGTTCATCGCTTTTCCCAGGAATCAGGCCGGCTCCAAACTCTTCCCACACATGCTGGGCTTCGAAGGAGTGAACGGTCAGAAATCACATGAGATTAAGTCAGAAAGTTCACTGGATGAGCAGTGGTCAACTCACTCTTCTAGACAGGTCACTGTGGTTTTGCTTTCATAACAACTAGCGCTTAGTATTTAAAACCCGCACCAGTGACCGAACACAAATGGGTCACCCAAAAGCAAAGCAGTTTTTTTTTTTTATATGCTATGTTGTACTGTGTACACACTATTCAGACACAACATTCACCACGGTACAGCCTTAGGAGTGGAACAACACGGAAAAATTCTGTTCACGTTCTGAAATCCAAGCTGCACTACAACAGATCTATCGCCATCAACCCTCAATCACTCACTCTTGGTTCGACCATTTATTTGGAATGCTGCAGACGGAAATCCAAACTGAGCCTCCATCGACCATGTCAAACACTCACTGCCAGTCCTCTGCCTCACCCATCGTGAGCAATCGCTCAGACTGTTGGAAAGATGAGGGTGAACAGCGGATGGTTTTCGTCTCTAGATATTGTGAGCAATCGCTTTGAACAAGTATCCCTCTGTCTTTGTTCTCTTTGTCGTCAGATGACGTATCCATCTACCAGTCCCTTTCTTCATTTACCATCAGAAAGCAAGATCAGTATCCTATAAAACAAAAAAATTAGTTTCAATTACTTCGCGAATTAAAATGCCTCGCTGTCAATCAGAAATCACATTCAAATGTAATGTACTCTCTTTTGAAAAATCAGTTTCCATTGCTTCAGGAACTGACATGTTTCACTGTTTCTTAATCTTCTATTTTTCCAGCATGGTTAGTTCCCCTCCTGACCATGATTACACGGCCAGAACAGCACGTGTCTTTCTGATCGGTTTTCCTTTCCGTTAAAGTCATCAGCAAAAACGTGTGCAACTGTCTTATATGCGGTGCCCAACCCGCATAAACTTCGATTGGAGTCAGTGTCTTCAGGCTCCATCTAAACACATCTCAACTGTCCCATGCAATGATTGTTTTTCAAACAGTTCGTTGCAAATCATTTTCATGCATGTTATACAAAATACTAATTGAAAAAAGCCGCCTTGGCAAAGTGGTTAGTGTCGCAGACTCCTGGATGGGAGGTCTTGGGTTCCATTCCCATCAGATCCATTGATATGTGAGATTTTTCTACCCCGACCAGTTCCTACTCAGAACTGAGTTTGCCATGGGCTCAACAAGGAAGAATGGGACCACACAGTCGTGTTCATCCACACAACGGATGGTCTCTGAGAGAGTCGCTCAAATTTCCTGACCAACACTGCTGGTGTTTGCATCTCTCGGGCCTGGTTGACGCCGGGGTATATTTTGAACCCTGTCGCGCAGTCTCGGACCTGAATGGAAATCCACAGCATCATCTTCATCATCCTCATCCTCATCGATCAGCATCTTTAAAAGTCTCAAATTCTGTGGCCTTTCACACCTTTCTGTCACGGGGACCTCAGTTTCAGTTACCTCTTCACGTCTGTATCCCTGGTGTGGTTCTGTAGGGGTCAGCCGTGTTGGCACGTTCATGGGGACTGTCGTTGGACAGACGTTACGGCGCCATCCGGAGGGAGAGTTCACTCACGCTGGCACCGCGACTAAGCAATTACTGTCGAGAGTATAGCCTTTGGTCCGCGATATCCAGCGTATATTGCGTCAGAAGAGGCACCACTGAACACCATTGAAGTGACTCGGCAGCGGCGCAGTGTCTCCTCTGGTGGGTTGCCTCATGACGACTTGACACTGACTGCGCCCTGTGGATTACCATGCCGAGGCTGAGGCAGGACAGGCCAGGCTGTGGCTGTGGGGGCGGGGGGGGGGGGGGGGGGGGGGGCTGAGTGAGCAGCGTGAGTGTGTGGCACTGAAGTGGCACAGAAGATAAGACTGTAATTTTGTTTAATAAAATGATAATAATCTTTTTAAAGGCTAATTGAAATGTGATTCGCATCTAAGTAAATAATGGCTAATTCTCCGTCTGAAAAAGAAACAACCCCATCTCTTAGATCTGTGGCGCGAATGGTTAAGACCTGACAGCACGAAAAAAAAAAAAAAAAAGACTTCTGAATCATTCCTCCTACGCTGGAACGCAATATTTCTGGACAATACCAAATTCTCAGGAATCGATATTGTGGGGGAAAGAAGACTGAAGGGGACCAGGTCTACACAGTCCTCCCCCCCCCCCCCCCCCCCCCCGCCCATCCCTATCCCCTGTATACAGAGATTGCGAGGCAAAAGGAACCGACCTCAAAGGACGAGATACGGTGTCTTTGCAGGGCTGGTCATCGATTGCTGGCGTGATAAGAGTGCTCCGGAAAATAGGGAAGCTCAAAAAAAAGAGGAGTCTGTCTCTTCAATAAGCCGATATATGCGGTGCTAGTGATAGTTTTCATTATTATTATTATTATTATTATTATTAATATTTACATGGCTTCCAATACGGGGTGGGGTGGGGGTGCTGTATCAAGCAGGTATCGAGAAAAGAAATTTGAAAGCTCTCCATCTCTCTCTCTCTCTCTCTCTCTCTCTCTCTCTCTCACACACACACACACACACACACACACACACACACACACACACACACACACACACACACTCTCCTCTCTCTCTCTCTCTCTCTCTCTCTCTCTCTCTCTCTCTCTTACCTCTCTCTCTCTCTTCTCTCTCTTACCTCTCTCTCTCTTCTCTCTCCTTTCCTTCTTCCTCCTCCTCCCTCTCCCTCCCTCCCTCTCTCTCCCTCTCTCTCTCTCTCTCTCTCTCTCTCTCTCTCTCTCACTATGTTTCTTTCTTTCTCTGTATTTGTGGATGTATGGAAGATGAGCTTATGCATGCCACTTTCCTCATGTGTGCTCAGTCATTGAAATGGGCCCACAGCTTAATCAGTAACCCATTCAGACTCTGACTCAAACTCAGTCTCTCTCTCTCTCTCTCTCTCTCTCTCTCTCTCTCTCTCTCTCTCTCTCTCTCTCTCTCTCTCCCAACTTCCCTCCCTCTCTCTCTCTCTCTCTCTCTCTCTCTCTCTCTCTCTCTCTCTCTCTCTCTCTCTCTCAACGCGCCCTGCAGTATCGTTCTGAACTCTTTGTAGTACGCGAAACGTGTTCTTCTGGAAGATCAACAACAACAACAAAAACTCCAAATGAGATGTGGG
>CM065716.1:30788369-30790869 GCA_033310375.1 Conus canariensis | reverse complement strand
TGGTTGTCAAAATATATGTCATTCCAAAAGGTGGCAGTTCCGGTTGTCAAAATCCATGTCATTCTAAAACGTGACAGTTATGGCTGTCACCATCCATATCATTCCAAAGAAAGTGTCAATACTGGCTGTCACAGTTTATACCATTCCAAAAGGTGGCAGTTCTGGCTGTCGCAATTCATATCATTTCAAAAGGTGGCAGTTCTGGCTGTCGCAATTTATATCATTTCAAAAGGTGGCAGTTCTGGCTGTCGCAATTTATATAATTCCAAAAGGTGGCAGTTCTGGCTGTTGCAATTTATATCATTTCAAAAGGAAGCAGTTCTGGCTGTCGCAATTTATATCATTTCAAAAGGTGGCAGTTCTGACTGTCGCAATTCATATCATTCCAAAAGGTGGCAGTTCTGGCTGTCGCAATTTATATAATTCCAAAAGGTGGCAGTTCTGGCTGTCGCAATTTATATCATTTCAAAAGGTGGCAGTTCTGGCTGTCGCAATTCATATCATTCCAAAAGGTGGCAGTTCTGGCTGTCGCAATTTATATAATTCCAAAAGGTGGCAGTTCTGGCTGTCGCAATTTATATCATTTCAAAAGGTGGCAGTTCTGGCTGTCGCAATTTATATTATTTCAAAAGTGGCAGCTATGGTTGTTAAAATCTACTCATTCTAAAAGATGGCAGTTCTGGCAGTCACAGTTTATATCATTTCAAAAGGTATCAGCCCTTGTTGTCACAATTTCTATCATTTTAAAGATGTCAGATCTGGCTGTCACAATTTATCCCATTCCAAAAGGGGTCAGATCTGGCTGTCACAATTTATCTCATTCCAAAAGGGGTCAGATCTGGCTGTCACAATTATCTCATTCGAAAAGGTGTCAGATCTGGCTGTCACAATTTATCTCATTCCAAAAGGTGTCAGATCTGGCTGTCACAATTTATCTCATTCCAAAAGGGGTCAGATCTGGTTGAAACAATTTATATCATTCCAAAAGGTGGCAGTTCATGTTGACATAATTCATATCATTCCAAAAGGTGACAGTTCTGGTTGACACAATTTGTATCATTCCAAACGGTGGCAGTTCTGGTTGACACAATTTATATCAATCCAAATGTTGGCACTTCTGGCATTCTGGTGAATGACTCCGATGTCATGACATGCGTTATTCCAAGAGGTGCTAGCTCTGGCTTCAGAAAAAGACATCTAGTTACGGAGTATCAATAGGTCACAGTAAAAAAACGAAAGGACAAGAAAATATGTGAAAGCAAAATCAGTAATGCCTGCATCAGAGACAAACTCTTGGTTGAGCCAATCCTGCTCTTGCACCCCACCATCAGTAAAATGTCAAATGATTTATGAACAGGCTATCTAGGACATGCAGCGATTATGATCCTGAGCACAGATGCTCCATTTCTCTCAATGGCTCCACAATCGATTTCCAGTAAGACCTACAAATACACATACCAATACCTGGATCTGCACCATCGTTACTCTGAGAAGAAGGCTGGGCGGGAGAGTCTTGCTGACCAACAATCTCACGGAAAATATCAGGCTACAGGTCTGCTAGACATGGATAAATCAAGACATGGACAACCTACTCCAGGCAAGAAAGGAAGTAGAACATTTCACATGCGTTGCCTCAAACACACGTTTTAAAATATCATAAAAGACAATGTTCTTAATGATATAATGCTAAAGAGGGCACCTGCGATGTGTCAGATGATTCGATTTATTATATCTGGAGGTGGAGACGGGAACCTTTCCACAGAACTTCCTCTACTGCCAACTGGTGACTAGAACCGGTCAACCCACGTCTCCTGTCTACAAAAGAGCCTTCGATCAACGTCAGCCTGTGGGAAAACGTATCCGAAGAATGTCCACGAGCGGAACAGACGAGTTAGGAAAGACCGAACTGCACTTCCTGAGGAGAAATTAAAAAAGAAGAAACAGGGATCACGCTGCTGTTTAACGGTCCCAATCCCTTTCAGCTGCGAAACCTGCAACAGAAACTCGAACTCGACAATCACGCTGTTCAGTAATTGCGGACGCAGCAGGAGCTCAAGGTCTTCGGAGACTGAGCGTTCAGCTCAGTCATCGTCACTTGCTGCCAGCCGACCGTGGGGGTATGGGAAGGGCGGGGGAGAGGGGCATCTGAAGTTTGGACGATCGGTTTCTGACGCTGGGATCGATACAAGAGAACTTCATCGTCCTGTCCGCACCAGGCCTTAGCAGCGTCCTCCTGGCCCGCGGCTGGCGGATCTCAAACTGGGCTGTTGATCAGTCTTTGACGTAGTCTTTGACGTACTGCACTGGTGACCTGTTCTCCAAAGTGAAGAGACGGAAAATGAGATGGTATAATCAAGTATCAAGATCAACTGGACTTTCCAAAACCATTCTACAAGAAACAGCGCGAGGAGGCAGAAGGAGTGGAAGACAGAGAAAGAGATAGGAGGACATCAGTGAATGGACTGGCCTCACTACTGCACAAAAGCGTCTGAGAACCGGG
>CM065716.1:30760869-30775869 GCA_033310375.1 Conus canariensis | reverse complement strand
CTTTGTGTTGTGTTACTAGTGTCCTGTGTGTTGTGTGTGTCCTGTTCTGTAGGGCTACATTGTGTCATGTTGTGTCCTGTGTGTGTTTGTTCTAGCTACATTTCATGTTGTCCTGTTGTGTTGTGTTGTGTCCTGTTCTGTAGGCTACATTGTGTCATGTTGTGTCCTGTTGTGTTGTGTTACATAGTGTCCTGTCGTGTTGTGTTGTGTCCTGTTCTGTAGGCTACATTGTGTCATGTTGTGTCCTGTTGTGTTGTGTTATCATGTCCTGTTGTGTTGTGTTGTGTCCTGTTTGTATGCTACATTGTGTCATGTTGTGTCTGTTGTGTTTGTGTTATCAGTGTCCTGTCGTGTTTGCTGTGTCCTGTTGTGTTGTGTTATGTAGTGTCCTGTCGTGTATGTTGTGTCCTGTTGCGTTTGTTACATAGTGTCCTGTCGTAATATTGTGTCCTGTGTCTGTCGTGTGCCAAATTGTGTCCTATCTGTTGTGTTACATAGTGTCCTATCGTGTTGTGTTTTATCTGAGTGTTATTGTGTCCTGTCGTGTTACGTATGTCCTGTCTGTGGTGTTACGTATGTCCTGTTCTGTTGTGTTACATAGTGTCCTATCGTGTTGTGTTTATCCTGTTGTGTTGTTACAGTGTCCTATCGTGTTACGGTGTGTCCTGTTTTGTTGTGTACATATGTCCTGTCGTGTTACACTGTGTCCTGCTGTGTTGTGTTACGTAGTGTCCTGTCGTGCTATGTTGTGTCCTGTTCTGTTGTGTTACATGGTGTCCTGTCGTGTCAAATTGTGTCCCATTCTGTTGTGTTACAGAGTGTCCTATTCTGTTGTGTTACATAGTTTCCTGTCGTGTTACGTTGCGTCCTGTTCTGTTGTGTTACATAGTCCTATTCTGTTGTGTTACATAGTGTCCTATTCTGTTGTGTTACATAGTTTCCCTGTTCGTGTTACGTTGTGTCCTCTTGCGTTGTGCTACATAATGTCCTGTCGTGTTATGTTGTGTCCTGTCCTGTTGTGTTACATGGTGTCCTGTCGTATAAATTGTGTCTCGTTGTGTTGCATAGTGTCCTGTCGTGTTATGTCGTGTCCTGTCACGTCGTATTACATAATTTCTTTTTGACATTTATTATCAGTCTTGCAAGTGTAGATTTTAACCATGTAAATAATTAACTCAACAAATCTGAATCTTGAACAAAGAAAACATGTTCAGGAAAAGTTAGGCCTACGTGTAAGAGAAAAGGGTGGAGGTGGGATGTCACATTGAAAAGAAATCAGTTGGTTAGACCTATGCTGACTCAGAGTTCGATCTCAGCCTGATGATAGTCTGATGGTCATGTAACAGGGAAAGACTGGTCGACAAAAGCGCTTAAACATCTGAATGCCGTTTACTGGTGCAATCATTTCTAACTTTCAACCAGCGCCCCCAAATAGCTGGTAATGGATTGACTGCAACTGAATTTGAATACCGATAGTATCCCAAACAGCCATTATTCTAACGATTCTATTCAGATCTAAATTCTACGTCTGGTATCGATCCAAGGTAATCACAATCAAATAACCAACAACAAAAAAACTCAAACTTCAGTTTCCAATCTCGTGATACGTTGCCAATTCCCTCATCTTTCTGATGTTATCATGAATCTTCATTATATACTGCGAGACTTGTAAATGTGTACGTCACTCGCATACCCATTGCGAACGCAGCACGCAGTCGTGGAAAGAGGTCCCTAATCACATCCGAATGTGTGTGTTGTGTGTGTGTGTGTGTGTGTGTGTGTGTGTGTGTGTGTGTGTGTGGTTGTGTCTCGTCTTTTCTTACCCCCAACTCTCTCTCTCTCTCTCTCTCTCTCTCTCTCTCTCTCTCTCTCTCTCTTCTCTCTCCCGTATCCTCTCCCCTCCCTCCTTTCTCTCTCTCTCTCTCTCTCTCTCTCTCTCTCTCTCGTCTTTTCTTACCCCGACTCTCTCCTCTCTCTCTCTCTCTCTCTCTCTCTCTCTCTCTCTCTCCCCTATCCTGTCCCTCCCCTCCTTTCTCTTCCTTCACTCTCTCTCTCTCTCTCTCTCTCTCTCTCTGAGCGTGTGTGTGTGTGTGTGTGTCCGTGCGTGCGTGTGTGTGTGTGTGTGTGTGTGCCTGTGTGTGTGCGAGTGTGTGTCGTGTGTGTGTGTGTGTGTGTGTGTGTGTGTGTGTGTGTGTTGTGTGTGTGTGTCTGTGTGTGTCTGTGTGTGTCTGTGTGCGTCTGTGTTTGTGTATTTGTGTGCGTGTCTGTGTATGTATCTGTGTGTCTGTGTGCGTGTCTGTGTGTGTGTGTGTGTGTGTGTGTGTGTGTGTGTGTGTGTGTGTGTGTGTGTGTGTGTGTGTGTGTGGAGGGCTGTGTGTTGGGAGGACGGGGGCGGCAGCCTACAGCAGTTAGCTGGTGTGGCTGACCAGGTCTGCCTCTCCCCCAGGCCACCGTGGCGGACAACAAGCAGTCGTGACAGATCCCATTCCGGCCCTGGAGTTGCCGGTCATGGCTGCCTTCCTCTTTTCCATCAGCTCCCCCGCTTCCATCCTCACCCCTTCTCCTCCCACCCACCCCTGCCTCTCTGTCTGTGTCCTCAACCTGTGTGATGGGGTGAAGGGGAAACGTTGGGTGGAGTTTTCATTCAATTTATCCAAGGTCTTTGATCTTTTGGGTCGCCGTGAGAAACACACACACACACACACACACACACACACACACACACACACACACCACACACACAGAGGGAGAGAGAGAGAGAGAGACTTACAGACAGACAGAGACAGACAGACAGACAGAGAAACAGAGAGAGACAGACTGACAGAGACAGACAGACCGAGAATATGTGTGTATGTGTTTCACTTTAGTTCCTTTTCTGTATATGTGCATTTATTTTGATCTAAAAGCTGAACTCTTATGTCTGCGTTTCCTTACCACTTAGGATGTCAATGTCCTCATTGCAAATGGAAGGCATTAATCCATTTCATACGCATTTTAAATGAAAGCGGTACGGACTACGCCTCACTTTGGTCACCTGAATTATCATCTATTGCTATGCACCAGTCTGACACAGGCATACTTGGTATGCTCATTCCTGGTCAGTTTGCGTGTGTAAAAGAGCCCCAAAGGAAACAAAAACTGAGAATACGAATAGGCTTTCATGTTTTGCTATATCACTTGCATTACATCATATGCCTGGGAGCGATTCAAATGTATACATGCATAGTGGCATTTGCCCCCTTTACACGCATTTTAAACGAAAGCACAGCGTATATCATCGCACTTCGATCACATAATCATCATCTATTGCCATGCACCAGTCCGATGCAGACGTACTTGACAAACTCTTTCCTGGTCAGTCTGCATGAAAACTGGGAATAATACTTTGTTATATGACCTCCCTTACTGCTTATGTTAAGGCGAAATTCAGAGTAAATACATGCTTAGTTCTTGTAACACGTTATCTCCCTTTAGCTTTCTTCTGTGGTGGGTAAACTGAGATTGTAAATATACTTTGATGTCTCGATGCATCATCTCAAAAGAACCACAGTGAGCGTGCTGCGAGTTGCATGCTGGATAATCGTGAGTTGGAACCCCATCAGAGGCGTACTAACTGTTCGACAAATTGCGATCCAGAGTTGTGGAATGTGCCAAGGGCTCAGCTGAGAAGACTGGAACCACACATTCAAGTTTAATGCTCTGGGTAGGTGCGTTCCTGGGAGCGGGGCTCAAGCTTCCTGATCGGCACTGCAACTGTCTGCACCTCCCTGGCGAAGATGACACCGGGATATACGATTTATAAAAGGAAGAGTAGAGCGCAGCTACATTACGTAGCCTCAGATCGAACTGGAATTCCTTACCATTTAACTTCATTACCCCATCCGACTTTCTTCCACACCATTAGTGGTGAGTCCCGATTTGTGTCGGCAAGGTCATGGTTATTAAACTGAGTAGTAGTAGTAGTTAGTAGTAGTAGTAGTAGTAGTAGTAGTAGTGTAGTAGCAAGTATTACTAGTTTTATTAGTAAATTATATCAGTATTTATTAATCAATAATATGAATCATTAGAGTATTTACGTAGCGGCTATCCTCGGTCAGACACCTAGCTCGAAAAGCTTCACCCTCCACTCTTCCGTTTACCCAACGGACTGCCTACTCAGGTAAAGCGGACGGAAGACCAGTCTGCCGGCGCTACATTCAGTCGTTTCCCGCATTATTCAGCCTAAAATCAGTTACTAAGTCATTCTTTCATTTTTCATCCACGGATGGTACATGTGCCTTCTCTTCCGAAAATTGATGACAGGATTTTACGTGTGCCCAAGATCATAATAACACGGAACCTCCGCTTATAGTCTCATTCGAAAGACTCTTCGGGCAACGGAATTAGAACCAATGTTACATCCGAGGGGTGTGTGTGTGGGGGGGGGGGGAAGCCCTGTACTGAAACAGCCCGGCAGAGATTCGAACTCATAGCCCCAGGATCGCCAGGATTACGAGTCCGGCGCTTTACTTTGGGATCCGGCCCATCATTTGAAGAAAGTGGTGACGCCTTTCGGAAAGGGACGTTCATTCACGCTGACTCCAAGACTACCAGATCACCAGGATCAACAGGGAGGCTGAATGGATAGTGTCCTGGGTATACTGAATCAGAGCGGGCACTGACGAACATTATCGAAGCCACTCAGCAGCAGAGTGGTGTCTCCGCTGAGAAACTTGACAGACTGCGACAGAGGAGACACGACTGTGACAGGACAAACCTGGTTGGGGATGGTTGGGAGAAGTGAGGAGTGATGCCACTGGGATGAGCAGGCAAGAACGCAATCTGATGATGTCACCAGCTGTAGGTGTATTGAAACATCATCTCCCTTCCACTTTTTTTTTTTAAAATTGAGGACATAACCACACTTTTCAGTTTGGGTAAGTTATTTCCTTTATTCCTTCTGAAAGTGGGGGAGAGTGGGAGAAAGGAAGGGTAGGAGTTGTTGCGATTATAAATGCGTCTTAATACATGCAGTTATAAACTATCTTCCTTGTATTTTCTGTAGAGAAGACGTTGAAAAGGTCAATATGGAGATACGTTTCTCAATATTTTTTTAACATTATCTCTCCTGTATTTTCTGTAGAGCAGACTTTGAAAAAGTCGATATGTTGATATGTCTCAATGTGTGATTAAATTATCTCCCGTGGATTTTCTGCCAAGACGCCGAACAAGTCAATACGGCTAAATGTTTCGATTCCCAATCATGCTGACGCTTTCTGCGGGTGGATCGCGTTGTTTTTGAAACGAAGAAAGAGTCTCCATGAAGGCATGGCAGGAAGCATGATCCTAACTCAATCACCTGAAATCCTCGTGGCGCGGCCAAGCACATTGGAGAGAAGCTGAGTGCCATTCTCTAACGTGCAACATCAGAAAGGGCAGAGCTGGCGAACAGACGAAGGGGGAAAGGGGAGGTGGGGGGAAATGGACATGTGAAAATGGATTTTCCTCCTGTGAAGTTTCGGAGAGCACTCTTTTAACTGCCGTGCCCGTTTTATCACCTAATTCATGGCACCTAACTCATGGCATCCCACTAACGTTCCCAGAGAAATCACGCTGAATGAAGATTGAATGGAACGGACTGCGTTGTTTTAATCATCCGTTCATGGTAAGGGTTTACGATGTGCACATTCAATACTGAATGTTTGCGTGAATACGGATATTGGATTGGAATTCTCCAAAGACAGGACTTGAATGAGGTTTGGGTATCATTAAAAAAAAAAAAAGTGGAATCATGATTGCACGTGTTGTTTTCTGAAGGGAAAAAAAGTTCGACAATATGTCCTGCCGCACTGTGAGTTAAAAATCTAAAGTTTGCTTATCATACTAGTTACATAGTCACTATTATACGCATTTTCGTTGACCCTTAGAGTTGTCCCTTTTTTCAAATATGTGCCAAAAATGTACCAGTCATTCTGTATTGATATAGAGTCATGATAAAAACAAACAAACAAACAAGCAAACAAGAAATATTCTGCCAATTTCATTATTTTCAAGTGACTGTGATTCAGAAGCTACTCTTTGAAATTACTCAACACAGTCTAGAATTGACTGTCTTAACCATTAACCTTGTTTCTGTTCAATCAGCACTTTAACGAACAGAGATCAAATTAAGACACTTCTTTAGACAACACAGAAAAACAGTCTTGGATACATGTCGCTTTTTGGAAGTCCACAAAACCTTTTGTTTCATTTTAGAATTCCAACTTTATTCCTGTTATTCTATTTAAGTTTTTGTCTAAAAGAATTACAGAAAGATCTTACATGTGATTTATGTTGCCTTTCTTGTACAAACAAAAGTCAATGTGTATTTATCTCTTTTTGCACAATCTTTTTGTTTCTTGTATTTCATTTCATATATACTGTTTTATCATTTTTATATATAATCACTATCTGCTGCCTATTTACTTAATGCATGATCTGAAAGGGAAAAGAAAATCTTTTTAACATGCAGCGTTTACTTAAAATGTGTGTGTGTGTGTGTGTGTGTGTGTGTGTGTGTGTGTGTGTGTGTGTGTGTGTGTGTGTGTGTGCGCGCGCGCGCGCGTGAGTGAGTATGTGTGTGTGTGTGCTGTGTGTGTGTGTGTGTGTGTGTGTGTGTGTGTCTGTCTGTCTGTCTGTCTGTCTGTGCGTATGTGTGTGTGTGTGTGTGTGTGTCTGTGTGTGAGTGTGTGTGTGTGTGTGTGTGTGTGTGTGTGTGTGTGTGTGTGTGTGTGTGTGTGTGTGTGTGTATGTGTGTGTGAGTGTTTTACTGGGAACGATCGGAAAGTTCCTAATTCGTACCTTTTTAAAAACAAAATATATGAATAATCGGAGACTGTGTCTGGCTGTGTGTGCTTAAATTCTGTATTTTGAATGACCGTACGTATTTCATCAGCAGACTTCACAGTAGCTTAGCAAGGTAAAAGTTCATCACTACTTCTACTATTGAAAACTCCCCCCCCCCCCCCCCCCCCCCTTGCCAAATCGACCCTTTCGATCAGATCCAGACACAGAAAAAAGGACAGGTGAAACGAGGAGAACTAAAGGAACCCAAAGCTCTGGTCAAATAGTTGACTACCTTTGCCAGGTTCTCGCCACAAAGAGGCAGTGAGGGCCATAGAGTTTTATGTTTTCAGCGTTAGATCAAAAAGTGAACGGATTCTGCAGCGTTCACGCAGCAGCGGTTTGTAGCTCTTGTTGTGGGTCTGTCGGGAAGAAAAGTTATCAGGGGACGACTTTGGCGTTACATGATGACCGTTACAAAAATCTACGAAAGGGCTGGGACGGGAGGAGTGGAAGGGGGGTGGCAAACCATCAGCAGACTTGATGCTCCGTGTCCAGAGGGAATGTACCCGTCTACGTTATCAGGGTGTACTGATGAGGGGTCTTGAGATGGCAGCCTAGCATTACTGCCTCTCCTCGCCCATCAGACGCCGGGTCCCTAATGTAAATGAAGGCAAGGCTGGAGAAGGGAGATAACCAGGATGAAAGGTCATTCATTACCTGGCGGAAGCCAGTAGTGGTCGGACTTCAGACACACGACAGTCTCTTCACGTTGTGAGGTGGGCGTTGTCCTGTGAGACAGGGTGGTGCCTAGTGCACCAACACCTCCCTCCCTCTCCTTCCTTTCCCTCTCCACCCCCATCCTTTCCCACTCCCTGCTCCGCCTCCCTCACATATGATTGTTGGTCTGAAAGGGGGTTAGAGAAAACAAGTGAAAGCAGAGCAGATGTATTCTTTTACCTCCATTAGATCAGTAGAGTTCTTGATGTATTTACATCAGATCAAGATATTTCCGGGTGTTTTTCTTTACTATCATTGGTTCTTGGTCTAGAGGGAAAAGAGCAAAACGCAAACATCTGGGCAGAATGCACTTCCTTGGATAATACAACTCTAATGTCATGGACCTAGGCTCGAAAAGTCAGCAGCCTTTATGGATATTCTTTATATGGACAGCCGACTGCACATCAATGATTGAAAATAAAACCTGTCTGCATGCTTGACTGCTCATGTCTGATCATTTAATATGATCACATCCTTTCACCAAAGACTTTCAGAGTAGCTGACAAAAGTAATGATGTATGTATTGTTGTTGTTGTTGTTGTCGTACCCTGGCTAAAAGACTCCAGGGATCATCCGAACAGCCAAAGTACGTGAACGTTATGGTATAAATGCATCAGCTGGGATAAGAACATTACATGTGTGATCGTTTTTGATTACACCGCCACGTGGGCAGTCACACTCCGACTTCGGGGGATTTTGGAGACTGATAATGTTATGCTAGGAGCTTGTCACAACTGAAGACAATCCCTGCATAACTATGCAGAGCATAACAACATTTTGTATACTTTGAAAGATAAAACAGATATGTTATTCACCACCCTAGTTAAACAAAAATAGTTTCTTTACTTGAAACACACACGCAGAAAAATCACACAGAACAGATGGGAAATGTGCAGCTACAAAATTAAAATGAAAAATCATAAACAGTTTCCTTTTCTCCTGCCTGAACAAATTAGTTGACTAACTTAGCCAGAGATCAGGTAACTGTGGCTGCAGATCTTTCAGCAGGAAAGAACATCATTCATTCAATGTGGTTGCAGCGAGATGGAGGCTGTAGCAGTTCACAAGAAGTTTGAGAGTGGAACCACTGGTGGCACTGACACGATCTTCCTCATTGAAGGAAACAGTACATGCCCACAAGGGAAACAGGGGCCTTGCTGTGTAGAAGCAACAACAACGCGTGTACAGACGTGACTTTGGTAAAGCACAAACCCAAACTACTCCCCCTTTCCTTTCCCATCCTTTCTTTCAGCCACCTCTTCTTTCAAACTCAGCCCCTTTTCCCGCCCTCCTCTCCAAAGACGTCAGTCCAAAAACACACGACGCGCTGGAAAGAGAAGATAAGGAGAAGGAAAGGCCACTGACAGGAGGAAGCAGCTGGTGCTCACACTGCTGTAGGTGGAAAGGAATCTCTTCGTTTATTGGCCTACACGTTTTCCTGCATGACTAACTTGGTGCTTGCTGCACCAATCCCGCCACCATAGACCTCGGCACCGAATGCGCCATCACGAAAAATTATTGATCTTCCGAAGACAGGAGTGGAGAAGCTGATAGGTAGGTATGGGATAATCTGGCACTCAAGAAATGTAGCTCCCTGGATCGATGGGGAGGGGGAGGACAGAAAAACAGAGAGGGACACAGTGAGAAGGACAGAGAGAGACAACATGAAGACAGCCAGACATGATGACATTGTTAACATTATCAACGTCTGAGATGTCTAAATGGGGACTTTTACTACCAGTCTCTCATGTGAAATGCAAATCATCTTCTGAATGTGTTTGTGATTGTTATAATCCTGACAGCAAAAATGGGGACTTTTACTACCAGTCTCTCATGTGAAATGCAAATCATCTTCTGAATGTGTTTGTGATTGTTATAATCCTGACAGCAAAAATGGGGACTTTTACTACCAGTCTCTCATGTGAAATGCAAATCATCTTCTGAATGTGTTTGTGATTGTTATAATCCTGACAGCAAAAATGACACAGCAATGATCAGGATGCATGCAGAATGTCAATGTCAATCACGTGGGGCAAACAGAAGCCATCGTCTGTCCATTGTGAGGACTTTGATTTGCATTTGATCTGGAAGTGTCGAAATTTTCTGATCTGCTTCAGACCCAGATAATCAGCTGTGTGTCTGCCGCCCTCTGCAGAGACGTGCTGCTTTAAGCACCTTCTCCACCTCTGAGTCACTAGCTTTGTGATGAAGATATGTTTTCAGGCAGTAGAAGACTGTCTCCCAAAAGTGCAAGACCGCTCTGTTTTGTAACAAGACCGACTTAAACTTGATTTTAGTAATTCCTTTTTTATGTCTAATTCTGTTGTCTCACTGGATCTGTATATTGATAGAGCACATGAAAAGTGTTCATGTTTGTTCAATACACATTATCTATGGTAAGGCCTCTGATAATTTTCATTAATAGCGCCTCCACGTAAATATACCACATTTTTCAGCCAAGTGTTGCCTACTAAAACTCATCTTTCGCGCATATCTGGTGCAGTTACTTCTGTCCAGCATATCTTCTCTCAAATGCAAAAAAAAAAAATCCCAAATCAAATGGAGATAAATGTAAGTCTGCTTTGGCGTCTTGTTTGCTCCATGTTTTCATTTTTATAGAAATAAATTTTCTACTTCCAGACAGAGAACGCCTCAAAGCCGACCTCTGTGATAACAGAGTAATCCAAAAAGAATTATCATGCTTGCTGAAAGGGATTGCCGAATTCTCTCCTGGGCATTGCTGTCAGCAAACTGGGGGAGAGTGAAGTCGGGAATAGCATGGCTGGAAAGTGAAAATGGATGTTTGGAAACCCTATACCTGGTCCCTGTGCCAATCTGTGGCTCTGTTTATGGCCTGCCAATAAAGTGTCCAAGGAAATCAAGGAGAGTGCACATTGAGATACAAATTGGAATGCTCTCCCCTGCTTCCATCTGACTTACGTGGAACGTGTGCACATAGTGTGCTTTCTTTACACATTTGACATATTCACTGAATCTGGCTGGCTTTGAAGTCCCCCAAGACAACAATTCCAAAGGTCGTGGCATGATTAATGGAGTAGCATTGGGGTTTATCATATGTGCATTATTATTTATTCTGTATTTGCTTATTGCACACATGGATCTAATGACAGTTTATATTTCCTGTCCATGACATGGTTATTAATACAGACGTTATGAACAGATCTGGCGTTTGTGTTATTTTACGGTAGTTCATTCCGATGTTATGGACAGACCTTGTAAGTGTGTGTGTGTGGTGTGTGTGTGTGTGTGTGTGTGTGTGTGTGTGTGTGTCCAGTTTTCATCACGTCTATCTATGCACATCGGGTCATGAACATGGAACGTGTAAAAAAAATTTTTTTTAAAGGATGCCCGTTTCTTCACATATTTAAGCATTAGCTTTTACCTAACCTTTTCAATATGTGCTACAACATCGTACATGAGAGTGTCACTGGTTATAATGATGTCAGAAACCTGTTATCTAGATGCCCAGTGACATTTTCTTATGAACATATTTTCCGGGTATTATTCCTGATAGTTCATTTTCTTTCAGTTCTACGAATTAAACGAACATGGTTAATGCACATATACTTTCATGTTCTGATTATTTGGTGTGTGTGTGTGTGTGTGTGTGTGTGTGTGTGTGTGTGTGTGCTGTCTGTCTGTCTGTCTGTCTGTCTGTCTGTCTGTCTGTGTCTGAGTGTGTGTGCATCTGTGTGTCTGTCTGTCTATCCATCTGTCTGTCTGTATGTATGTTTCTCTGTGTGCTTTAGTGTGTATGCATGCTTGTGTTCATGCATGCGAGTGTGTGTGTGTGTGTGTGTGTGTGTGTGTGTGTGTGGTGTGTGTGTGTGTGTGTGTGTGTGTAAAACATGCGTGTGTATCTAAGTGTGTGCGTGTGTGTGTGAGCGCGCACGTGCGCGCTCTTGTGTGTACGTGGTCATCGATTATCGGTCTTCAACCCCAGCACCCCCCCCCCCCCCCCCCCCCCCCCCACCCCCAAAAAAGATAATCTTGGTGAAGCCTATAATCACACAGAATAAACTCAGCCTCAATTTGATTAAAATAATTACAGTCGAGTAAACTGAAGAGAAGAGGCACAGAGTTCTCACAGGCTATGCTGCCAGAAAGGACAGGGGTGGGGAACAGGGTGGTGGGCAAGTGGAAACGATGGTTTGGGCGCTGTCCTCTTCTGAAGTTTGGAGAACCGCTAACGTGCTCCCGTTCTGTGTTTGCCGTCCAATTTGTGGCCTCTCCATACATTTTCCAAGGAGATCATCGAAAGCGCACCCCCTAGATGGGATTGGAATAGACTGTGTTGCTTTTATCTGCCTTTGATGAGATGTGTGCGCACAATGTGTATTCTGTATTCACCGTCTGCGAGTATACCGATGCTGGTTCTTGGTTTTCTCTAGATAACAGGTCTAAATGTTCAAACAAAATGCACAAAATGGAATCATGAGTGGTGAAATGCATTTTCGGAAAATTTCTGTTTGTTTGTCAAACACTTTCATCAGGCTTGGATCTGAAGACAGCAATTTATTCTTCAAAGCTCCTAACTACGTTATGGAGACAGGCTGGGCTGGAGTATTTGAACTTTAAAGGCCCTTCTCTCGTTTATCAAGGACGCACATTGAATGACGAAAAGGGTTCACTTTCAACTCAGGAAAACGAAAGTAAAACAAAAACAAAAAGCAGAAAAAGAACATCTCTAACTGACAAAAAGCCTTATCAATGCCCAAATCCCACCCCCTAAGCAAACATCTTCATCAGCTGTTTAGAAATGCCTGATTAAGGTCACTATCTTCTCTTCTCTGAAAGTGCCACAGTTAAAGTCACTATCATCTCTACTCAGAAAATGCCACAGTTAATGTCACTATCATCTCTACTCTGAAAGTGCCACAGTTAAAGTCACTATCATCTCTACTCTGAAACTGCCACAGTTAAAGTCACTATCATCTCTACTCTGAAACTGCCACAGTTAAAGTCACTATCATCTCTAGTCTGAAAGTTCCACAGTTAAAGTCACTATCATCTCTACTCTGAAACTGCCACAGTTAAAGTCACTATCATCTCTAGTCTGAAAGTTCCACAGTTAAAGTCACTATCTTCTCTACTCTGAAAGTGCCACAGTTAAAGTCACTATCATCTCTACTCTGAAAGTGCCACAGTTAAAGTCACTATCATCTCTACTCTGAAACTGCCACATTTAAAGTCACTATCATCTCTAGTCTGAAAGTTCCACAGTTAAAGTCACTATCTTCTCTACTCTGAAAGTGCCACAGTTAAAGTCACTATCATCTCTACTCTGAAAGTGCCACAGTTAAAGTCACTATCATCTCTACTCTGAAACTGCCACAGTTAAAGTCACTATCATCTCTACTCTGAAACCGCCACACTTAAGTTTATTGTCATTTTTACACTGAACTTGCCACATTTTATTCTGAAACTGTCACAGTTAAGGTCAGTGTCATCTCTACTTTGAAACTGCCACAGTTAAGGTCACTGTCATTTCTGCTCGTAAGTTGCCACAATTAAGACCACATCTACTGCCGAACTCCTTGTCCAAATCTGTTTTTAACAATTGATAGAAATATGTTAACGCAAAAAAATCCAAACTGGCAAAAGCCGTATCAGAATGGACAGCTACTACTAACAGTCGATGGGTTGATCAAAGAATATAAAGTTTGTAGATGAAATGAATGCATCACTCTTTAAACAATCATGTAAAACTTTTCCCCAATTTCTTTCCTTCTTACCTCCCCTCTTTTTCCTCCTACTTCTCCCCCTTCTGTCGCTTCCACCAACACTACCTCCATTTATCAAAGCCATTCCCCCCAGAAGTTCCAGACATATTCTCAAACACAGCCAGAAGGACTATCCTGGGTTGCGAATGCAAATCTAGCTGATGAGTGTAGACAGCCGATGTCGATAAAAACAATTTGACCGAGTGAAAGGAAATGCCAATACTGGACAGCGGTTTCAAAGTGCCATTTCTTTACTCTAAATACATTGAGGGTATTCAGTCTGCTGTCAAGCAGAAGCCTGATTGCGTGATTTATAGAATAATGTGCAGGTTTCACTAGAAAACACCTCTCTCTTCTCTCTCTCTCTCTCTCTCTCTCTCTGTGTGTGTGTGTGTGTGTGTGTGTGTGTGTGTGTGTGTGTGGAGGGTTGCTCAAGCTCACTCTCATGTGCACGCTTGAACTTATGCACAGCAAAGCGTAAAATGAGGAATGGGAGCAAAAAAGGGGTTTATTTCCTCTTTCAAAGCAGACTGACGGAGAAGACAAGCAGAAAGAATGCATGAGGAAAGGACAGCAGAGAGACAATCAGAGACACTGACGCACATTGTTTCTGTGCTGACGAGGCCATCTACAGCGAGTTGTTTATGGTGTGCAGCAACAGTCTAATGCAGGCAAACTTGGTAAGTCATTCTTGGCCACTGCCCGAATTAAAGGGCACCAAAAGAAAAATAGGTCTTCATATTTAGCTATATTACCTCCCTTGCACATTATGCTTGGGAAAAAATCAGAACACGTAAATACCCACTCGAAATGCATTTCAAATGAAAGTGCAGCCGAAATCAACTCACTTCGGCCACCCAAATTACCATCTACTGTCACGTATCAGTCTGATGCAGGCATGCTTGGTAAGTTCTGCACGAGTGAAAGAGTTCAAAAGGACATGAGAACTAGGAGTGATACATCGCTACATTACTCCCTTACTCTTTATGATAAGGAAAAATTCAGAGTGCTTATCCCCCTTCGCTTTCTTCTGTGGTGTGGAAAGTGGAAATGTAAATATCCTTTGATATTTTGATACATTATCTTCTTAAGAACTATAAACTGTTTCACACTGAGCATGCTGCGGATTGCGTGCTGGATAATGATGACTTGGAACCCCATCAAAAGCATGATACTGGTGGAATTTTTCAACAATTCCTTATCCAGAGGTGTATATGTTATTTTCCTTTATTCTTTCTGTAAGTGGAAGAGAAAAAAAAAAGGGTAGGGATGGGGTTGTTGTTGAAATTGTAAATATGTTTTAGAATTCAATAAATTATCTCCCTTGTATTTTCTGTCGATAAGACATTGAAAAAATCAACATGGAAATATATTTCCAACTATTAATAATACATTTTTTCTCCAGAATTTTCTGTAGAGGCGACGTTGAAAAAGTCAATACAGCGATATGTCTTCAGATCTCATTAATTATCTTCCTTGAATTTTCCCCAAAGAAGACTACAAAAAGTCAGTGTGTGGCTTAATGTTTCAATTCACGTCACCCTAACGCTTCCCGCTTGTGGATCACGTTGTTCGTAAAACGAAGGGGTCTCCGTGAAGGCACAGCAGGAAGCATGATCCTAACTCAATCACCTGAAATCCTCATGGCGTGGCCAAGCAGACTGCAAGGAAGCAG
>CM065716.1:30735869-30758369 GCA_033310375.1 Conus canariensis | reverse complement strand
CAGTTACTTAAAACAACTGAAAGTTAGGCAGGTGTTTTCCTTTATTTCCATCAAATCAATAGTTTTCTGATGTATTTCTACCAAATTAATAGAGTTCTTCATGTATCTCCTTCAGATCAATAGATCTCTTGGTGTGTTTCTATCAGATCAATAGATTTCTGGGTGTATTTCCTTAAGATCAACAGATTCTCAGTCTGGTGGCTAAGGAGATAAACGCAAAAATCTGTGGGCAGAACGGAATCCCTTGGACAAAGCAACTCTGATGTCATGGACTTTAGCTGGTAAAGTAAACAACCTTCAAAAGGCGTGATGGATAATCTTTATAACGACAGCTGATTTTCCATCTGCGATCAAAAATGAAATCTGTCAAACTGATTGATTGCTTGCGGCTGGTCACTAGGTATGAACAAATCCTTTCCCGCAAAGACTTTCAGAGTAGTCCACAAAAGTAACATTGTATCTGTACTTTGAAAAATACCATAGATGTAACTAAGTTACGTACCACCCTATCTTTTTTTAATATTATTTAACTCGAATAGATACACAGAAAATTCACACAGAGCAACAGTGAAATGTGCAGTTGATTAGTCATTAGCTTTTTTTTCCTGACTGGTCAACTGAGTTGACAAACTTTGCAGGAGATCAGGGATGTGTGTCTGCAGATCTTAGCAAGAAAGGCCGTCTATAATTCAATGTTGTCTCTGCAAGATGGTTGTTGTAAGCAGTTCACAAGGATGCAGAGAATGAAGTCATCAATGGCACTGACATGATCTTCCTCGTTGAAGGTAACCCTACATGTCCACAAGGAAAATGGGCGCCTTGTTGTATGGGGGGCCACAACAGCACACGTCCAGACATGACTATGGTAAACCACGAACCCAGCCCCTTCCCTTACCCCATGTCCACTCCTTCCTGCCCCCATCCCTTCCTTCAAACTCAACCCCTCTTCCCACTCTCCTCTCCAAAGACGTCGGACCAAAAAATAGAAGAAGCACTGGAAAGAGGAGATAAGAAGAAAGAAAGGCCACTGACAGGAGGAAGCAGCTGGTGCTCATACTGCTGTAGGTGGAAAGGAATCTCTTCGTTTTCTGGCCCAAACGTTTTCCTGCATGACTTGGTGCTTGCTGCACCAATCCCGCCACCATAGACCTCGGCACCGAATGCGCCATCACGAAGAATTATTGATCCTCCGAAGACAGTTGCTGGGAGGGTATGGGATATTCTAGCACTCATGAAATGTAGCTCTTTGGTTTGATGGGGGGAGGGAGGGGAGAGAAAGAGACAGAGAGAAAGAGACAGACAGAGGGAGAGAGGGCGATAGAAAGAGTGAGTGAGTGAGAGAAAGAGAGGGAGACAGAGAGAGAGAGGAAGGAGAGAGAGAGAGAGAGGAGAGAGAGAGAGAGAGAGAGAGAGAGAGAGACGCAACATGACGACAGCCAGACATAATGACATTGTTATTGTTAATATTATCAACGTCTGAGATGTCTAAATGGGGACTATTACTGCCAGTCTTTCACGTGAAATGTAGATCACTTTCTGAATGTCTTTGTGATTGCTGTAATCCTGACATCAGACCTGACACAACAATGATCTGGACGCATGCAGAATGTCGACGATAATCACATGGGGCAAACATCAGCCATCACCTGTCCAGTATGAGGACTTGGGTATGCTTTATTATCTTAAAGTGCTGACACGTCTTGCTCAGCTTCAGTTGCAGATAATCAGGTGTGTCTGCCCTCTGCCAAAGAGATGTTGAATTAAGTGTCTTCCCCAGGACAAAGCGGGTGAACATTCTCGTCAAGTCTGGGAAAGTACATAAAGATTCCTCGCTTTAGAAGAAAAACAATAGGAATGCATATTTTACACACAAATATTATAACAAATGGCATAGGAACTGAAGCATCAAGAATCTGAGGTAAACACAAAATAAAGCAAGAAATCGTTCAATTAAACAGATTATTCACATCCCACTTTAAATGCTCTTTTTTTCTTATCACTACTTCCCTGTTACTGCCTTTCAACTTTTCCATCACACACACACACACACACACACACACACACACACACACACACACACACACACACACACACACACTTCCTGTTCTCGGTGGTGTTTTGGTTTTTTTATTAGTTACTAATGCCACTTCCTACAAAGCCAAGATTTGGCTGCTGGAGTCAGTGATAGTGTACTGTAAAGTCATTCCCAATACCCAATGCAGTTAAAACTGTAAAGAGATCAAGTGCCAGTGAAAAGCACATCAAATGCTCTCTCTCTCTCTCTCTCTCTCTCTCTCTCTCTCTCTCTCTCTCTCTCTCTCTCTCTCTCTCTGAGTCACTGGCCTTGTCGCAAAGACACGTTTTGGGGTCTAATAATACCTGTGAGGCACTGACTTTATTCAGATTTGATTGTAACTGTGCTGGTCTTTTTTCTCCTAAATTGTTGTCTCACTGGATTTGTACATTTATAAAGCATACCACATGTATCCGTTCAACACGCATTATTGTGAGCAAGCCTCCTTGACAGTGCTCATGAAAAAGTGTGTCCTTTGAATGTGTCGCATTTTTAGGAGTGTTGCTGACTAAACTTTACTTAAAAAGCAAAGCTACGCGCACACTGCATATCTGGAGCATTAACTTCTGTCCAGTTCATCTTCTTCCAAACACAAAAAGTCTCAAACCAAACAAAAAAATGTAAATATACTGTGTCGTCTTGATTGTTCCATGTTTTCGTTTCTATAGAGAGGCATTTTCTGCTTCCAGAGAGAGAACGCATCAAAGCTGACCTCTTTGGTAGCAGAGCAATCCAAAAAGAATTATCGTGCTTCCTAAAAGGGGCATTGCCGATTTCTCTCCTGGGCATTGCTGTCAGCAAACTGGGGGAGAGTGAAGTCGGGAATAGCATGGCTGGAAAGTGAAAATGGATGTTTGGAAACCCTATACCTGGTCCCTGTGCCAATCTGTGGCTCTGTTTATGGCCTGCCAATAAAGTGTCCAAGGAAATCAAGGAGAGTGCACACTGACATAAAAATTGGAATGCTCTCCCCTGCTTCCATCTGACTTATGTAGGACGTGTGCAAACAGTGTGCTTTCTTTACACATTTGACATGTTTACCACTGCAGGCCGGCTTTGAAGTCCCCCAAGACAACAATTTGAAAGGTTGTGGCATATTCACTGGGGCGATCAAATGCGTATTATTATTCATTCCGCACAAGCTTATTGCATACATGGATCTGACGACTTTTCCTGCCCATCTCATAGTCATGAATTCTGACATTATTAACAGATCTGGCACTCATGTAATTTTATGGTAGTCTAAACCGTTATCATGTGTGTACGTGTCAGCATGGAAGAGTGGGTGGAAGGGAGGAAGGCTCAAAACTCCTGTTCCTATTCATGACGATGCCATATTTTGGTGGAAATATGCATGGTTTCTATCACACACCCTGGCGACGCTTCCATGAGGCGAAAATGTGGATTTCAAAACAAATGTTTTATGATTGGATGGTGAACGTGGCTGTTCATTTTCACTTTCCTTTGTACAATGTCTTTTTTTCTTTTTTCTTTAACATGCACCAGTATACTATGGCGTGGTGCCAGCAGCAGCAAATATTGTATGGTAGTGTTTGTGCATGTGTGTGTGTGTGTGTGTGTGTGTGTGTGTGTGTGTGTGTGTGTGTGTGTGTGTGTGTGTCCATGCGTCTCTCTCTCTCTCTCTCTCTCTCTCTCTCTCTCTCTCTCTCTCTCTGTGTTCATAAATTATCGATCTCCAACCTACTCCACCTACCCACAACCCCATCCCCACCCCCCACCCCCACCCCGCACCCACCCCCCAAAAAAAAATCTAGGTGAAGTCCATAATTGCACAGAACAAACTCGACCTCAATCTGATTAAAGTAATTACAGTCGAGTAAACTGAAGAGAAGAGGCACAGAGTTCTCTCATAGGCTATGCTGCCAGAAAGGACAGGGGTGGGGAACAGAGTGGTGGGCAAGTGGAAATGATGGTTTGGGCGCTGTCCTCTTCTAAAGTTTGGAGAACTGCTAACGTGCTCCCGTTCTGTGTTTGCCGTCCGATTTGTGGCCTCTCCATACACTTTCCAAAGAGATCATCGAAAGCGCACCCCCAAGATGGGATTGGAATAGACTGTGTTGCTTTTATCTGCCTTTGATGAGGTGTGTGCGCACATTGTGTATTCTGTGTTGAATGTCTACGAGTATACGATGCCGTTTCCCGATTTTTCTGAAGACAAGATCTAAAGGTTGCAGCAAAATGCACAAAATGGAGTCGTTAATGGTGAAATGCATTTTCAGAAAATGTCTGTTTAGTTGGTAAATACTTTTATCATGCTTAGATCTGAAGACAGCAATTTATTCTCCAATGCTCCTCACCATGTTACAGAGACAGACTCGGCTGGGATATCTGAACTTTAAAGTCCTTCATTTGTTTATCAAGGGTGCTCCACTGAAGGATGAGATGGACTCACTTTGAAATAAAATAAAAACCAATAAAACAGAAAAAAAAAACAGAAAACCTCTAAGTTTTTCAACCCCAACCGCCCTCCTGACTTCCCCTCCCCTCCCGCAGCAGACATCATCCGCTCTCTAAAACTGTCAGCTGAGATCACTATCATCTCTGAACAAACCAGTCTTTCTGTAAAACTCTTTAGAAGTGGTATTTGTCATATGACTGGTTGTTTTCAACAGTTTGGTCAACATGAAGCCAGCGTCACTGACTGTGGTGTTGGGATTGCAATACAGATCTCACTTGGGTCTTTTCTTTTCATTGTAGATAATTCGCTCAACAATCAGGCCACAAGGCATAACAAAATATACACAATCCAAATTCGAAACTGTTTTAGAGAATTTAAACAGACTTTAAACACGAACTCGTCCAGTGACACAGCATTCGAAGATTGTGATGATCGACTACATGGCTGAATTCTGAATGACAAGCCTAAGCTACACTGGATGCCCTAGCTATCTGCTCTGCCTATTCTTTCATACCTCCAAATTTAAAAGCAATTTTCAATCGAAGAAAAATACATTTAAAGGAAAAAATGCGAGTTGGCAAATGACGTACCACAATGGCCAGCTAGTATTTATCGTCCATACATTCATTAAAGAACACAAAGTTTCTAGACGCAATGATACATCACTCTAAAAGATCATACAAAACGTTTTCCCTGGTTTTCTCCTCTGATTTACCTCCCCTGTCTTTCTTCTTCCCCCTTCCTTCACTTCAACCAACATTGCCTCCATTTCTGAAATCCATTCCCTGCAGTAGTTCCAGCCATATTCTCAAACTCAACCAAGGCAGAACGATTACCCTGGGCTGCGAATGCAAATCTAGCTGATAAGTGCAGAGAGCCGATATGGATAAAAACAATTTGACTGATTGGCAGAACCGCAGGAATAGGGTGAAGGGAAATGTCAATGCAGGGCAGCGGTTTCAAAGTGCCATTTCTTTACTCCATGGACATTAGGGGTATTCATTCTGCTGTCAAGCAGGAGCCTGTCTGCATGATTAACAGAGCAACGTGCGGATTTCACCAGAAAACAAGATCTCTCTCTCTCTCTCTCTCTCTCTCTCTCTCTCTCTCTCTCTCTCTCTCTCTCTCTCTCTCTCGCTCACACACACACACACACACACACACACACACACACACACACACACACACACACACACACACACAGAGTGTGTGAGTTCACACAGTTGCGCAAGCCCACTTGCATGCACACACTTGAACTTCTACACACCAATTCGTGAGGTAAAGAATGGGAGAAAACACAACAGGGTTTTATTTCCTCTTTCAAAGCAAACTGATGGAGAAGACCAGCAGAAAGAAGACGGCGGGAGGGGGAAGACGGACATCGGGGAGACGACCAGACAGTCCAATGAACTTCATTTCTGGGCTGACGAGGTCATCTACAGCGAGTTGTTTACGGCAGCAACAATCGCCAATACTTGCCCTGATCACTGCCGTCTTATTCCGTGATGAGCACTCAGGTCAATCCCCGCCCCCCACTCCATCCCCATCCCCAAGCCCCTCGCCATCCAAAAATTTCTCCTCTCTCTCTCTCTCTCTCTCTCTCTCTCTCTCTCTCTCTCTCTCTCTCTCTCTCTCTCTCTCTCTCTACTATAACGTTTTTCGTCAACTATCCTTCTAGTAGCAATCCTTATTCTTCTACTCCCATCTGATTTTACCTCTTGTCTTCCACATATCCGCAGCTCTTAAACAGCTAAATTCCGTAGGTTCCCTTATCTTAAAGATTTTCTTCTTCTTCTTCTTCTTCTTCTTCTTCTTCTTCTTCTTCTTCTTCTTCTTCTACCTCCTCCTCCTCCTCCTCCTCCTCCTCCCCCTCCTCCTCTTCCTCCTCCTCCTCCTCTTCTCTCTCTCTCTCTCTCTCTCTCTCTCTCTCTCTCTCTCTCTCTCTCTCTCTCTCTCTCCATTTCACTAAACAAATGAAAGGGGTTAATAAAACAACTTGCCTGGGGTACAAATGAAAGGGGTTGTTGAAATATATATCAAGGAATCTGGCAGGAAAATTGGAAAGGGCTGTATGAAAAGCTTACCAGGGATGTGAAAGGGTCTTATCTACAAAATGAAGCAGAGCGCCTAAATGCATTTCGATCTTTCCGAGCTGTTACTGAACAGAAGAAACATGTTGTTTCTTATTTCTAGTGTGGGGGCATGGCAAATCACACGCTGTATTCAAATCACTCTCTCTCTCTCTCTCTCTCTCTCTCTCTCTCTCTCTCTCTCTCTCTCTCTCTCTCTCTCTCTCTCTCTGTATGTGTGTGTGTTCATCAATTATCGATCTCCAACCCCACCCACACCCCCAGATCACCCCATCCCCCAAAAAAGACAATCTAGGTAAAGCCTACAATTGCAAAGAACAAACACAACCTCAATCTGATTAAAACAATCACGGTCAAATAAACTGAAGAGAAAAGGCACAGGGTTCTCTCACAGGCTATGCTGCCAGAAAGGACAGGGGTGGTTAACAGGGTGGTGGGCAAGTGGAAACGATGGTTTGGGCGCTGTCCTCTTCTGAAGTTTGGAGAACCGCTAGAGCGCTCCCGTTCTGTGTTTGCCATCCAATTTGTGGCCTCTCCATACACTTTCCAAGGAGATCATCGAAAGCGCACCCCCTAGATGGGATTGGAATAGACTGTGTTGCTTTTATCCGCATCTGATGTGTGTGCACAACGTGTATTCTGTGTTGAACGTCTACGAGTATACCAATGCTGGTTCTCAATTTTTCTGAAGACAGCAGGTCTAAAGGATGCAGCAAACTGCACAAAGTGGACTCGTGAGAGGTGAAATGCATTTTTAGCAAAATGTCTGTTCGTTTGGCAAAAACGTTTAACCAGACTTGGATCTGAAGACAGCAATTTATTCTTCGCTGCTCCTCACCAGGTCATGGAGACAGATTCAGCTGGAGCTTTTGTGCTTGGAAAGCCAACTATACATAAGACCCACTGAATGATGAGAAGGACTCACTTTAAATCTAAAATAGAAAAACAAAACAAAAACATAAAATACAAAAAAGTCTGCTACAGACTAAAAGCCTTGTCCCTGGCCGCACCCCCACCCCCATCCTTTAGCAGACATCTTCATCAACTCTCTTTGTTATTCTGAAAGTGCCACAGTTAAGGTCACTGTTGTAAATATGCAAAGTAGCCCGTCAGTAAAACTCTTCAGAACCTGCAACTGATCACAGTCAGATATTTAATGAAAAAAAGGACAGAAAGAAAGGAGTAGAGACGTGACACATAAACGTATCAAATCTGTTCTGCCTTGACAAACGTTGCGGGACTTGACAACTGCATAGTTGTCATGGTTGGTGTGTTAAAAAAGACAACAGCGATTGAATTTAGCCCCACCTTTGCAGGATCCAGATACAAGACAATGAAAGGGCTAAGCATCAGCGATACTAGTCAGCTTGTCCTCCTGTACCCCTACATTCCATAGGGACACAGAATGCGGGGAACTCTTTTAACAGGCTGAACAGTTCACTATTCATACTTCTCTCTGATGCTGTTTTCAAACCATAAAAAGGGCAAATTAAATCGAAAAGACCTACGACTGCAGGATATCGCTTGGCTGTCAGCCTGCCCCACGCCATCTGAAGGGTCTTCATGTTATGATGTGGGCACGTTCCTTCAGGACTCGATGTTTATTACGTTCATCCAGCCACTCTGGGACAACTATGGACCTCAACGTTGTATGTATTGTCCAGAAGTACTGGTTGTTGTTCACGACAGTTGCAGTCCATATTCGGGCAGTGTTATGTTCCTTCGCTTATATTGACTATGACGTCAGAACTGCAATAAGGTCTCCCTTTGCTTTTTTTTCATTAATAATTCGCCAAAGGACAGAGATCACACCAGACCAGGAGGCGTCACAAAAATACACAATCCAAATTCAAAACTTTTTTAAAGAAAGAACATAAATGAACCTCAAACACAAACATGTCTCGTGACATAGCATTCAGTGACTGGTTATCAACTGCATTGCTGACTTCTTAATGACACTTAAACCTAAGCCATGCTGGATGCCCTGGCTAGCTTTCTGCTTACTTTATCTTACCTCCAAGTTAAAAAAAAATCATCTAAAAAATATTTACGCAAACAAAAATACAACTAACGAATCAGAATGGACAGCTAGTACTAACCGTCCATGGGTTTATTAAGGGATATAAAGTTTCTAGCCGCAATGATGAATCGCTCTCAAAGATCATACCAAACCTTTCCTGCTTTTTTCTCCTCTGCTTTACTTCCCCTGTCTTTTCTCCTCCGATTGGCAGAACCGCATGAACAGGGTGAAGGAAAATGTCAAAGCGGGCCGGCGACTCAAAGTGCCATTCCTTCACTCCAGAAACATTGGGGGTATTCAGTCTGCTGTCGAGGAGAAGCCTGATTGCGTGATTTATGGAGCATCGTGCAGATTTCAACAGAAAACAAGATCTCTCTCTCTCTCTCTCTCTCTCTCTCTCTCTCTCTCTCTCTCTCTCTCTCTCAGAGCATGCGCACGTGTGGTTTCGCAAGTTCGCTCGCACGAACTTGTGAACACGCGGTCCTCTTTCAAAGCAGACTGATGGAGAAGACCAGCAGAAAGAATGAGCAAGGAAAGAAGGCCAACGGGGAGACGACCATACAGTCCGAGTCACTTTGTTTCTGGGCTGACGAGGCCATCTACAGTAAGTTGTTTATGGTGTGCAACAATCCGCCTGCGCACGTGCTGATCACCGCTGTTTCTGTCCGTGTTGAGCACTCCGGTAAACTACCCCACCCCACCGCAACCCCAACCTCCACTACCTCCCTCTCCACTCTCTCTCTCTCTCTCTCTCTCTCTCTCTCTCTCTCTCTCTCTCTCTCTCTCTCTCTCTCTTCCTCTATAGTGTTTGCCATCAACTATTGCCTCTAATAACAGATTTTTCATTCTATTCTCAAGTGATGCTTCCTTCCTATCTTCCACTGCCCTCATATGGCATGTGCGGTGTATAAAGATAAAAATCCCGTAAGTTCCCTTTCTTTAAAAATTCTCTCTCTCTCTCTCTCTCTCTCTCTCTCTCTCTCTCTCTCTCTCTCTCTCTCTCTCTCTCCCCTCCTCCTCCTCCTCCTCCTCTTCCTTCTCCTCCTCCTCCTCCTCAATTCCAAGGAACAATCAAAAGGAGTGATTGCAGTGCATGTCAGGGAATCTGACAGGAAAATCGGAAGAGGGTGGGTGGTATGAAAAGCCTGCAGAGAGGCGCGCGGGTCTCGCCGGCAAAATCAAGCAGAGCGCCTAAAAGCATTTCCATCTTTCCCCGCTGCTGCTGCACAGAGGAAACATGTTTCTTCTTTCTATTGTGATTCAGGGGGTGGGCATTAACGGCATGGCAAAATCACACATTGTGTTAACATCAGCTCCGGCCAAGACTCTCTCTCTCTCTCTCTCTCTCTCTCTCTCTCTCCTCCTCTCAGTGTACGTATGTCACACACAAACAACACCCGTATATAAAGTAACCATACCACACACACACACACACACACACACACACACACACACACCACGCACGCACGCACGCACGACACACACACACAACACAACACAACACAACACAACACAACACACACACACACACACACACACACACACACCACACACACCACACCACACCACACCACACCTCACAACACACACACACACACACACACACACACACACACACAATCAGGAAAACACAATCACATGAATTCACACAGACGCACAACCACTGTACACACACAAGCATTCAAATGTCTTGACATGCATGCACACCTCAAAGTATACAAACACATACCTACAGTAACATACACAACACATCTACGTACAAGACCAAGCTTCATTTGCACACACGAACGCTGGGCCTACTCATGAGTATTTTTTGTGGCCTTACTTTCCGTGATGGAAGGGTCACTGGCGTGCTAACAGAGTGAAATCAGCGTACGCCAAAAGAGCTCCCAAAGCAATTTGAGTACCCGTTAAGTAAACCTACCCCTGAGTATCAGCGTACGCGAAAGGAACTCCGACTGCAATCTAAACACACACAGAGAAAGCCTACTCTGAGTACTCTGTCTTTTTCAGCCGTGACTGTACACATGCCGGGCAAAAGTGTGTTGTCTGACCGAGGCACTGGCTCGGTCAGATTGTGGAGGTCAGTGGGAGAAAAGAGGGATTTAAACGAATTCCTGTTCAACGGTGCTAATTGCTCTATGGCAGACAGGCGTATTTGCTGCCTTGACTGGTCTGTTGCGTCGCATACTCGGTCAGGCGGGCTGTTAGTTGTGTTTGCCTTGGAGGCCGTTGCCTTCAGTTTGGTTTGGCTAAGGGGGGTGTTTGTTGCTTTGTGTTTGTTTGCCGGTTGGAAGGATGTGGGGAAGGAGTGTTTTCTGTTGCCGTTTCTTTTTCGGGGATGAGGGTGTGTGTGTGTGTGTGTGTGTGTGTGTGTGTGTGTGTGTGTGTGTGTGTGTGTGTGTGTTGTGTGTGTGTGTGGGGGGGGGGGGGGGTGAATGAGTGAGTGAGTGAGAGTGAGTGAGTGAGTGAGTGTGTGTGTGTGTGTGTGTGTGTGTGTGTGTGTGTGTGTGTGTGTGTGTGTGTGTGTGTGTGGAAGGGGCAAAGATACCTTTTGGGGGTATCAGTGTGATTTTTTTCTTTCCACAAACTGTCTTCTGATAAATATTTTTGCATTTAAATGGAACTGAATCTGATCTTGTATTATTTTTACATTTGACCATACCAAATGAAATACCCCAACAAAATGTTGGCAGCATGCATTATTCTAATACACAAATATTGCTGTTGTAAACAATTGCGCTTTCCAACTCTCAGTTCAGCACTGAAACATAAACAATACCAGTCACCATAAAACTGAGCGTCGGTGTTTTGCAAAGTATACATTCGTAACCTTTACATCCTCCCCCCCCCTCCCCCCGTAATAAAAAGTGCAGATAATAAAAGTCAAGCGTTAAATGATAACACAAACGTGGTTTGAAAAGTTTTCTTCTTGCTAGTGTTTAAAAAATATGTGTGAAAGGAGATAATGATGTGTTTTCATCCCGTTTCAATTACATTCACAACACTGTACTAAGTTTTCAATATCATCATCATCGCTAAACAAGAGACCTGGAAGAGAAGAGAGAGAGAGAGAGAGAGAGAGAGAGAGAGAGAGAGAGAGAGCGTGGGTGTGCGTATGTGTCTCATGTCGTCCAGCGACATAAAACGGCTGAACAATCAGACGAAGGTCCTTCGGTTCATATTCTTTGGTGTCCGCACACCGAAGTTCAGGCCTAAACGATTCCACACTCTCCTGTGTTTTAACAGCACAACGTTGGAAAGCGACATACATAATGCTCCGGCTCGCGACCTCCACGACTGAAGCGATGCAGACTAGGTGTCAGAACTCCCACAACAGCCGGAGTACACTATGGCCCAGTGGTCAGAATGCGCGAATAATATGCCGGAGAGGGCAGCAACAAAATTTCTGGTGTGGCGTTTTGCGTCATCATCTATTTTCAGATTGGACTGGAATTCGAATTTGAGTTGTGTAACAAGAAATGCGCTATATAAGTATTATACATTATTATTATTATTACACGGCTGTATTAAGTTATGCGTTTCCCATTCGAGCAAAACAAAAATGTCCGTAGCTTTACATTCATTTTGTACATTTCAAGTTTCTTTGTGGATAGTACCTGTTATGTTTGCGTAAGTCTTCAGTATTTACGATCAATTTTTGTGTTGTTTTGTTTTGTTTTTTTGAAAACTGCATATGAAACAAAGTATTTTCCACGTGAACTATTTATTTCTAGCAATGCTGGCTGCCTTTTTGACCTAGGTCTATCACTGTCAGGGAGTTCTACAGGACTGACGTCTTCTGGGTGATCATTGTCCCTGGACTAACCCTTTTAATCAAGAATCGGTAAAGGCTAAAATTGCCTTCAATGCTGTAAAACTGCTATAGAAACGATAGTTTCTATCTTCAAAAGAGGAAAACATTTGTAAACAAACGCCCCCCCCCCCCCCCCCCCTCCGCCGCCGAAGACTGACCTCCGTTCAGATCCAGACAACAAAACGACAACTGAACTGAAAAGTATTGAGAAGGACGGGTACAAAACTTTGTTTATTCCATCTTGCCAAGGGTTGCTTTGCCTTCCCGGCAATGACATTAGAATTACTGTGGCTGCACAAAAAAAATAATCTCACTGACTATATTCGGTCTCTTCACAAGAAAAAGAAAGGAAGAATTGAGCTACGAGTTACATGGATGTGCGTTTCCTACTGTAACTTAATGTTCCATATCCAGGGAGAATATACGACACTCGCTGACAGCATGAACACAGATACCGGATACAGATGGTAGTGGGAAAGTCAAGGAACTTCAGCTCCTTTCAAACGCTGGATCTCTCTCCTAACACAGTTGCCGCTGCTAAAAGAGGATAACCGGACGGCAGATGAGCAACACGAGGAAGCGACCGGCAGTCAGTCCGCAGTATCGCCCCATATGGACAGAAAGGCTTTCCCTGTGTCAGTCCAGCCACCATCCGCGTGTAAACTGTCAGCAACGGCTATCAATCAGGGGGGAGGGGGCTTGGGGTGGAGGAGACGAGAACGGTGTGGATGAGTCCTGTGTAGCGTCATGGTTTGGTGGAGGAAAGGCCAGACAACAAACAACTGGAGAAATGGTGATGTTTCCATTGTCAGGCTAATGGATCATCAATAGTAATAAGAACTTAAGTTACTTTCTGAAAGATTTTCTTTTCCATGCAAACAAACAGACACTAATGATCGCCGTTTGTTTGCGTGTTCCAGTAATCACAGACCAGCACACTGGGTGTGTATAGGAGGAGACTGGAGAAGAAAGAAGACCAAGGAAAACGAGGAGTGGGCTAAACAATCATATCACGATGCCGTATTTGATTCAGTATCAAACAACCCGGATGTACATCTAGCCGCCATATTCATAATGGCGGGGCATGTCGCTCTCAAGCTGTGCTAGACACAATCAGTCTGTTATATCAGATATGCCACATACACATACATTCATCAACGTAAATCTTGTCAGGTCTCGCATATACGGACAGCAACAAATATGGCGCCTTGCTTACGATATAAGTTAGACCGACCATGCCATACAAAGGCACATAGCCTGGTGCTTAGAGAAAAACGTTCACAAACATAAAAGAGCCTAGGGAGAGCGTACACCTTTGCCAAGGTCAATCAAGTCTTGGATTACCGAGTAAGTCAGTTCATGAGTGAAAACACAGTGCGGGGAACCACACTACATCTCTTGACGAAGTTCGCTTCAAATAGTTCGTTGGCTTTTATGCAGTCCTGCCAACAGACAAATGAAAATTCGCTGGCTTTTTTTTTTTTTTTTTTTTTTTTTTTTTTGACGCTGTCCTGCTAACAGACAAATGAAAAGAGAAGGCAAGAGATGCGGGTGAAGACATAACCCACTCGGCGGAGTTCACCAGAGCTGCCACCGCCTCCCTCCTCCTTCCCTTTCCCTGGTCGTTCCCTTCATACCCATTTCACGTCTGCGCTTCCTCTCCCTTGGTCATACACGCAGTTTGCTTCCAAAAGTATCTCTAGTAGCCACTGGTGACCACACGCGCGCGCACGCGCACACACACACACACACACACATACATATGCACAAGCACGCACGCACGCGCACACACATATACATACACACATGCACATACATGCACACACATACCTCTTTAATAATCACTGCTGATCTCACAGGGAGAGACGACAGAGAGAGAGAGAGAGAGAGAGAGAGAGAGAGAGAGAGAGAGAGAGAGAGAGACAGAGGCATTCACTCATTCATACATACATACATACACACATGCATACATACATACATACATAACTACTTAGACAATGAATGTGTGTATGTGGGTGGGTGGGTGTGCACGCGGGTGAGTGTGTGTGTGTGTGTGTGTGTGTGAGTGTGGGTGCGCGCGCGCGCGTACATGCGTATATGTGTGTGTGTGTGTGTGTGTGTGTGTGTGTGTGTGTGTGTGTGTGTGTGTGTGTGTGTGTATGTGTGCGAGTGTGTGTGTGCATGTGTAAATGTGTGCTTGTGCGTGTGCGCGTGTGTGTGTGTCTGTCTGTCTGTCTGTGTACACATATGCGTGTGGTTGTGTGTGCATATGATCGGCCACGCACACATACCAGGTTGGGGGTGAAAAATGTGGGCTAACCGAAGCGAGATATCGATTTCTATCCACGCTCAGAGCCAAGTAGCCGAGAAGGCAAAAAAAAAAAAAAAAAAAAAAAAAAAAGAGGCGAGTGAAGAAAGAAAGGTCAACGGGGCGACAGCCAGACAGTGCAGTCCACTTTGTTTCTAGGCTGACGAGGCCAGCTACAGGGCGCGGTGAGTTCACGCTGTGCAACAACCCTCAGCACTGCCACTGTTCATCGTCTTCTCCTTCCATAAATGGTTACTCCCACCCATACTGGCCACACGCCACAATTAGGATTTTTGCGCTAAAACACTATAATTATAATCCACGTAAGCGTTTTGAGGCCTGCCATAGATGTGAGCCAGCATTTACTGTTAAACTGGGAACTGATCAAAAGAGCAACTGTCCCCGCCAATTATTTCCCTTGTTTTTGGGGGGATCACCGATGAAATCACAAACAATCTTCGAATACATGACTTTCCCCTTACTTGACACACATTTTAGGCCTTTACACTCACCCGTGACCCTATCTTTGCGTCAGCTGCAAGAAACAAAATAATCCCATTCCTTTGATTTTAATCTGTCTGCTTCGAACCACCCGGCTTTCAACTCGATGGCCATATGAAAAAAAAAGGAGAAACAACTTTTGAGACACAATGACAAAATTCTCAAAACAATCCAACTGCGCCCGTCTATAAATACTCGACTCCTTAAGCAAAGCTTGGACGCATTATTTTTGGTGTGCAGCCACTCCGTCCCCATCTTTGTGTCTTGAAAGAGAGGTTTATCTCAACGTTGTACTTTCCCCACACTATTCCGTGATGTGTCCTATTTTTTAATAATTGTTCATTCTGGTCTTCATACCCGACAGTCTGTTCTTTTCATGCTTTTCTTTTTTCTTCTATTTCGCTTTAGTATAACAATAGCTGTACTTTTAGTCTTGCACTGCCTTCTCAAAAAACGGTCTTTGTTTCTTTTACATTTGTCTTTCCCAACTCCCCCATGAAATGTCGCACACTAAAATAATATTACGTGTAATTCTTTCTACTTCTTCACCAGATGTGTCCGTCTATTCGTGGCTGAGCCATGCGCGCAGATGTAAGTGATGTCAGGATTAGTTGATGTCTGTCCACTTCAAAACACCAACTGTAATGACATGAAACTGGTGATGCGTAAACACGCACCTAGAAACCTCAGCTCATACGGGCAAGCACGCATCACTGCCTCCAAAGCATATACACCGTAGAGTCATTCTCAGTTATCATTTTTCTCTTCACAGTACAACAAATTCGCCTAAAATTTAAAGTAAAATGAAACTTCCAAAAATCTGTTACATTTAGAATGTGTGTAATATCACTATTTTTCAGAGCGATCTTTACTTTGCGTGCATATGTAGAAATCTTCACGGCGGCAAAACAAAAAACAAAAACCAAAAAACCGCTCCATCAACCTTGATCGAATTGAAGCCCGTCATGCCATGTGCTCTTCGTTCGCGAGACCAGACAAAATTCTCTTCCAAGTGTTGTCAAGTACAGCCGATGTGTAGGGATTTCACACTCACGTGTCCGTCTAAGCCATGCTGAATACAGGATTAGATGGGAGTGGTATAGCTTGCATCGCTTGAATCTGCATTTCGTGAGAGTGAACCATGATGAACGTAATGTCCTGGTAGCTGACATGAACTCAGCTCCTTCATGCTGAATGCAGGATTAGATGGGAGTGGAATAGCTTGCATCGCTTCAATCTGTATTTCGTCAGTGTGAACAAGGATGAACGTAATTTACTGGTAGCTGACATGAACTCGGCGCGTTGTTTGTAAACTATCTGACAAGGACCCTTGAGCTAATTCATGTAAAGAAATCATAAAATGTCTTATGAGGTATGTGTCACAGTGGTGTGTAAGGCTACATTTTCATTATGTTTGAATGAATGTAAGGACTCTGTGTGTGTGTGTGTGTGTGTGTGTGTGTGTGTGTGTGTGTGTGTGTGTGTGTGTGTGTGCGTGGTTGTGTGTGTGTGTGTGGTTGTGTGTGTGTGTGTGCGCGCGCGCGTGTGTGTGTGCGCGTACGCGCGCGCGTGTGCGCCTGTGAGTAAGTGTGTGTCTGTGTGTCTCTTGGGGAGGGTTGAGGGGGATCTGTGCGTATATGTATGTGTGGGAGGGGGGTGTAGAAGGTCTGATGGTGAAAATATAATCTAGCGTCATTATCATCACATCAAGCTGATTTCGATTTCCACAACCTTTCTGTAAATGGCAGCAACTCATTATGTACATATTAAGACTGCTTACTTCATTGCCTGAATTCTTGCGTGCTCAGCTATAAGACAGCTGTACAACATTAATAACACGCTTCTTGGACAATCTAATTTTCCACTCCCTTATCTTCCTCTGTATGACCTTCCACATGCCTTTTCCGACTTTTCAGGATCACTGACCTCATAACTTCTTTAGATTCTCAGACTCCTCAGAACTTCTGCTGATTCTCAGACCCCACACGGCTCTTTAAGGGCCGTAATTCAAATTCTGCAGTTGCTGCCCATTTATTTGTAAATCACTCTGCGTACGACCGTCTTGTTCAGCCACAATACCACAAGAAATCTGAGGAAAAACCGCAGTCCTATTCCACCCTGACGATTCTTCTCCCTTGTCCGACTGAACAAGTCAGACCCGAACCTGAAACTTGTGCGTGATTTGTCCAAATTTCCAGACGATCTCCCACACGGACTTTCCACATTCCCGGAGACTCGCTTTGATCTGGCCGCCTATCGCAAAGTCTTCGTCAGCTCTCTGCCGTACAAAGACGCTTTTTTTCGCTGAACTGTATTCTAAATTTCCATCCTTTCAAAGACAGTTTTTTTCTGACTGTTCCACGTCTGAAGAAGGGGCGAAAGGGGGGGGGGGGGGGGGGGTGACAACGGGTGGGGAAGAGGGGGTGGGGGGTGGGAGTTGTAGTTTTCTCTAAATATTCGTAGAAATGGTTCAGAATTTTCTTTTTTAAACAAATGCGTTTTGTTTTGTTTTCTTCGTTGTTTTTGTTTTTTTAAAAGTGTAAATCACACCTGTTCTCATTTCAAAATTCATTTAAAATCATCTAATCAACAGGGCCTTTTTCTCCAGAAGGGTATTCCTAAATCCCTTCACATGTTGATTTTGCTCACTGAACATGGGAAGAGACTGGGTATGGAGGTATGCGGGAGGTCAGGGGTGAGGATGGAAGGAGGCGAGGGCAGCACTTTTTTTTTTTTTTTACACTGTCTTCGTTTAGGTTTACCTCCCATTTTGAACATCACTTGAAGAACACACACACAACGAACAAACTTCTTTTGTCTCCAACCTGACTTTTATTGTTATGATATCATAATTGAGAGTACTTGTATAGCACCTCAGTTAAGACAAAGCTCTACGCGCTTTACAATGTACACTCTCTTGACTTTTGGGGGCTCAACATTATCTTTTTTTTATCAATTCAACCAAACTTATTGTATCTAAAAGTCAATGCTACATCGCTAACAAGATATAGAGACAGATTATCCCATCTCCAAATTCACTGATCTTTACAAACCTTCGTAGTTCGTTCCAATACACGCTCAGCGAAAGGCTAATACACGAGAGGGGTTGGAGGGGCAGCGTAAAGCTTGGTATTTATCTGCCCGGCAAAATACTTAATCGACTGTGTGGCAATCACGCCAATGTGGGCGAGAGTTCATCGGCAGAAAAATAAACCTAAAAAAAAAAAAAAAAAAAAAAAAGCAAAGAAAAGAAAAAAAAAAAAAAGACTGATTCAATCTGCTCTCCACGTGATAGCTGTTGCAACAATCCACAAGAAAAGGGCATGAGGGCTTATCCATCAACCGTCTTGATATGATTTTCTTCGTTTAACGCTCCATATCCTGCGAGCAATGGAGGAGTCTGATCGATTGGCCGGCTGAAGGAGGGCACACCGCCCTTCCTTTTCTTCACAGGTCGGGTCCCAACATGGCGTCGGGGGGGGTTGAGATGGGGAGACAACCAGTACAGAAAGTGATTGACAAGAGGAAGCCGCTGGCGGTCGGACAGGGGATGGGTCAAATAAACAGGCGCCATATTGTGGCGTGGGCGTTTTCCCGCCTGGCTGGGAGCTTATGGCACCGAGCGGGGCTCTGGCTGGATCCTCCACAAACCCACAGCAATGCAGGCACCGTAAAAAACCGGCATTGATCTGGGAGGATGGTGCGAGAGATGGCGAGGGTTGAGCACGGCTCCTCGGTTCCCTCTTCAGACACCACAAGCTCTGAATGTGAAGGAGGGAAACAGGACTACAGCTGTCAGAATGCCAAGGTACATCAAAGAGTTTTTATTTTCCGTCATATTTCAGCGTGAATGACAAGACGTCTGCATGCTGAGTATGCCAGCAAGAGAACTGGTGAACCAGCTGGTCAGAACCTTACAAATTATGTTATATTATTTGGATTTTTTTTCTCCTTTCTTTTGTCTTTCTTATTCTTCTTCTTCTTCTCCTAGTTCTTGTCTTCTTCTTCTTCTTCTTCTTCTTCTTCTTCTTCTTAATCCCAGTTCAACAAAAAACGCTATATCATGATATCTCAATAGCGACGACAATCGCAGGAACAGTAGCGATGCCAGAAACATTTAGGAAGAAATGAATATGAGGGGAACAAAACATTTAGTGTGCTCAAGAATTTATATACATGGCGGTCACATATCTCCCTAAACGAATAACGATTTTTTTTTTCAAAATTAAAAAAATCCTTAAAAACATAAACAAACCTCAAATGGATAGCGTAGAGATAGCTTCACATTCTATTTTTCTCCCATATCTTTCTCTGGGGTGATATCTGTATATCTGTATGTGAAGACATCATTCTAATGGCGACGCTGCAGAAGGGAAAAAAAAAAAGCATCAACAACAAACAAACAAAAATGTAACCCCAAACTTGGATTAAACATCACAACAGCCATGCGCTCTAGGCAAGCGTGGCAAAGTAGAATGTGGTGTAACCAGCGGCGGGAGGAGCGGGGCAGAGTGGGAATGGAGGGCGGCGGAGTGAAAATGGATGTTTTCTCTTCCTCTAAAGTTTGCCCAGAATCCTCTGCTGCCAGTTTGTCATTCAGTTTATGGCTTCCATTCAGCTTCCCAACGAGATCACGCCGAGTGTACGATTAGATGGGGCTGGAATAGATTGCATCGCTTTAATCTGCCTTCCACGGAACTCGCGGAGTAGTTGGGGGGGGGGGGGGGAGGTGTGTGTGTGTGTGTGTGTGTGTGTGTGTGTGTGTGTGTGTGTGTGTGTGTGTAAGTGTGTGTGTGTTGTGTGTGTGTGTGTGTGTGTGTGTGTGTGTGTGTATGTATGTGCGTGCGTGCGAGCGTGCTTGCGTGCGTGTGTGAGTGTGTGTGAGTGTGTGTGTGTGTGTGTGTGTGTGTGTGTGTGTGTGTGTGTGTGTGTGTGTGTGTGTGCGTGCGTGCGTGCGTGCGCGCGTGTGTGAGTGCGCGCAGGCGTACGCGCGTGCGTTCGTGAGTGTGTGTGTATGTGTGCGTTTGTGTGTGTGTGTGTGTGTGTGTGTCTATGTGTGTGTGTATGTGTGTGTTTGTGTGCGTGCGCGCGTTCTGTGTGCGTGTGTGTGTGTGTGTGTGTGTGTGTGTGCGTGTGTGTGTGTGTGTGTGTGTGTGTGTGTGTGTGTGTGTGTGTGTGTGTGTTCGTTCCTGACTGTTTGCATGAACACTGGCTGCTGGGCTGGAACTGTTTGCTTTTCAGAACACGGCAGATGTCAAGAGGCTTCGGTAGACCCCGTGAGTTGAAAACCACGACCTGCTGCCGACATTGTGACGTGATTTTTCTTTTTTTTTTTTTTTTTTTTTTTTTTTTTTGTGGAGTTGGTCTTTTCACTTTATTTGGCGAATACCTCCATCATACTTTGTTGTACTCGCTCTCCGTGACCATCGATCGACATGTATGCAGCAAAGAGCAGGCAAGCATTGGGGCGCTTGGACACAAAACTGTGTGGGGTGTGTGTGTGTGTGTTGTGTGTGTGTGTGTGTGTGTGTGTGTGTGTGGTGCGTGCGTGCGTGCGTGCGTGCGTGCGTGCGTGCGTACGTGCGTGCGTGCGTGCGTGCCTGCGTGTGTGTGCGTCTGTCTTTGTCTGTCTGTCTGTCTGTCTGTCCGTCTGTTCCTGTGTTGATGGTGACGATGGGTCTTTGTTAACTGAACGCTAAAATGAGTTTCTCGTGAATGAAAACAGTGGAACCTTTCTGCGATTTTCAACATCTGAGTGTGTCCACGAGAGGCAGCCTAAGTTTCATGTTGGCAACGAGAGGCAGCATATGGTTCATGTTGGGAACGTGAGGCAGCAAACGGTTCATGTTGGGAACGTGAGGCAGCAAACGGTTCATGGTGGGAACATGAGGCAGCATAGGGTTCATGGTGGGAACGAGAGGCAGAATAGGGTTCATGGTGGGAACAAGAGGTAGCAAACGGTTCATGGTGGGAACAAGAGGTAGCATAGGGTTCATGGTGGGAACAAGAGGTAGCATAGGGTTCATGGTGGGAACAAGAGGTAGCATAGGGTTCATGGTGGGAACAAGAGGTAGCATAGGGTTCGTGGTGGGAACGAGAGGTAGCATAGGGTTCATGGTGGGAACAAGAGGTAGCATAGGGTTCGTGGTGGGAACGAGAGGTAGCATAGGGTTCATGGTGGGAACAAGAGGTAGCATAGGGTTCATGGTGGGAACAAGAGGTAGCATAGGGTTCATGGTGGGAACAAGAGGTAGCATAGGGTTCATGGTGGGAACAAGAGGTAGCATAGGGTTCGTGGTGGGAACGAGAGGTAGCATAGGGTTCATGGTGGGAACAAGAGGTAGCATAGGGTTCATGGTGGGAACGGCATAGGGTTCATGGTGGGAACGAAAGGCAGCATAGGGTTCATGGTGGGAACAAGAGGTAGCATAGGGTTCATGGTGGGAACAAGAGGTAGCATAGGGTTCATGGTGGGAACAAGAGGTAGCATAGGGTTCATGGTGGGAACGAAAGGCAGCATAGGGTTCATGGTGGGAACAAGAGGTAGCATAGGGTTCATGGTGGGAACGAAAGGCAGCATAGGGTTCATGTTGGGAACGAAAGGCAGCACAGGGTTCATGGTGGGACCGAGAGGCAGCATACTGTATGCCTGGGGAGAAAGCCGCGGAACAGAAATCGCGCAGGAGCGTAAGCCAGCATTCGGGGAACGACAACCCGCAACACGTCCTTGGAGGCCACAAGAAACAACACAGAGGTTCATGTGGGGAATGGAAGCTGGTGTATTCGTGCACATTCATTCTGCATGGTCAAGGAAATGAGGGCAGAGATCTCTTGGGAGACAAAATAAAATAGAATTAAAATCAGTTTTTAAAACTTTTTAACTATCGCTGATTTAATTTGCTTTCTTCATGATTGCCTTTGCTACGGCCGACCATCGGAGAGAAGAAGAAAAGAAGAAAAAAAAAGAAGAAGGAAAGACAAGAGGACTTATTCATCAACTGTTCCGACATGGTTTTCGTGACTTAACATTTCACCCCCATCTCCTGCAAGCAATCAAAAAACCTAATTTACAAGATGAAACAGGAAACAGTCTTAAGATGGCAACAGGGGATCACAATCTTTCCCCCCAATCCTTCATGCTCTCAGAATAGAAGCAGAACAGGAAGTTGCGGGCAAGGGTGGAAAAGTCATTGACAAGAGAGATTCACGGCAGTCCGACCAACAAACGCCTGATGACAGCTTTTCAGTTTGTGGGGTGAACGTTTCATGTC
>CM065716.1:30720869-30730869 GCA_033310375.1 Conus canariensis | reverse complement strand
CAGACACATACTTAGCCAGTCTGCTTTCTATCTTTTGGGCGAAGAAAGGGGACAGAAAACAAAAAAAAACGTAAATGATTGAAATGATGTGAGGCAGCAATGTCTGGGAATAGAACTAAGTAAGACGATGCATCAACCCTGTATTTTGTGTAACTCCTTTCTGTCAGATGAATGCCGTAGATTCTGAGAGACATTCCAGATACGGGCCGTGAAAAGGGTGAAAATACCTAAAGATTTGTAAGTCTTGGGGCCAAATTGTAAGTGTTGGGGCCAAATTGTCTTACGTTAAATTTCTGGCTATATTCTTGATCTACTTTGCTTCAGTGTGGGGCATTTCAATCTGAGTCTCCACCGCTGAACTCCAGAACACTGGTGTATCATGTAAACTGAAAGTTCAGTTTGTCTGTCCACTCAATGGACATGAAGTTTTGCCTGTCTTGTTGTGGAAAGAATGTCAACATATGGACAGACCTGTCCAACGAGTCATGACTGGCTTGAGATTCGAGTTGCTCGGTCAGTCACATTGTTCAGCTGCTGGTAGTGGGTCTTTCTCTTATCCTGTATGACACTTCGTGCACATGCACTATGTTTAGCAGTCGGTGACTGAACATAGATCAAAACATCCATGCATTCTTCCTGGCCCAGGAAACGACAGCTTTCAGGAGTTAAAATGAACATCAATGTGCCAGTAGTGCTCACTGTGTTTCAGAATGGTCTCCTTTTTCTGTCTATTCCTTATAGACACAACAGAGCGTCGAGCCTTTTTCCTATTTAAAATTTCTTACTTTACTAAAGAATTTTTCCTGTTCCCCCCTCTTTTTTTTTGAAGGGGAGGGGGGCTATTTTAAATTTTCTCTCTTGCGTACCATGAACATGTGTTCATTCCCTCACTCACCTTCCACTAACTGGCAATCACTGACTAGGAAAAATATACTGCCTCTTACTTTGTACCAGATCCCCTCAACCAACTGAGCATGCCTTGATTTTGCACAGCAAAGCTCACAACTACGCCGCAAGCCAAACCTACTCAATTCTCATTCTATCACCTAGTTAACAGCCAGATAACCTTTTGAACTTCAGTGAACTTCAGCTAATTATCCCAAAGACTTGCTTCTGTTTAAAAACTCAAATTCAAATTCAAATTCGGTTAAGCATAAAATTCATAACAGCGGAAGGAACTGCAACAATTATGATGAACACATTTCTGACAGAACGGTCAAGGCAGACACAATCTGAAAATATACATGAGGAGGTCGGCAATATCGTCAAAAAGAAATTACTACAAATTCGCCAGAAACACAACAGAATAATCTGGACATTATAACCAACATACGCGTTGGTCCTAGAAACGTGTGGTTGAGTTCAGCGGCCTTGACACCTTTTTTTCTCTTGCACCCCATGACAGACATCACAAAGGGTGGCCTGGAGTGAGGTGTGTGTCAAGGAATCTGAAAGGGAAATCAGGAGCCGGAGCAATGCTATAAAATGGGACATAGTCGGCACCTTCAGACGACTGCTCGGCGGTCCTAACGACTACCTACCTCATCTAGGCTCCTGCCTGACGGCGCCATCCTTCCCGGGACCCTCCACCCGACGCTACCCAGACTTCTCGACCCAACCTGCCAGTCTACAATGTCTATGCCAAGACAAACGTCTCCACGTCACAGCCTTGGCTGTGGCGATATCTTGTCCCTAAAAGCGTTTTGCTATGAGGACGTTAAACTCATCTTTCTCCTCCGCCTGACAAATGTCAAGGCCGTATGAGCCCAGCTGTGGTTCGGAGACACTGATGTCAATCTTTGGCTGTCATCACAGAACAGGGGGAAAATGACATGTCTGATTCCTGACATGATCCGGAAACGATAACTGCAAAGGTATCAACTACATTCTGAGTTGAAATTATCTTTGAGCTGTTTGTTCGTAAATGGTGTTCACATTTCAACCCCCACCGCCCCCTCCCTCTCCTTCTTTCAATACTTTGCGTGTCCAGGCTTGTGCCCTTTAAAAGGGCATCCAATTTTCCCCCTTCTGCATTCGCAATCCAAGTTTTTAAAGTAGCAATCTATTTTCTTCTCACTTTCATCATTTCAACCGGCTGAAAATCCTCGCAGACAGAAAGGGCAGCAGATGAGATCGATTACCACAGTGTTTGGGCATGCAATGTTTTCTTTCCCTTTTATCTAAGATCAAACAAAGGCAGGAAACATCTTCCTTGCTTTTTTTGTGGTGATCATCACAATGTCTGTCATGAGCAGCTCAAGCCATTCCTTTCATTCTGCATCTGACGCATATTGCCTCTTACATGACTTATGTTGCACATTCCATTTTCCCCAAGCTGTTTATCTGTTATTCATCTCCAGCTAAAGGTTCTTTTCCTTTTTTTTTCATAAACTTAAAAGAAAAATTACTGTTCCGCCCAACGAAACAGACAAACAAATTACAAGACAATATACGACGCGTTTCGACCTCTTTGGTCTTTTTTAGGCGAGAATTCAAGACAATGAAAACGAAGAATGAGCAATCTCTCATCTCCTCAAATTGAGCACAAAATGGATGATTACATGTTCTTCGTTTTCACTGTCTTGAATGTTGTTTGTCTTGCCAGAAGAAGACCAAGGAGGTTGAAACGCGTCATGTTTTGTCTTGTAATTTGTTTTTCTCTTTCGTTCGCGGAACAGTAATTTCTCTGTTAAGTTTATTTTATTTTCTGCCTGCAGTCACCTCACCTCACTTTGAAACTAACTTTTTTTTTCATAGCTGCCAACATTATGGAGTCAAGATTCAGAAACTTAGGGATGAAACGGGTGGTTGGAGTGAAGATGGTGCAGCTCGGATTTTGACTGAAAGCAGTTCTAACCCCCTTGCGTTTTGCTGGACAAACGTGGAGTTTAAAAAGAAAATGCATTTTCCAGATGCATATATATATATATATATATATATATATATATATATAACTGCCAACATCCACATGTAACATCATTAGGCTTTATTCTGCTATATTCTTTATCACACCGACTCAAAAATGACCTCCTAACCCCACATTTATCAAGTGCATCTTAAAATTCTTGATTTTTTTCCCACTAACTTTCGGACTTCAGGGATAATGGCTAAATTAATGATATTCCAGAAAAAAATCGGAAGGGTTGGCTGCTGAGTCCTTCATTCGATTGTTTCTTTGTTTTTTTCTCCTCAGTAACAGTAAAAACTTTTATAAACAAAACAACATCAGTGAAGATCTCACTAATCCTGAACAACATCGTCATAGAGGTATAAAAGGCCACGGAATTAGGGAATAAAAACAGTGACAAAACTATCAGGTAATTAATCGTCGCCCCACATACCAAGTGATTTGTCATGTGGTCGAGGAGAAAACTTGCGGTGGGAACAAATCGAGAACGCTGAGGGACTTCACACATAATACAAACATCAAGTGCTCTGGAATACGGTTAATCATATGAAAATTGTACCAGTGAATTATATTCGGTATGTGTGTGTGTGTTGTGTACATGTGTGTGACTGTTTGCACATGTGCGCGCAAGGGTCAGTGTGTGTGTGTGTGTGTGTGTGTGTGTGTGTGTGTGTGTGTGTGTGTGTGTGTGTGTGTGTGTGTGTGACTGTATGCGCATGTGCGCACGAGGATCAGTGTGTGTGTGTGTGTGTGTGTTGTGTACATGTGTGTGACTGTGTGCGCATGTGTGCACGAGGGCCAGTGAGTGTAAGTGTGTGTATGTGTGTGTGTGTGTGTGTGTGTGTGTGTGTGTCTGTGTGTGTCTGTGTGTGTGTGTTGTGTATGTGTGTGTGACTGTGTGCGTGTGTGCACGCAAGGGTCAGTGTATGTGTGTATGTGTGTGTTGTGTGTGTGTGTGTGTGTGTGTGTGTGTGTGTGCGTGCGTGCGTGCGTGCACGCGCATTTTCAAAACTTCTTTCAACTGCAAATTCTTTGAGTTCAATTTTTCTGTATACACTGCCAGGTTTCACTTCCCCAAATGAACAACAACTACAAAAAACACAATTTACACAAAATTGAGTGAGACGAAGATTCACCTTTCATACACCTTTAAAGCACATAGAAGCAGCCAATGACTCTGCCTAGTCACTAAAGTTACCAGTTTTGTCTCTTGTTTCCTGTTCGAGCCGTGAGTTAAACTACTTTCAAAGAACAAAAAATTGATGACACGAAGCAAGTATACAGGAACATGTGCATTTGTGAACACACCCGACGTTAAGAAACCTCAGACTAAAAGCATTAGGAAAGAGTAGGAGAACGTAAAATCGCGCCAGACTCAGGAATCAAACCATGTTAAGAAACCATAAATCAGTCAGACAAAATGATCTCCAGGGTATCAGACAGAAGACACGCAAGAATATAAGCTACGCACAAAAAGTTATGGATCACTTTCACAAACATTCATAACTGTCAAAATAAGAAAGTCAATGCGTTGAAGTTTGGCCAACATTTAATTCCATTCTTTAGTGATAACGATACACAATTGCCTTCAATCTCGAGCAATCGTTTGGTGTGTACATTTGATTAAAGTGGGTACGTATCCAAATTTGATTTCCCAAAGTCATTGAAATCACAAGACAGGGCATACTGATGCTCCCAAAAGCTCAGTAATGCGTGTAACCACCATGGCTGTTCTGGCACTCGACGCAGCGAGTCCTCATCGAGTTGACCAGGTTGGTGAAGATCCTCTGTGGAAGCGCCTGCCACTCAGCCTGCAGCATCTGGTAGAGGTGTTGGGCATCCCTGGGAGGTGGGTGCTCCTCACTTTGCGATCCAGCTCATCCCAGAGGTTCTCAGTCGGGTTGAGATCGGGACTGCATGCTGGCCACTCCATTCTGTTGACTCCAGACTGCTGCAGGAAGTCGTTGACCACCCTTGCCCTGTGGGGGCGAGCATTCTCATCCTGGTAGACAGCCCTCGGTCCCATCTGCTGCAGTGTAGGTACAGCCAGCGGTCAAAGGATCTCATCCCGGTATCGGATGCCAGTCAGGTTACCCTGTACATGATACAAGGGTGTTCTGTGGTGAAGGCTGAAGGCCCCCCAGACCATTACAGAACCTCCACCAAAGGCCACCTTTTCTTGGACAGTAGCGTCAGTAAAGGTTGCCCTGGGCGCCTCCAGACCCTCAGTCGGCCGTCGTTGTGGTGAAGGGTGAAGCGTGATTCATCACTGAACAGGACCTGGGACCATTGCTGACGTGTCCACCTCACGTGACGTGCGCAGAAGGCGCGGCGTGCTGCCCTATGGGCTGGAGTTAAGCGTGGCCGTACTGCTGGGCGACGAGAACGGAGATTAAACCCATGTAGGCGGTTCCGTATGGTCTGCTGGCTGATGTTGATGTTAGTAGCCACCCTGAACTGCCTTTGAATTATGCTGGAAGAGGCTGTTCTTGTCTGCAGGGCTTGTCGTTCAATGAGACGATCGTCACGTGGGGTTGTCTTCTTCGGTCGACCAGATCTGCGTCTTTCATGGACAATCCCAGTGGCTGTGAAGCGTTGAATCAGTCGGACAATGACCGAGATGGACACATGAAGTCGCCTGGCCACTTCTCGCTTGGGAACACCATCTTGGAACCATGCAACAGCTCGTCCCCTATCCAACTCGCTTAATTTTCGTCGTCGGGGCATTGTTAGATCAGGCCTACTAATGGTGGAATGTCTCCTTATATAGCCAAGCGAGCGACAGCATCTCACACATAAACAGCAGTGCTTGCACGTGCATAATGGTTTTTCCATCTGGCAAGTGCAATGTGTTCAGGCAGAACGGTCCAAAACAAGGTCATTTTTCGCAAGTTTCCGCTTTTCTGTTTGCGGCCCAGCTCAGTAGTAGAGAATCCCGTGCAATTTTCGCACTAACACAACATCGCCCACTTACAGCTGAACAAGAATTCATGACAATTTGGCTGGACTAAGAAATAAATAACAGTAGCGAACTGAGTTTATTACGCACCTGTTTTCACATACCGATCCTTAACTTTTTGTGCGTAGTATAGTTACCCAGGATGTAGTACAAAGCACAAAAAAAAACAGAATACAAAATTCAAGAACCAAAAGAAAGATACCGCAGCAAAGGAGAGTTGGGACAATCAAGACAGGCACACGGCAAGAGAGGCGAAAGCACCAGATTCCCCACAAACAGAAAAAAGACAACAGTCAGAGTCACAGCACGCTGGAGACTGAGAAACCCAAAAACAGGGGTCCAGGACAGAAGACAGGAAGAGATTCACGAAGAAAGTAGGGGCTCACCGTTCATGGCATTCAGCAGATGGGACACGAAGTAAGTCCTGGCACAGGTGATTGGGCTTCGTGGAGACATGACCTGGCACACCTGGCACGGAGACAGTCTCATCAACATCGGAACTACATCATTTTCGGTGTCCATCTGCGTGAGGGTTGTGTGTGTGTGCATGTGTGTGCATGCGTGCATGCACGTGTGCATGCGTATGTGCTTGCTTAAGCGCATGTGCATGCACGCACACACATGCGTGCGTGCATGCGTGCGTGTGTGTGTGTGTGAGCGTATGTGCATAAATGTGTAAGTGTGTGTATGCATGCGCAAGTTTAGCACAAGGACGGAGAGGAGGAGTCATACGACTATGATGGGTGTCGGTGGGCGTGTCGGTATATGTGTTTGTGTCAGTGACAGTGAGTCTCTGTGTGTGTGTGTGTGTGTGTGTGTGTGCGTGTGTGTGTGTGTGTGTGTGTGTGTGTGTGTGTGTGTGTGTGTGTGTGCGTGCGTGCGTGCGTGCGTGCATTCATATGCATGGCATGTGACGGTGTGTTGTGTGTTCCCTTTTGGAATTGCCTTTCCATGTTTTCCATGCTAAAAAAAAAAAAAAGAAAACAGAAAGGTATAATGGAGAAGGGGGGGGGGTGCAATGACCGGGGTTATGAACCAGGCAAAGCCGGGTTTGAAATGCCAATCCTGTCATTCTTTTAATTCTAACCAAAATTTAGAAAGAGAGGGTGTTAGTTACCGCCAATGACATTGACAAACAAAGCACGGTGTTAGTTACCGCCAATGACATTGACAAACAAAGCACATGACAAGCTTTGTTTGTCAATGTCATTGGCGGTAACTAACACCCTCTCTTTCTAAATTTTGCTTCGTTCTCCTCCGTCAGTCACTCCATTTTGAAACTTAATTCTAACCAGTTCACTCCCTTGAACATTGAAAATTAAAAAAAAAAAACAACTTTTGAACCAGTGCACTCCCTTGAAAACTGAAAATAAAAAACTTTTGAAGATGGTACTTTCCATGAATTCCTGAACAATTAGAACACATTCATTTTAGTTTTAAAGACTGGAAAACCAAAATCTGATGTCACAAGAGGCAATGTTATTGAACCCGAATGGAAAGCTCTTTTGGAAAAAGATGCTTTCTTTTGTGTTTGTTTGTTTTCCTTACATCAACACTGAGATCTCAAACGCCCCCATTCCCAGTTTGATCAAATCGTATTCCATAGCACAATTTTCAAAATTATAAGTGTGTGTGTGTGTGAGACAGAACATGTGTATAAGTGTGTGTGAGAGAGAGAGAGAGAATGTGTGTGTGTGTGTGTGTGTGTGTGTGTGTGTGTGTGTGTGTGTGTGTGTGTGTGTGTGTGTGTGTGCCTGCTCATATGCACAAGTGCGCGCGAGAGAGAGAGAGAGAGTGTGTTTGTGTGTGTGTGTGTGTGTGTGTGTGTGTGTGTGTGTGTGTGTATTACTGTTGTGTTGCACTCTGCATGTGAGTAAGCAAATGCTTTTGTGTTTGTTTTTGATGTTTGAAAACACATTTTGAGTTTTAAAACGAAACTTGCATGCATGCTTCTTATGATTTTTTTTTTTGCTCTCGTTTCATTGTGAACTATCAATTCTAAATCTCCATCATCATACTTTTTTTTAACCACCTGTGCATATGTATACTGATGAATTCTCAGGTTAACTGCTATTCTATAGAGTTGTGTCAGCACAAAAATACCAACCAGTTCACCTGAAATGGACTGTATGGGAATCATTGACTTCATAACATTCATCATAAAGCAGTGAAGAACAATTTTTCATGAACTAAAGAAAATTTTCATCACTGAATTTTTTTTATCTTATGAAAAACATATCATACTCACAGAATACTCAAAATTGGCATAAAAAACAGATTTTTTTGTGTTATTATAAATCTTGTCTAAAATTACACTTATTCTTCTTTAAAATTGTGCATTACAATGTGTAATTATTGTGTTGTGTTTGTGTTCTATTCAATCAAGAATTATGTTACTGATATCAAACAAGATAAATTTCTGAAACGTAAGAACTGGTAAGAGTTGAAAATTGGTGATGTTTTATTTGTACACAAATGTATAAGTACTGATGACATTTTTGCTTTATGCCATTTCATTCATAGTGTTCCAAGAATGTGTGAAAAAAAACAAAATTTACATTCACTGAAAGGGTATGTACGTGTACAAGCATATGTCTCTCTGCATGTCTTCATAAGTCCACACATAATAAACCACCTCATCTCTCAAGCTTTTCCCTCTCTTTTATATTGCCAGAGCAATAACAACTCAAGCTTATGGTTTTGATTGAGAAAAATGCTCCACGTTTTCCTTTAACACAATCATCAAAGGAGAAAGAAAACAATGTCCACGGGATAAACAACATCTCTCTTTCACCCTCCTGGTCATTTTCTGAATTTTCAGACCATAGCCCGACGGCAAAAACCACCCACATCCCTTAATAGCCCCCAAGAGTCCTTTTCCAGAGCTCTGGTTCCACTGACCGCATGTGACGCATGATGCTGTGATAATGCCAACAATTCCAGGAGGATTCTCTTCTCCTTGGGTGACTGCCAGACCCCAATGCATCACCTGCAGTCTACGGGGCTCAGCCTGGCTTTGCTTGCCTTCTCCAATTTCCCACACCCTGTGTCATTCACCAATTCCCATCATCATCATCCTCTACCTTTCCCAGCGGTCTGATTCTCACGGCGCTGCGTCCATCAATGGCCTGCGGTTCATTTCCCAGCTGTTCAGTGGAGAACATTCTCATGGCTTCCATGAAGGAATATGAAAACAGTCTTAGGCGAAGTTTTTGTTAACAAAACAGAGCAGAAGTCTCTGCACATAGTATCCTTTTCTTTCTTGCTTCTAAGTTTTGGCATCACAAGACAAACAGCCATTTTTTTCTAGTAAATAAAACATCAGTTTTCTTTCCGTTTAGTTCTTTTTTTTCTGCATATTAAAATAACAACTGAATGCTGAGCAATTTCCGTCCCTTGAGTTTCTGAGTTGATCCCTTTTCCTGTCTAACCATATCAGATGATGTTCTGTCATTTTTTTTTCCACCTCACGACTGAATACTAAAGACAAACTGACAGCAGACAGCAAAAAACTGACAAGGGAAGCAAAGCTTAATGGACTAGTCTTAGATAACATGCACTTGTCTCCCTTGTTAAAGACCATACAGTTTGAAAGCTCTCTCTATTCTTCGTGTTTGAAAGGGCAACTAAAGGATTAAAACATGGCAGTATGACACCAGTCCTCACTGTCAGCCCTCCACGTTATTCTCTTGCCAATGTTCCACCCACACTGAATCCTGTGACCATCCCCTGAGACTGCTATAGATTGATCTGCAGATAACCTGATACTCCCTACGCTTCTTATGCTGCCGGGACTCAACAAAACTCCAGGCAGGAAATGTTATGGCATGCAGACATGAAAATTATGGCACAGTAAACAAGATGCCCACTTCAATGTTGGCGTTCATATCGGGTAATTTTTACAGAAAGATAAATCCCTAACACCCGATCCCTCCTCCCTCCTTTTCTCTCTGTATCAGGGCTGGGTGGGAAAAAGTACTGTATTCTTATCTCCTTACTCTGGAGAAATAAGATTTTGTTCAATTGTTCTACGTTCTCTCTCTCTCTCTCTCTCTCTCTCTCTCTCTCTCTCTCTCTCTCTCTCTTCTCTCTCTCTCTCTCTCTCTCTCTCTCTCTCTCTCTCTCTCTCTCCC
>CM065716.1:30708369-30715869 GCA_033310375.1 Conus canariensis | reverse complement strand
CCCTCCCCTTAAAGGATTTCTAGAAACCATTAAAGGTTCTTGTGCACATGTACATGAATTCTGCAGGAAAATGCTTTATTTTCTCCATTGCTCCTTTGAAGTTCCAAAAGACAATATTTTCCACAGACTGACAAAACTGCTGTAGTTAGTATCTAGCAAAAAAAAACGGAGGGAACAGAAATGTTTACCTCTGATATCCTGTCCTGGGTGAGAACCCCTTTGTTCTTGCCTCTGGAAAACAAATCCTGGCAATGTCATCAACATGTGTATGTAGAAGCACAGGTAGACAAACTGAAGCACAACACTGAAATACATGTGCATGTTTGTGTAGCACACACACACACACACACACACACACACACACACACACACACACACACACACACAACACACACACTACACACACACACACACACACACACATACATACACTCACAAACACATGCTCGCACACACACACACACACACACACACACACACACACACACACACACACACATGTGCACTCACACCCAGCGCATGTGCTCGCATACACGTTACCCAACTATCAAGACATTAAATAATAGAAAAAAACCACCGTCACATACATAGTGGTCATACAAGCATCTCTCTCTCTCTCCTCTCTCTCTCTCTCTCTCTCTCTCTCTCTCTCTCTCTCTCTCTCTCTCTTCTCTCTCTCTCTGCTGTTCAACAATCATGGTATATGCTTGCACCTGTAGTCTGTCTATTCAGAATTACTTTGAGCATTACTTTGCTGGCATGGCTGATCAAACTAACAGTGCTGTAGTGTAAGAGCTTTCCTATCGTGGATGTATGATAATTAGTTTTTGAGTCCATGGTGCAGGGTCACTCCCCAGTGTGCCAGATTTTGTTGCAGATGGCAGCTAGAATATGGCAGCTGCCTCTCCACCATGTTTCAAGAGTTCTACAGATGATGTCAATAGCCGCAGCCTTCCCACGATTCAGCAACTTCATTGCTGCCTTCATGACTTCTTCACAGAGTGCTGGATAACAATCCTAATTTGATGAATCCTGTGCCATTAGCACACTTTTGCCCTGTTTGTTCTAGACTTAAGAGCAATCTTCAGTCCACCCGGATACCAAGCCTAGAACAATGTCATCACTTTTATTTTTTCTCTTAAAATTAGACCATAAGCATAAGCATAAATAAATCAAGATTTCAAGAACATGTTGTTAATAAAATAAAAACAGGACATAAAGCTCACATCAATAAACACCCTGTTTAGAGGGGCACATACTCAAATGCTGACAGCATTTGCCTGAGGATGCTGTCATGAGTTTGGACCATACACAGGGTGGGATTTTTTTTTGCTTGAAAACCCTCTCTGTCTACCCAGCAGTAAATGGGTACCTGATTTAGTTCAGGGTAGGTTAAAGGTGGTGGAAGGAGAGGTGTGGGCACCGCCTTTCATCATGCCATACACTAGGCATGTGAACCTCTAACAGCTCACTGCCCCAACAGTTAGTGTGCTATGGGAATTTAACCCTGATCTTTTCAACCTTTGCTTATATGTCGTTATGCCTGTATGCCTACCCCCGTATGTGTAAGTACAAGTGTGACAATGTGCTTGTGTGCGCCTGTATGCACCAGTGTATCAATGAACATTTATGCCCACATGCTTTTGTGTATCTATCTGCCACTGTGTATGTATGGACATGTGCCTCTGTATGTCTGTCTGCCTGTGTGTCTATGTACCTTTGAGTCTGTGTGCATCTGCGTGTAAACTGATCATACATCAGCAAAGAACAGGGAAAAACTGACCCCAGATGAGTTTCTGGTGAATAGCTAGTATCACCAATTTTTTTTTTTTCAGATCAACCAGGCAGACATCTAGAGACAGGACTGGAAGCTTGCAGCAATAAATTCATATTCAAGGAGGTAACTATCCTTGATTAATTCATATTGATAATAAGCTACGTAAATGGTAACTGGCTCAGGTGTCCTGGTTTGAAAATACATGACAGAGGTGTACCGTGCGCTTTTCATTATATACCCCAGCATCAACCAGGCTGAAGAGACAGACGTCTACTGTGTTGGTCAGGAAATGTTAGCAGCATTTTCAGTGACAGATCCACAAAGTCAGTGTAACTTGACTGTGTCATCCCTCTCTTCTCATTTGAGTCCAAAGCACATTCAGCAATATCCCGGATAGGACCTGGGTGCCATCTACAATATTTGGCCCTCACTCCAAATAGCATCAACTTTTTCAAAACCAGTTGCGACTATGCTTGCAACAGGCACCTCACTGCTTTGCCACCCATTTCAAGCATTACCACAGCAGACGACACGTCGGCCTGGACAGATCACAACTAAGACTTCTTTCCTTGCTTTGAGCGGGAAGATGAGTCTTAAGAATTACTGTACTAGGTTTTGCAGATGTCCACAGAGGAAAACTTTTAAAAGAGACTAAACTCTGGTGCCCAAATGGAATGTCTGTGATATGACTGCGGTGTTCTCAGTGCTCAGCAATTTGAGTTAATATACTTATTAATAACTAAAACAATATCATACAAACACAAAGTTCATTAAAACTTGAAAAACAACAACTACAACCACTGTTACATTCTACTCACATTTCCATGGCCACACAGTCAGTCATAGTTTTCCACTGGCGCTCAAGCATGGGTAGGTTCTGAAAAACGGGAAAAAAAATAATAATACTCTGCATAATCAAGAGCAACGCTGTACCAAGTTTCACTAGAACAGAAGGATAAGGGAGTTAGAAACTAAAAATGTGTGAGGAGAGACAGAAAAGGAGAAAGCATGTGCGTGCGTGCGTGCGTGCGTGCGTGCGTGCGTCTGTCTGTCTGTCTGTCTGTCTGTCTGTCTGTCTGTCTGTGTCTGTCTGCCTGTGAGTGTGTGTGTGTGTGTGCATGTGTGCATGCATGCACGTGCATGCCTTTATGCTTGTCTGCATGCGTTCCTGAGTGCAAATGTGTATGTCTGTGTGTGTGTGTGTGTGTGTGTGTGTGTGTGTGTGTGTGTGTGTTTCTTCAATTTAACGTCTTTTCACCACTGGTGATATCAGACGAAGGTAACAAAAAAAATTATAAAAAGAAGGAAGGAGTGGGGATGGCAGGGAGTGGGAAAGTGTATGTGTGTGTGGGGGGGGGGGGGTGCATGCATGCGTGCGTGCGTGAGTGCGTGCGTGCATGCATGTGTGTGGAGCAGGGGTGGGGGTTGGAGGTGGGGAGCTGGGGAGTTGAGGAGTGATTTTTGGATGAGGTTGAATATGTATGAGTGGAATAAGTGTTTGTGGCTATTCAATTAGTATATAACTGAACAAAATGTAATTTAGGAGTCCTAATTATTGTAACAACTTATGGGATCTGAATTCTATAGAATAGTACTAATATCATATAGGGGCCTACTAGCAAGCATGTCAGATACATAACAATAATGACACATAAAGTAACACAATAAATCAAAGAAAGATACCAACTGGACTGGAACTTAAAACTTTAGAGAAATTATAAACTAACTGATAATTATTTAAAATGTCCTCTGTGGACAATGAATTATCAAATGAAATTTGATCAACTAATGATTGAGCAACTAACTGATTTATTACTGGGCACTGAAAAAATAAACGGTTTATGGTAATTTGTTTCCCACATGTGCACAGTACATTTTTAGAATATCTTGTGCGAAATATGTGTGTGTGTGTGTGTGTGTGTGTGTGTGTGTGTGTGTGTGTGTGTGTGTGTGTGTGTGTGTGTGTGTGTGTGTGTGTGTGCATTCACGAGCAGGCATGTGTGTGCATGCCTGGGTTGTATGGGAATATGTGATTGTGGGATGCAGGTGTTGTGTGTCAATATATGAGCTAGCATGCTTACCTTTTTGTCCATCTGTTCATTCATAAGTGCATATCTTAGAGGTGGGTTTTTTTGTGTGGTTTTTTTTTTTTGCTAGATCAATGTGTTCACATTGAATAATCACATCAGTCTCAACAGTTTGTTGTTGTTGTTGTTGTTGTTGTTGTTTCCTTGTGTGACTTTTGAGATACAATCTATTCAGTCACAACCACCACTAGTCGGGATGTCACATAAAAGATAAGACTAAAGGACGGTCAGTTGCAAAGTTGAGCTCAAAGATTGCTTGACAAACATGAATTAGACACACCATTGCAAGCAAAAAATGAAACTCCTGCACGTAAGAAAAAATGATTGCTCTTTTGGGGAAAAAAAAAAGAAGAAAAAAAAAAAGGCAGACATTGTGTGGCTCTGTCAACAACACAAAAAGCAATATCATGAAAAACGGTCATACACACAAAACTCCACTGCCTGTCTATACAGGCAGTGTCCGCAGGAGCATCAGCCTGCATACGCAGAAAGAAAGAAAGAAACAATTGTGCACAGTTTGTTGTAAACGTCCTAGTCAGCAATCAGGTCATCTCAGATTCAGAGACAAAAGTGAACCAAAAGTGCATGATGTTTACACTGTAACAAAAAAAGGAAGCGCAGAGAAAAAAAAAATTGGGGGGAGTCTAAATGGCATTCTGCTATATTTCAGGTCCTTAATAATGCTTGTACAGTACGTCGTGTGCATACAAAGGGCAACAGCAGATTCAACTTTAAGGCACTCTTCAGACTTTTCAACTGAAGAGTGAAATTTTCAACATATACAAGAAAGCATAAGGGAACCCCAATCTTAACATCTGGGCGAGCACCAAGGCAAGTGAGAAGTGATACTGAGAACAATAGTTTCTCTTTGATCATTGTTATATGGGTTTGAAATCTGGGAGTGGGTAAATCAGTTTAAAAATCAAAGAAAAACACCACACACAAAAAATTAAAACTAATTCATTTTATTATATTCCCTTTATAGGACATCATATCCACACTGAGACAAAATCATGACAAAGCAAGAATTTGACAACACCCTCCTGTTTGCATCCATTTGTTTCTATTTTTTTAAAAACATGTTTGAATTGAAAAGCATAAAATGGTCTAGTAGAAAAATGTTTCCTTGGAAATAAGAAAATCCCAGGTTCATATCCAAAGTCCCACCTTGGGCAGGTTCTTTTCTTCCCCAGAGTATAACAGACATTCTAAGAACTAGTTTTTGGGAAGAAACTATAGCCTGATGTCCTATAAGCAGCATGAACATAGACGCGTCAAAGAACCCTCATCATCGAGGGACACACCAAGAACGTAAATGGCACCACACTATGGCAATAACGCCCCTCAGGAGAGGAAAACGGTCATAAAAATAAAAGCAGGTAAACAATATACAGACCGTAGCTGCCAACTTCTAGGAGTCAAGCTAAGGAGCCATGGGCTGAAGAGGGGCAGTTCAGTTTTTCACTAAAAGCACTACCAGTCCTTATATATCTATCTACTGACAAAATGAAGGGTATAAAATGAAAATGCATTTTCCATCCATTAGATTGCCAATATCAACATAATATCATTTGAGCTGTACTCTGCAATATTTTATCCTCCCTACTCAAAAATGACCCCAAACTTCACCTTTTTCAATAAAATTGAAATTCAGGATTTTTTCAATAAATTTGGAGTTTCGGGAATAATTTCTAAATTAGGGAAATTCTAGAAAAATCCGGAAGGTTAGGCCGCTATACACAGAGATGACAAGGATAAACATGTGTGTCAAAAGGAAGGCATGTGGATGCAGACACTGACCTCAGTGGTGAGAATCTCCACAGTGACCGGGTCCTGCAGGCTGTGCAGCTTGTAGACCGCAGGACTGATGTCTATCACTTCATATTTCAGTGTGAAGAACCCACCCCTGCACACACACAACAGACACCACACGCACGCACGCACACAGGCACACATGCACGCAGGCATGCAGCATGCATGCACGCAGCACGCATGCACGCACGCACAAACATAGCAGTCAGTTTGTCTTCTGTATCTCAGCCTGAGTGCATGCATGTGCTTTTATCGCTGTGCTTTTAAAAGTAAAAGAATAAAGTCATGTTACGGATATTTATTAGCAGTGTTGGCGTAACACCATCATTATCACAACTGTTGTAGTCATGATCAGCCATTGAACACATTCATAAAAGACTAATACCTTTTTTCAATCCATCTAAAGCTTACAAATTCTAGCTATAACCACACCATCAACACGTTCACACCAGATGAATTTTAATATGCCTTACTAGCATTGTGAAGATGTTATGACTAAGAAGACTCAAACTCCTATTCTCTGATTCTCCCATGTGACTCAAATGTTGAGTGAAGGTAGGCTGGCAAGAGTTGGTTCAAATCTCTCATTGAATCACTCTAAACAGCAAAAAGGATGACCCCAAGAACAAATGCAAAGTATTTAACAGCACAGGACTCACATGCCAATATTCTAAGACCATTCATAGTCCTAAAACAAACATTAAATGTGTAGATTTAGGAAGCACCCTCTTTGCCATATCCAAGCAGAGCTTTATCTGAAACTGGCAGGTGGGGACAAAAATTGCCCAGCACATTACACATGAGAACAGCATGTGCAGGAGAAGCAAGTCATGCCACCACCCTCATGTCATACCATTGTCAAAAGCTGCATAAATACAGTGTGTTTGTATAAGTTCAATCAGGAAACATTACATCAAACAACAATTTTTTTTCAGCTAACGACATAACAACTACTCCTATTATACTTACCCTCCAAAATCCTCCAGAGCAAAAGCTTGGATCACAGGCCATTTCTCCACCAGCATCTTGTCAAACTTCTGTTCTCCAGAACCTGTAAGGCAATACATGACTAACAGAATTCATTGCGTCCACAATGGTTTTATATGCTTGTTGATGTGTTTTCTTTATTCCCTTGTCTAGCTTCTCAAATACGTACACACACACACACACACACACACACACACACAAAACACACACACACACACACACACACACACACTGTTATTAAGTGAGAAGCCTGTTTAATTTTTAATTGTATTTCAGATACCTATGGATCTTTGAAGTTTTGCTTAAGGCATTTGCAGTACCTGTGTGGCATTGCTAGCTGTTTTATGTAAAACGTGAGTACATTGTCACCTTGATGTCAATTCCTTTTTAGTGAGTTGTTTTTTCTCCTGTCAGTTCTTTGTTGGCTTTGTTAGCAAGTTCTCTTGCTGTTAAGCTGAATATTATTATGCCGTGAGTGCTTCCATGCACCAGGTGACTATTACATTTAACTACTGTTTCTCCTTGCTGGTGTAATGGCTAATCATTAATATTTTTGTATGATGTTATTGTCTATTATTCTTTTCTTGGTAAAGTAAATTCATAGTGTCAAGTTGTCTGGAAAAAGTTTGTTTCCAAGTGATTTGATAATTAATATTTGATAACTGATGTTAGTTATGACATCTTGATAATAAACAACACAAATGTGATCAGGCAATAAGTAAATAGGTTCTGTTAATTTGGTGTGAGTGTTGAGCAGTGTGTGTGGTGTGAACAGGAAGTAGGAGTACATGATTTAGAGGACAAGACAGAAAGGGAAACAGTGAAGAGGACAAGACA
>CM065716.1:30630869-30703369 GCA_033310375.1 Conus canariensis | reverse complement strand
AATGCCCCACAGATTTACATAACACCAAACCTGAAATTTCATTTACTGATTCAGACTCAGACTGCACACTCCACAGCAACAACAACAAAAAATCAAACAAAAAACAAGCAAAAATTACGTAGAAGAAATGGATAAAAGACATGGCATTCATTAAACTATTTCTGTAGAAAAGAGACAAGAAGAGGTGATGATCAACCTTTCTAATTCTGCTTTCCTGACATCAAAGAATCCAAACAACAGGTAGTTGATAAGCTCAGAGCATCCTTCGTTGTATCTTCCATCAATTCCTGTAAAGAAAGTGAGACAGTTTATGTACATTCTGCAATACACTGCAACACTGCAATTATCATGGGGGCAAAAAAACTATGAAAATCTTTCTGCAAACCCTTCTAAAGTTTCTTCAATACAGCTTTATTTTCACATGAACAATTTTTAATACTGGGTAGAATATTTAAGTAACAGGCTGAAGCAAAACAACCTTGCTATGAGCAAAAAATCCAAAACTTCTTCTTCCTCTTCTTTTTCGTTCCAAATACCAGTCAAAAATTCCAATGAAGAGTGTGTGTGTGTGTGTGTGTGTGTGTGTGTGTGTGGAGAGAGAGAGAGAGAGAGAGAGAGAGAGAGAGAGAGAGAGCAGACAGACAGACAGACAGACAGACAGAGACAGAGCAGAGATGTATGTTTGTGAAACACAAATAAATGTGCAAGTATTTGTGAAGTTGTTTGACATGCTAATATTGAGAAATGGAATAGCTACACTAGGCAAAAATTTCTTTAACTCTTAACATTTTGTGCACAAAAAAATAAGCACAAAAAGAGTTACAGTTCCTCATTGCCAGTTTGTTTTAGGCATATAATTTCCATGTTCATTTTTCTTTTCTCTTTCAGGTGGAAGGGAGGGGAGGGGGGAGTAGGGAGCTGGAGAATGAGGAAACAAAGGGGGCGTGGAAGGTTCATTTGATTCACATAGATATATATATCAAACTATAACAAAACAATCTATGACACATCATATTTTTCCTAAACAGTTAACTCTACACACAACACACACAGGCTCAGTCAAGAACTAAAGGTACTCAGGAGAGGTAAAATGGACGGATCATGAGTTAACCCTATGATTGGTCCAGATCCACTACACAGATCTACACCAAAGCTGAAAGGTTTTGGCCACATTCCATCTGTCCACCATGTTTTTGTCTACATCAGTTCTGTAGTTTCTGCATAACATTGCTGACCCATCCTAGATCTCCCCTTTGATCTTGGCACGACCCACAACAAAATGTAACACATTCATCCTCTGCCACATTCCATCTTTCTACATCATCCACACCACTTCATGGCATGACTCCCAGTCCACTGGCTCCCTATTCACAGCTAGACTCCGGCTTGTCCCGTCACTGGAAAACCACAGGGGAGCAGTCACTATCAATGCAACATATAAGGCCACCTATTTTAGGAAACACTGTACTGCTTCCAAGTCACTTTGATGCTGTTCAGAGGTGCCTGTTCTGATCCAGCATAGGCAGGACACTATCCACTTAATCCCTCGCTGACAACAATTACTGCTCAGTCGTGTAGCCAGCCTTAATGGTTAATGAACACACACACACACACACACACACACACACACACACACACACACACACACACACACCACACACCTACACACACACACACACACACACACACACACACACACACACACCACACACTACACACCACACACACAACACACACACACACACACACACACACACACACACACACACACACACACACACACACACACTACACTACACTATACTACTACTACTACTACTACTACTACTACTACTACTACTACCACCACCCTCCCCTCTGGAGGATGTCATTATGTCTGTCCAAGGACAACTGTGAATTTGCCAATACCAACAACCTTGATACAAACCACCATGGGCACATATGTGATGAGGAAATCAAAACTGAGGTCACTGAAAAAGGTACACAGGGCCATAGAATTTGATATTGTTTTTTATGCTGATTGATGATGATGACAAAGATAATGCTATGAAATTCCATTCTGGTAGGAAAAGAGGGCTGTACTCTATCCTTCTTTCCATAATGGACCTCAGCTTCAACTAAAAACCACATCATTACATCCAAATTCTTTCACAATATGATAAATAAACATAATAAAATAACATGTAACTAACAATTGGGGGGGGGGGGGGGGGGGGATTCATAAGCTTACAAAAACCTTTCTTTGACAAATGATTATTTGTATTTCATTGTTATCAATCCAGATAAGAAATAATCATCTAATACTCTATCAACCTTTTTGGTCTCACTGATGCATAAATTGATCATTTTGGAGTGCATACATACTGTATCTGTGTACATGCATACTTACACTGCATGCATATGTATATGTGGGCAGGGGGGAGGGGGGTCCCTTTGACTTTTCAGATTCATTGAATACAGTCTCAGTGTAGTAGATTTCTCTTCTTTAGTAACCTACCTGAAATACAGAGGATGGCATCTACTCCAGATGATTTCTTTCCACCGCTGCCCTCTCCTCCATCCAGAAGGCTTTGTACTCTGCGTAAGCGGCTTGCACTTCAAAAGTAAATGCACATATGCACAAAGATATAAAAAAAAACAAGAATTTGCAAGTGCGCACACACACACACACACACCACACACACACACACAAACACATATACACACACAAACACACACACACACACACACACACACACACACACACACACACACACTAACCCAATTACAACATGTGTAATGTATCCTCACTGTTACATGACTTTAAAAGTACTGCAATTCAACATAAAGTTCTCATAAAAAAAAACAGACACATGCTCAACAACTCAATGATAACCACACTCTAAAACCCTCATGAACAGAAATAAAATCGCTCAACCATACAAATTGGCATTCATCATCCTCTAACAGAAGCAATATTCCTCTGTGCATCTGCAAGCCTACTGTCAGTGAAGTTATGTACCAAGAATCCACAGCATTTGACTCGAGGAAATTGGTTAGGACAGGGACTAACTCATCAACAGTTGTTGCAAAGGTTGGTCTTTTTCTCAATCTTCAAGAGCTTTGCGACAAACTTCTTGCTCACTTAAATCGTTGGCATTGTTGGATGTGAGCTGTTTCTCAGCTGTTTGGCATGCTGCTTTCTGTACTTAACAATATAATTGCTAAGTGAGGCAACTGCAGGCGGAAATCTAAACAAATTTTGAATAGATGTTAGTGAACCGCCAAAAAAAAAAAGTGTCTTGTGGTTCGTTTGTCCATGTATTTTTGGCAGTTCGCTAACATCTATTTAAAAATTTGTTCACAATATAGCTCAGGAATTACTGATTGCTTGACAAGCATCAAGTTTTATTTTTGTAAAAATGTGAACATGTGTATGTGTGGGTGTTTCTTTTCTCTAGTTTCGTTTTGCTTTCCTGCAATGTATATGATGCCCTATGATTTGATCTACAAGAATGATGCACAGTACAAATATAACTGTCTCATTCCTATATAAAATTACCAATTAAATTTTAGCACAAAACTATACAAAAATATCATAGGACCACCATTTAAATTTTCACACAAATGGAAAAGGTCACACTGCATGGATGCACTGCATCCATTTCTTCCATGAACCATTGGGGCTGGAAGTGGAACTCACTTTCCAAAGCCATGGAGGCAACAACAGTTAATACCTTTTGAGTTACAGACTCCCTAGTGACCAGTGATCAAACAGCAGAACTGTATATCTACTTCTGAATTTGGGGGTAGCTTCTACACTCAAGTCGGGTAAATCATAGCTGGAGCTTTGCCAGTCAGGGTTTAGCAATGGTGAGTGTAGTGTTATCCAGAATAGCCTGGTCTAGGATAACCTGAAAGCCAGATCTATTGTTTCATCTGTGTGTGTGTGTGTGTGTGTGTGTGTGTGTGTGTGTGTGTGTGTGTTACTCTGTTGTTCTTGCTGATTTTTTTAACTCTGTGTGTGTGGGGGGGGGGGGGAAAAAGAGGTGGGGGTGGGGTGGGGGTGTCCCCACAGAATTAAGATTGGTTCTGACCATTTTCCGGAAAATCCTTCAGATGAGCCATATAAAACCAAGGTCCTATGCATGAATGCATGCATAAAAGATACTGCATACATGTTAAGCCCGATTCAACCTTTCGGAAGCTGGGCCATCGAGTGCCCGTGGAATAGCTGACACGATTATAAATAAACACGTGCACAACGGTGCACACGTTGGCTGCCCAAACAAGTAGAAGAAGATGAATCGCTGAAAGAGAATAGAAGAAAAATTACAGCAACAAATACTGAGTTTCAACACAGAAGTTTTCTCCCACCCATAGGGCGTGCGTTGTAAAGCAAAAGCTGTTGCCACAGTACGAGCCTGCAGCCGCAACTCGCCCTCTAATGTTATACCGTTATCGAAAAGCGTCATTAGAAACGGCTAGAAAGTAGGCTTGTTTGACAAGAGTTCCTTACTCGTGTGCCAAAATGCAAGGCTACGTACCTTACAAACTGAGAGAAATGTTGGTATTTGATGTGGCGCTTCGCCGAGGACGGCCTCTTCATGTATCTGCCGGACATGTTTTCTTGGTGCATGGACAGTGCTGTGGCACTCACAAAACCGCCATACTAAACTGTTTCCTGTGCTGCTTAGGACGCTTTTATTAGAGTAACGTCCCTTATTAGGGATCATTACGTGCTTTGACCCAATCGTGCGAGTTAAACCCAATATCCTCCAACCCAGTGTGAGCATTCCCATTGGGTCAAACCAAAAATAGTACGCCCAACGGGCCCCGTAGGGCGTACTATTTTTGGTCAAACCCAGTCCATGCCAAAACAGCTGTCTTCTGTCAGATCAACCGGCAAGCATTGGGTCGATCCCGAGACCTGTTGAACGTTGTCTTAGTGTTACTAAGGCCGGCATGTACATTTTTTTTATGCATACCTTACTGTTCGATGTTTTGGTTTGTTTTTCTCTTCCAAATAAAAACTGTGTCTGAAATTAATTTGCTCCGCAGAGAGACGGACAGACAGACAGACAGAGACAGAGACAGACTGGGCAGGGAACTAAGGAAGTGGGGTGCAGGAGGGCGTGTAAGAAATTACCTTGTTCCAGCTGGAAAGGGGGGATGAAAGACCAACAGAGACGGGGATGAGGAGGGATGACACATGTTATGGATTTAATGTGCACAGATACAGAGAAAGGGACAAAAAGAGAGGGGGGAGGGGACAATGGGAGAGGGAGAGAGAGAGAGAGAAGTTGGAGGAGAAGAGGAAGGGTGCGGGAGGGATAAGAAAATAAATTGTCGGAGAAGATAAAAAAAATACTGTATGTGTAATTACCTTTATAAGGTTGGGAAGAAGAGGGGAAGGGCAGGGGAGTGTCAGAAAGAAGATATCTGTATCTGAAATTAACTTGCTCCGCAAAAAGAAAGAGACTGGGGAAGGGAGCAGGAGGTGGCAGGGAGAGAGTTAGTATGTGAAATTACCATGCTTCAGTAGTACATTATGTGCCCTAATTGGTTTCACTGTAGGATCAAATGTTGCCTTCCTCATGTAGTCACTGTTTGTGTTCAAACAAACGACTAGTTGAACATTGTTTTAAAAATTATCAGTGCTGCTGCTTTAAAAAAAAAAAATAAATAAATAAAAAGCTGTGCATACAAAGCAGATTTTTTACCATTTTGTTATTGAAATGCTACAAATGCTAAAAAAAAAAAAAAATGAACAGAACTTAATATGCCAGTCTCAGCTGCTGTTAGAGAGGACTTATTCGTCTCAGCCACTGTAAGTTAAAAACTGATTACATTTTCACTGACAAAAGCGTACACTGGATGAAACATCAATGAAGTTAGTTTTCGAGCAAATATCACAATTTTCACTGGAAGATTTAAAACAGCTCAAGATCACGGGGGTATTGTGTCTCTGGGTTGTGTGCAACTCAGGAAGCGTGGCAAAGGATCTAGTGTTGCAGTTAGAACAGTGCAGACAGCTTCAGAATTTCTCACCCTCTGTACTTTCTTCAGTGCCCTCTCAGTGCTGTGCTCCTTGCCACTCTTCGATTTTGGCTCCCCCCCCCCCCCCCCACACACACACACAGCCCCATTCATTTTGTCCCAGTCTTATTTCCAGCGGCCCACAGTAAGTCACCAATATCAAGTCATGATGCAGCCCAGTGCACACCTCAGACACTTCATTTCTCTTTAGTTCCACTGTGTTCAGTATATCATCCGACTGACAATACCTTTGTCCATCTGGAGGATGCCACCACGTCCTCCATTAACGGACCCCAAGAACTTGCCAACGCTTAAAACTTGTGAAGGTCACCACTGGAGCTGTATGTTGAAGGTAAGAAAATGTGTCCTTTGTTGCTTTTAATGATCAATGAACGTTATGAAATGATGCCACCAATTTCCAATTCTGTGTGACTATAATGACAGACTGTATTCAGCTTCCCTTACATAGTACACCCCAGCATAAGCCTGGACCAAAAGATAGGTGCCAGTATTGTTGGTCAAGACATTTAAGGAACACAAGTCCTGATGACACGTCCTTTAAAGAAAAAAAAACTCTGGTTACAAGCTAGGCAGCAACCTCCCTCTGCACCTCCATCCACTAAAATTCAGATGTATGCCTCTGGTGCCGTTCAAACACACAACTTCTCCCTGCATCTCGGTGACACACCAGTTGTATCGCTGTGATTAAACGCTTAAAAAATGAACAAACAAAACACGGTACACCCAATGACGGCAGATCGTGACATGAGCGACTGTCTGTCAGGAACTGTGCCGAAGTTCCTGGTGGTTTCATGTGTAAAAGAGTATGTCGATGGAAAACAGATCGCTTGTGCAAGCTTTTGAAGAACAAAAAAGGAAGAATGTTAGAGTCTTGTGCCGTAGCTCGCTCAATCACACAAACTGTGCAACATGCATGAGGCACCTATAGTAAATAGATGCCGCAGGGTGATTGGTTTATCACCCGTGGGATGGGCAGCTGAATCAGCACAAACTGGTCGACGGCAGCATAAGGAGAGGGAGGCGCTAGCGCGTGCCTCATCACTTTTTTTTTTTTTTTTTTGGTTGTTGTTTGTTTAATGACACGGAAGGTGTCAAAAAGTAAACAAGAAGGCCTTGACTCTGACCTATAATAGCTCAGAAAACTCCAGGTGAGATGTGGTGAAAAGAAATGAAATGAGATGGGGGGTAACAAAAATTTGTATTCTTTAGATAAAGATTCGTTCTTTAAGGAGAAAAAAAAAAAGAAAGGGGAAACAAGGATTCTTTTCAAGCATTTTTATCCGGATAGGGTAGGGGCGAATAATTTCCTTTTTTGTAGAGGAGCACAGGCACAAATGGGAAAAAAAGAAGAATTAAAAAATACAGTTTGTTTTGTTCTTTCAGAAATTTTCCCCCCGGATAGGGTAGGGGCGAATAATCACCATTTTTGTAGAGGAGCACAGGCACAGTGTGTGTGTGTGTGTGTGTGTGTGTGTGTGTACTTGCATGCACATGCGATCGAATAATCATTGATTCTTTTCGAATAACACAGCCCCCTCCCCCCCCCCCCCCCCCACACACACCTCTTTTTAGTCTGCTCTTATTCTCCCTCTCCCTAAATCTCTCTTCCACCCCTGACCCATTCCACAGAATGGAATGTGCAGTAATATATATATATATATATATATAGAGAGAGAGAGAGAGAGAGAGAGAGAGAATGGTACTGAGGATCAGCGCAATCTTAAAAACAGTGCTCAACCACAGTGGGAGTGACATTTGTTATATTAAAAGCAAGTTAAAATCAAGCTGCTAAAACCATCTACAAATTTGTTTCACGCTGTGCGGTCGTCAGGATGTGATGAGCTTGTATTGCCAGTGCCACGTATATATATAGCTAGCTGGTTTGCTGTTGTTTTTTCCCGTGCTACATGTGTTTCTCAGGTGTTGGTTTTATTCGCTGATAGGAACTTCCATCTGTGTCTACAATTGTTAACCATTTCTGTTCTAACATTTAGAGTTGCCAACTGTGGTTTACATAGTATAATGCATTTCTCTGTAAGGCATAGATTACATTTTTTTTTAAATGTTGTTGTATGGTGCTGCTCTTTTTAAGATTTTCCAAGATATGTTGTAGTCTATGTTTTTATCTTTAAGTTTCCAAATGTATTTACTATAGCTATATATATACGTGGCACTGGCAATACAAGCTCATCACATCCTTGGAAAGTGTCAAGAACTTTTGGGGAAAAAAGTTTGTTTTTGTTTTTTTCGAGGTGAAGATGGGGTTGGGGAGGGGTATTTGTGAAAAGAGTAGGCCTATGTCGACGGAAAACATGGATCGCTTGCACAAGCTTTCGGGAAATTAAAAAAATAAATATAAAAAAAATAGTAATTATAGTGATAATAATAATGATAAAATATGGATTTTCAACTCTTGTACCTTGGCTCACCTAATCATGGAAACTGCTCAATATGCCTGCCATATATATAGTATATAGATAACACAGTGACTGTTTTATAACCTGTGGAATGGGCGGTTGAATCAGAGGACAAACTGGTTGACTGTCGTATGGACAGCAAGATGGGGCGAGGCTGCTTTTTTTTTTCTCTTAATGACACAGGTGGCATTCAAAAGTAAGCGGAAAAGCTACAACAGGCCAATGTATGGATGTTAGGCTCAGCAACCCCCCCAGATAAGATATGGTGAAAAGAAACAAAAAGAGAGTAATAAATGAAGACACATTATTTGTTTTAGATAAAGAAACTTTCTTTTTAAATGATCACTTTCAAACGTGACAAAAACCTCAACGACCTACTGGTGCGCTCTAAGCTGAACAAAATCTCAACACCTAAGCCACCAGGTACTTTCCCCTGCTCAAAACCCAACTGCAAAATCTGCTCTCTCACCAAACCAGACACCATCCTACATGGCCCCACAGGCTCTTTCACTATTAAACGCACTTTCTCCTGCCAGAGCCACAACATTGTGTATGCCATCCACTGTCAGCTGTGCGGTAAGATCTATGTAGGTGAGACATCTCGCACACTTGAGACGCGCATCTCTGAACACCTGGCCGACATCCGCCACCATCGGCCCAAACCAGTCGCTCTACACTTCAACCATGCCCAACACAACATCAACCATGTCAAAGTCTTGGCACTTTGGCAATCTAAGAGTGACAGCTTGGAACGCCTTATGCAGGAATCTCATCTCATTGCCAAACTGGGCACCGTCCACCCTCATGGCATCAACATCCAAAAGTAGTATGTACCATTCCATCTCTGCAGCTCCAGCCTGAAATATCCCCCACCTACACACACCCATACCACCCTACCTCCCTCTGTTTACCTCAGACATAGGTTGCAGCTATCATCATCTTCCCTTTTCCTACACTCTCTGAGTCTCTCCATTTGCTACATCAATCGACTTACTCCCCCCTCCCCCTGCCCTAGTAATGATGTGTGTAGGGGTGTTGGTGGATATGGCGGTTGCTGGGGGTGGAGGTGGGGGTAACCAATGAATAAGGCTGATATTACAAATGGAACACACACACACACACACACACACACACACACACACTCACACTCACACATACACACACACATAATAAATAGAATGCTGGCTCCTTTATCGTTGGTCGTGAAAGGGGGGGGGGGGAGAGAGAGAGAGAGAGAGAGAGAGAGATTGTGTATAGGTGTGAATATGTTGCCCCTCCCCCTCCCCCAGTTAGTACGTAAACCCATCCCCTTCTTCCCTCCACCCTCATAGCATCTACACCTTAAAGTAACATGTACCAACCCACCACTTCAATCTCAGCCCATAATATCCTCCCATCACACACACACATACTACCTTATCTCCCACTATTCACCTCGCACAACTTATAGCTATCTTATTTATGCATTTATTATCATTATTATTATTATTTTATTTTATTTTTTTAATTATTATTATTATTATTTACTGATTTTTTAATTTATTATTATTTTTAATGTTTCATTTATTTATTTATTTGATTATTATAAAAATGTATTTTCTAAATATATTTCTGTATCATGCTTTCATTACCTTAACCTTCACTATAGTTGTTAGCAGTATCATTCAGTAATACTATTGCTAGTATTGATACTACCACTGGCATTGACATCACCATCGCCTTCGCCTCTGGGACTGTTGCCACGGCAACCCTGCTGTTTAAGAATCCTCTAACCCACTGTCCTTTCTCCCATACCCATACTTATTGACACAGATTGGTAGTAATCTTGTCCCTTTTTTTTTTTTTTTTTTTTTTTTTCCCTCAGTATTTTGACCATTATTAGTATTCCTATCAGTAATATTATTATCTTCATTACGACTTTGACTCGCCCACTAAGTGAATTTTCATTGTTTTATTCGTTAATGTCTCACCTGATGAAGACCTAAGAGGTCGAAACTAGTTGTGTTTCGTCTTGTGACTCGTTTGTCCACGTTCTCTGGGCGGTTCGCTAACATTTATTTAAGATTTTTTTAAAAGATTATCTTAAAAAGCGGTTGCAGGATAGAGTATGGGGGAGAAGTCTACTTTTTTGCTGAGAGGAGCATTTACACAGTTTGTGTTTGTTCATAAGTCAATGAGAAGCCGAAACTGGGAAAGAAAACTGTTATAGATCTGTGAGGACCAGGGGACTTTGTCAAAACAGATATTTTGTGTGGCATTGTTGAAGCCAACTTTGAGAAGAAACGGTATTTCTGAATCTGTGTTTATATGTTAAGTTAAATTGAAAATATGTTTGTGTGATAGTATGAGGTCACAGTGGAAATAATGAAAAAGTTTAGTTATCAAACAAGAGAGCTTTAATTTCGGCAGACAGTCGACATTGCCTGAGCTAAAGTCTGGTCCTGTCAAAGGGAATGAATTCAAATTTATCACAGATCATGCATTAAACATGTACCATATTGAAACATACTTTTAGCCATTTTAAATTTCTTACCACAGATCACATATTAAACATGTACCATATTTAAACATACTTTTAGCCGTTTTAATTTTACCATTAAATTTAAAAGAGAGAGAGAGAGGGGGTGGGGGAGAGGGAGAGAGAGAGAGAAGAAAATATAAGAACTTATCAAACAAGGGCAGTTTGAAAAATAGATTATGATTAGGTAATTATTTCTCCAGTGATTTATTAGTTGCACCTATTAATTTCTTGAGTACAAGATGCACCAGAAAAAAAAAGAATGAGATGATAAATTGTATAAAAAGTCTATTTGAACAGAAACCTTGTATTGCTTCTAAGTCATACAGGTGTTCAAATGTGACTGTTCTGATTCAATAAATTCAGACTACCACAGCCCAAAATTTACTACGATAATTGTTTCATCATTTTCAGACATGATCATGGAACCAGAAACAAATGATGTTGAAGTATGAACCTGCAATTAACAGACAACAGTGAAGTGATAACATTTTGTGCCCTCAAACCAAGTATTGTTTTCCCATGTTTGCAACAACAAATCGATTCAGATTTAGACAGTGCTGTATTTGTTATCGGTGTATTATATGGATTGCGTTGTATTATACCACACTTGATTTCAGTTCTCAGCAACAAAGCTGCAGTAATTGTACTATACATACTATGCACTTACATAATGCACATGCCATACTACCCCCACCCTACACTCCATCTTTCCCCTCTCCCAGCTCTATCCTTCTACTCCCCTCCTCCAAACATATACACACACGCACATAACATGCACAATTAGACGCTTCTGCAGTTCTTTCTTCATCAACGTTGTGGAGTCTAACATATCTAACAGGCCTGGCACCGTAAAAAGCTAATCCCCATCAAGCGTCAGCATTGCTTTTCCTGTGTCCGCCTTCCTTTCTCTTTAGATCAGAATAATTCATGTGTGTGTATGTGTGTGTGTGTGCGTGTGTGCGCCTCTATGTGTGTGTGTGTGTATGCGCGTCTGTGTGTGCGTGTGCGTGCACTGTGTGTGTCTTTGTGAGGGTGGTAAGTGGAGGGGGGGGGGGGGGGCAGTAAGTTTGGGAATGCTAGTGGAGCTAAACGTGGGGAAGGCAGGGCACATTCACGAGTTGTTTTCTTTTCCCTGTGGGTGCTTTCACCAATACCAAAGTTTTGATGCCAAGAATCAAATCAAGCATTCACTGATCTGAGAACAAAGGTAATGGGCTGGTACCCCAATTTTGTTGTATTTGTCTGCATTTTGTACACCCATCTCGTTTGACTTGTCCACATGTTTAACATCCATCTGGTTTTATTTGTCTGCATATTTGTTTATCGAAAGGGATGTTTTTCTACCTCATTTTGCAAGAGAGAGCATCCTAGGTATCGTAGGTTCTGTGCATGTTGCACATGAGAAGCCAGGTCATCTCACTTCATCCAAAGGACTACCATCCAGATCAGCATTTAAGATCTAGTGTAAGGATGGAGCAGCAGAGGGGAGAAGGGGAGTTAGATATGCTCCGTGCGTGAGTATCAATCAGTGCATGCAAATCTTGCTCAAAGGCATGGATGTAGATTGTGATACACTTTGCATAAAACTCCCAACACAATAACCTCACCTAGCCCTGTAATTAAATTGTTGCATGGTCAGGCATGTCTGAATATCGAGAATGTGGGACAAGGAAAGCAAACAGAAATAGACAATTCCAGACCTGTTTACTCCAAAATTTGACTTGGAGTATTCCAAATCCCAAACAGAGTATTTTCAGCAAAACAGGAGTACTCCAACGAGAAAGTTTAAACCGCGCTGCAGCAAAACATGGTTGTTGGATACGTTTATCCAGAAATTCCTGTTCCCCTTTTTTCGGTTTAGGGCCGTCATTTTCGGAAGAGGAAAGTTTAGACATTTTCACTGATAGTAGAACTCGAATCCTTGGTTCAGCGCCAAATCTAAGGACACAAAATGGCTTCACTGAAAACCACGCCAAATCTCGAAGCTGAGAACTAGGAATGAGCACTCCCGGCCAATCAGAAACATCGAAACGAAAAGTCATGAGGAGAGTGTACGCACAGCAGATATGTCAATACACCCATTCCTTCAGAAATGCAGTGTACAGAAATGATAGTCGAATTTTTTTTTTCGCCGTATGTTTCCCCATGTACCCTATTTATCATATTTCTGACAAATACGAGTACAAAATATGGCGAAATTGTATGGGTAAACAGGTCTACAATTCATACATACATGAAGCACAGAATGTTCAGAATAAAGAAAAAAACCCACATCATTATCAGAGTAATTTTGTTACTTTATTTGAAGGGACAAATACAAAACAATGAAATCCTTTGTACACAAAGCAATAAACAAGCATAATAATTTTCAACAAGCACAATAATTTTCAAGATAATTCTTGGAAACATCAAGCTTGATTTTGTGTGTCCATGTATTTCTGGAATTGTATATGTTTACCAACACACCATGACTTGTTTCGGATCCTTTCTCTGTAGATCACCATTAACAAACTGTCACAGAAGAGTGCTCATTATTACATGAACAGATTGTTTTTAATGTGCGTCTAAGTGTTTGTGTGAAAAGAGACTGAGAGACAGACAGACAGACAGAGCAGACAGCAGAGAAAGAAAATGAACACTTTCTTATGCACATGATTCTCAAAACAATACATTACCAAAACAATAGACACCACTACTTCCCTTTTCCTGATGTTTTTTTTTTATAGCACACTAACAGGCATAATCAAATCATATACATTTGAATAAAACCCACTTAACTTCATTCATCTGATCTCTCTCTCTCTCTTACACTCACCCACATACTCTCACATAAACCCACACAATGATTTAAGCTGATCAGACAACGGTAAGAGTACATGTAGCACATGACTGCAATGGATTTATCTGGTCTGAAAGGGGGTGGGGGAGTTGGGGGGATCCTGAAAAGGTATCATCACGATATCCTCCTTACCCAAAATAATTGCAAGCATTCCTGAGAAAGCCTAAAACAGTTCAGAAAGAAATCTTAAACAAAAAAACAAAAAAAAGAAAAAGAAAAAAAGAATTTGGGATATGATCAAATCTAACTCTAGAAACTGCTTTTCACAAGCAGAAAAAGAAACACCCGAAGGTGCTGGGGAGGACCCAGAGAAGCACTGTCTTCACCCGCCTTTTGAGCAGTCCTGTACCACCCTTGGAGGCCTGCGCTGTGTTGACGATGGGTACAGGCACGCGCAGGACACGCCATTAAGATATCAAGGGACATAACTGCTCCTGAACAGAGGTAACTCGGACTACAGGATGCAACTCATAACAGCCTTAAAATAGTATCCCCATGGGTGTACCAGCCCTTATTTCATGACTGCAGAGCTCACCGGCAAAAGACACCACCCTCCAGCTGCCGAGCACACCCCCAGACCCAACCACCCCTGCCCACGGACAGATGAAGACAGTGCCACTCCAGACACAGCCAAGCTTTCGCCATACGGTCTTAAGTGCCCTCAAGAGAGAACTCTAACTCTAGAAACTGCTTTTCACAAGCAAACAATACCAAGCAAAACTTTCACAAATTTTGTCATGATGTGTTAAAAAAAAAAAAAAATGAAAAGATGCACAACACAACCTCCAGACCTTGAAAAAAACAGGTCAAACAATTTTCAGTCAATGGACCTCTTTTTTTCCACATGCTTTAAAATTTTTCAGTGGAACACTACTCAACAAATTATAATTTGAGGTCAGACTGCTTCCAAGAATCTTTACGTATGGTTTGTCTGTGCATTTTGTTTTGCTTCAAAAACATAAGTAAAAATGTTATGTATTACGCATGACCTCCACTACATATATTCATAAATTCTGCATATGAGACCAAAAAGGCACTTGCCATAAAACATATTTTTGCAAGGTTTTCAAGACGTTTCCTCCTACCAAGCCACAAACTGTCACGTTTGTTCTTTCTTAACCTGACATGTCTGCATGATTGCCTGTTACAGAAAAAGAGATCTGCAGCATTCTACAAAGGCATAAAGATACACCTGCAAACACTACTGCACACAAGCACACCTGTCAGGCTTGTTCACGCAGCTTCCTCATCAAAATCAACCGAAAGAAGCACTCCTGCAGGAAATGCTACTTGATCTGAACTGATGGTGTAGTTCACATCTTACTTTTTGCTGCATGGCCAGAAAAGAATGTGAATGTTAGCCACTTGTTCAAGCTGCACAGTATTCTTAAATGGAATGAAATACAAAGATGCATTTGACATTATGCTACAGGTAGTACAATCCATTGAAGCAACATAATGTTGGTATGATGGCATATGAAACAACTTACAACCCTGTAAAGGAGTTCATTCTTCATACACACACTCCCTCCCTCTCTCTCACCCCCCCCCCCCCCCCCTCTTCCCTGTCTCTCTCTCTCACACAGAGCTATACTCATCCATGACAGCAAGTGCCAAAAATGAACCAGCTGAACTCTTAACAAATCTGTATGAAGTTTGCCAATTCATGTTATCCTCCGTTTCCTTATTCCAAAACCAACGATTTGAAACTGTTGCTGAAATTTCAGTGATGACTTTTTTTTTTCTGTATGCAACTTTTTGCCTATTTCAACCGGTGCTCCACTATTCTATAGCATGTTCCATGACCACCACTGAGTCACACTTCTTTTAAGCTCCAAACTGATTTAAAAATCCTTTCCAGCTGTATTCATAACACCTATGAAATGAAAGGCTGTGTGTTTTCCAAGAATGGGACTGGGAACTTTTGACTTGACTTCATACACATCCCAATATGAGTTCAACTCTCTAACAAGCCAAGAACAGACTAAATCTCACATTCTGTCCAATCAAGTTTCTAGCAGAGACAAGGATTGGGACAGAGAGAGCAACTATGTACATGTTAAAATCCCAAGATCAAAATCCAAAACCTTGCCAGTTCCTGAAATAAATCTTTGTTGTAAAGACCAAGGTCTTGTTTACAAGAAAGTACGACTTCCCTTTGAAAATAGCATAAGATAGAACATCTAAAAAAAAAAAAAAACCCAGCTCTTCATGGAATCCACTGAAAAACTGTTTGAACCTAATGCTGGTCACATTCCTGTGCTCAACAACATGCTTTATACTCACCAATTCATCACACTGTAGGCATAAACTCACCCTTTAACAGCTAAAATCAGTAAGAAAGGTGTTGAAGATAAGAATGTAATGAAGGAAAAGGTCAATTTCATTTCACATTTTGGTGGGGAGAAAAATTAGGAACTGTTTGGATTTTACGTTTACTTTTCTTTCATCAGTTGTTTAAAAAGCATAAATCTTAACGTTTTTAATCACCCTCTCCACCACCGGATTTCCTCTTCTTTTTCTTCTTCTTGTCCGGCGTTTCCTCTCCTGTGGTGCTTTCTCCTGTGACATTCAAGTCATGTTTTGCTTTCTTCTTCTTCTTCTTTTTAGACGCTCCATCCCCATCAACACTTTCCATGGTGTCGTTGGCGCTAGCCATGCTGTCGTTGACGCTTCCCATGGTGTCGTTGAGAGCGGAGTCAGCTTCCGATTCTGATGATTTCTTCTTCTTCTTTTTCTTCTTGGGTTCTTCAGTTTCATCACCGATACTTTCCATAGTATCATTCAGTGTTGAATCAGCAACTGATTCATCCAGTTTTCTCTTTTTGTCTTTCTTCTTCTTCTTTTTGGGGGTCTCTGCTTCTCCCTCAAAAGTAGTATCTACTTGAGAGGCCTCGTCACCATTTTCTTGCAGCTTTTTTCCCTTCTTCTTTTTCTTCTTTGATGGTGATTCCTCTTCCATGTCCATGGTGGTTTCAGCCTGGGAAGTCTCTTCACCATTTTCGTCTGCCAGCTTCTGTTTCTTCTTCTCCTTTTTCTTTTTCTTGATCTCCTTGGCTTGAAAATCTGTAAACTGTGGACAGAAAAATTCAAGTAAGCAACGTGACATGAGGTACAGTTGTGAGACATAGTGAGAAACAGAAGTAGTGGGAGAGGAATTTAAAAAAAAAAAAAAAAAAAAAACACTTGAAGACAAAAAGCTTTTTGTCTGCTGTTTAATGTTTTCAGACAAACTGATGAGAAAAAACTTTTTGATGCAGAAAATACACAAACCAACAATAAAGCCCAAGCAAGTTCAGCCAGACTATCCCAATTTGGAATCTAACACGCTAACATGTAGGTAAATGAATACATACTGGGACAGAAATCAGGAGACACTGCTGACCACATGTGACAGAACTGTTGCAATATGCTCCGACACTACACGAAACATGACCAGTTTCATTCCAGTCCCATTCCCCTGCTTAAAACATACACACTGTTCATGATACAAATCAAACACATTTCACATCTCCAAGAATTTCATCTTTCTCTTTTCTATTCAAGCATATGATGAATAAGAAACAGCACCACACTCAACTGTCCATCTTCACTGCCGATGTTTGAAACAAACTAGAAAGTACTAATAGCAAGTTTTGAGACAGTGGGTACAACAGTCCCTGCTACGCTCCTAGATACAGGAACATTTCAAATACTGATGCTAAGGTGACCACAACAACTCTAATACAAGTGCACAGATGACAGAAACACCTAAGATACTGATGCTTTGATGACCACAACTTCAATACTAGTGCTGAGGTGACAGAAAAACCTCTAGCACTGGTGCAGATGTAACAGGAACACTTCAAATGTTAATGCCGATACAACAGCAACACATCAAATTCTGGTGATGAAGTGACAGCAACATCTTAAATACTGGTGCTGAGGGGACTGCAACACCTCAAGTAATGTTGGTGTGACGGTATTTGTAAACAGTGTAGAGGCTAGAGCAACACCTCAAGTAATGTTGGTGTGACAGTATTTGTAAACAGTGTAGAGGGTAGAGCAACACCTCAAATACTAGTGCTTAAGTGTCAGCAACAACTTAAGTATTGGTGCTTTGGTGACAGCAAAGCCTCAACTACCACAGCTGTTTTTACAGCAACATCTCCAATACAACACTTCAAATACTGGTGCAGAGGTGCCAGCAACATTTCAAATGATGGTGCCGAGGCCAGCTACATTTCAAATATCAAAATCACGATGCCAACAAAATTTCAAATATCAGTACCGAGGTGCTATCAACATTTCATATACTGTATTTAGTTTCCTTCAACATATCAAAATAATACTGGTGCTGAAGTACCAGCAACACTGAAGATGAGCTAACAGCAACACGTCAAATACTGAGGTGACAACAACAACTTAGCGTTGCCGAGGAGATGAAAACACCTCAATAACTTGTGCCGAGGCAACTCTAGCCTCAAAACAGCTATATCGCTCTGACACTAGTAAAAAAGAACAGCAAAAACAACTGAAAAAAAAACATAAGCAAACCTCTGTCACAGCCTGTCTCATGATGTCGATGTTCTTGGCAGGAGTATCCCCTGTTTCAAAGAACTTGAGGCGATCTTCTACCTGCTGCTTCAGGTGGTCTCCAAAGATGCTGCTGGGGGTGTCTGCCAGCACAACCATCAGCTCCACATCAATTCACAATGTTTGATGATAGAACATACCAATAAATTAATTTTTTTTTAAATCATCAGAGCATAAACAGTAAACCATGGATGGATGAGTCTGATGAGAAATACTGTGATTAATCAGTCAGCCCACTGCCCTTTATAATTCTCATGGTTCAGTGCCTGCAACCTGAAAAAGGAGAGCTATCTGCCACCCAAATAGTACCAATGTAGTAATCTGGGACATGCTGGTTTCATCTTAAGGAACTGCATTATTACACATGAAGAGAGAGAACTAAAAACTGTCAAAATCAAACGTTTGGAAACAGACTAAAAGTAAACGACTGGAAACTGAAAAATCCAAAATCTACCCAAACAAAATTTCACCAATCTGAAAACAATGGCAAACAAACGTTTTCCTACACACAATTCCAGTTTCATTTGGAGGACCTCATCCACACATACAGTTACTTCAAAATTGACAACCATCTTCATCATAAACCCCAAAATGAAACAAACAAGGCATAATGGACTTACACAGGTTCTAAAAGGACAAAAACAATCACTGACTAGATCATGACAAGATGAACATGTTGATGAAAGGGAAAACCCTACCAGCGAAACAGTCAATCCTGGAGGCAATGGAGCACTTGTTGGCCAGGTATCTGGAAATGCGTCCCTTGTTCTTGGCCCCAGCTCGCCCAATGAAGGTGGAGTGGAAGATCAGGCCATACTTGGGCGTGTTTCCTCTCGTCTTCAGGGCTCTGAAAAACATCAGAAGCAAACGCCAACCTTTATACCCCAGTTTCCTCCATACAGACGACCACAGAGCTTTGACCACATGATACAGTGAAATCTCCCAATAAAAATCCATTCCTCCTAATTAATCAGCATACGCTCCATTTCAATAAGTACCACTTGTATTTTTCTGTCACATGGCTAATCTATATCTTTGGTTTTTTCATATTCTTCCTTTTAAGACTTGCATTTAACACTCACATACACAAAGGCTGATACCATGATGTTGAACTGCTCTTCTATACATATCAAAACAAAAGCCCTGTCATAATTTAGCATTATCTCACTGTCACCAGCTGCCCACCTTTGGAAAGCAAAATTTTATCACCTTGTTAAGGAGAGGTTCGGAAGAGCAGAGTGCTTTCCTCCTGAGATCATGCCACTGGTCAGTTCACACAACTCCCATTCATGAAAGGGAAACAAATCTAGCCAACATGCACAGACAATACTCATCTGTGGTCAATAGACAGAGCCCCATTCATAAATGGGAAACAATCTAGTGCCTTCACACACTGGACTGCATTCTGAATAAAAGTGTGTTCAATTAAATGAACCGCTTCTGCCTTTCTGAGAATGAAAAGTTGTGTCAGTGTCAAACAAATGTCACCAAATACCACATTTGTGGGCCATGTTGTCGGTCATCACACTTCAAATCATGCGATGAGTGGTACTGGTCAACCATACTTCACACCATGAGATGAGTGGCATATATCTTCTGGATCACTTTCATCCTTTTATTTTTGCCTTTACCATTGCCTCTATCAATATGATTCTTCTGATTATTCTCATGCTTCAGATTTTTTTTTCTATTTCTGTGAGAATTTGATCAATTCATGTGGGAAAAAATCTCCCTTTTCATCAAACTCAACAGCATTCACTAATCTGGCAACTGTGAAGTTTGGTTAGCTTCATTCTCACCTCGCTGTGTTCAATTTCCTTTCTTTTCAATGAATGGAAGTGGTGCCACCAGCCTTAATCAGAACTACCATCTCAATGGATTATGACAGATAACTAAACTACCATGCAAGGCTTCCCTGTGTATTTACATGAGTTATATCACACAAGGCTTTCCTCTGTATTTACATGAGTAATATCACACAAGGCTTCCCTGTGTATTTACATGAGTCCAGCAATTAATGGACAACTACTGCACTTCCCAGACCCCTTCAAGAAATCCAGCAGCAATGGAAGTAGATCCAAGTAAGAATGCAAGAGAGAACTTTCATTTCGCAACAATAAAGCAACACGGTAAATATCCTAGCGCTCCCCATCATGAACAAATCCTGAAAGACATTTCCTGAATGCAAACCAGGATAAGAATATGGTGACAATTATTTTAAAAGAAAATATGTGCGCACACACAGAACGCACACACACACACACACACACAAAAGAGGTGAGCTAAAGCCCTCTACCACCATACCGGAACAAAGCCTTTTCAGCTCCCAAAATCTGCACTGTGGATGCCGGGCATTTGGCCAAGTTGGTCAGGCTTCCTGCATGAGCAATCAAACGCGCACCAACCTGCACAGAGAAAATACTGATTAAAATAAACCACTAGAGACGCTGTTTCTTGTGGAAATACTTCAGATCAAAGAAAAGAAAAAAGAAATCACCAAATAACTGTGGTTCCCCCCACCCCCTTGTACAGTTTCAGCTTCATCCTTTCACATATCTGTGAGTGCATGTGTGCATATTTATTCTTTCTTTGGGGCATATTTCAACAAAATAGCATACACTTCTTTAAAATGGGATTTTGGAGAAACAAAAATATAATTCATAATTACTGTGAAGAATAACAGCTAACAATAAGGAATAGCACAGAGACAAAAAAAACTTTAAAACACCAGCCGCCGTGGCAAAGTGGTTAGCATCGCGGACTCCGGGCTGGGAGGTCGTGGGTTTGAATCCCATCAGAGTCATGTGGGTTTTTCTGCCCCGACCGGCTCCTACCCAGAGTTGGGTTTGCTGCGGACTCAGTTGGGAAGACTGGGACCACACAGTCGAGTTTCATCCACTTAATGGATGCGTTTCTGAGAGTGTTGCTCAAATTTCCTGACCAACACTGCAGGTGCCTGTATCTCTCGGGCCTGGTTGACGCCGGGATATATTATGAAAGAAAGCGTAGAGTACAGCCCTGTCATGTAGTCTCAGACCGAAATGGAAATCCCTAGCATCATCTTAATCATCCTCATTCTCATCGATCTGCATAAAAAAATGTCTCAAATTCTGTGGCCCTTCATGCCCTGCTCTCATGGTGACCTCGTTTCGATGTCCTCTCCACGTCTGTGGCCTTGGTTTGGTTCCGACGGGGTCACTGGTATCGGCGAGTCCATGGGGGCTGTCGTTGGACGGACGTGGTGGCGCCCTCCTGAGGGAGAGCTCACTCGCGCCGGCTCCACGACTAAGCAAGTATTGTCGTCAGTAGGGGGCTTAGTAGGTGGTGTCCTGCGTATGTTAGATCAGAACAGGCGCCACTGAACACCACCGAAGTGACTCTGGCGGCAGTGCAGTCTCTCCTCCGGTGGGTTACCTCTTGACGACTTGACATTGACTGCTCCCTGTGGATTGCCGGTGCTGCGACGGGGCCAACCAGGCTCTAGCTGTGGACGGGGTGTTGGAATAAAGCGGCATGGGTGCACTGCCTCTGAGGTGGTGCAGAGGTTGGGACAGCAAAAAAAAAAAAAAAAAAAAAAAAAACACTTTAAAACTTTGTCAACTATAGCTCATCTGTCTTTGTGTCTATTCCCACTATGTCTCTTGTGACCTCTCATCTTTTAAAGTCCAATGATTCTAACTGTCAAAGTTTCATATCAGTTATGTCAAAAGCCAGAAGCATCACCTTTTTTTTCATCAAATCTGGATCAATCTACTTACAGTAAGTAATTAGCAAAATGCCTGTTCTCTTTGAAATTTCAACCAGAATAACTTTCTAAACAAATTCCAAAAACATGCATTGCTATCAGACGTGTTCAGCTCTTTGGCCACATCAAAACTCTTTTTTCTTCATTTGCATAGGAATATTCACACTTGTCACTGTCATACATGAGGGTCAAAATTCACAATATAGAGTTAAGTAAATACTAAATTGTAAAAATGGACATTAAATTTGCATATCAACAAGCAGTTTGGCAATGAGAATGGGATGAGGTTTCTCAAGTTCTTCACAATATATCACCCTTGGTAAGACTGGGAACAGGGAAAAGACGTAAGTGATCAGACCTGTCCATGACACTGAGAGTGCATCAATAATGATCCAGAGAGATGTAGATCAAGACCCTAGTCATGACATAAACAGGTCAATCATGGGTTTGAACACATCTTTCAGCATGTTCTTGTCAAGGGAGGACTTCCCGAGTTGGCTAGAACATTCCAACTCCAAGCTGTGAGTCTTGCAGCGAGTATAATCCTGAGCAAGTGGCATCAGACCAGTAAAGTCCCTGCCCAACAGTTTAGGTTAACTGAGCATGAGGTGTGAACGAGTAGAGAACATTTCTCTTCCTTGGGATGAGGTACCCCCTTTACAGCACAGAGACTATCCATGTGTTCACCTCTGGAACACACTTAGCAAGACTGCCAACCTGTAAAGGGGTGGAAGGGGAGTGGGGGTAGGGGGAGGCAATCACTAATGGAGGTTAGATCTCTTCAGAAGCTGGGATTGCCTCCAGCAGTGCCCACCTTGGTTGGGAGAACTGTGTTCCCCATGTCCAGGTAGAGCTTGGGCTTTCCTGTGTTTGTCTGATGGATCACTGGGGGAAAATGTAGTCTGCCTCTTTGGCAGATCATCAGGGCAAAATGCCTGTGGGCACCTGCCTGCATTGGAAGCAGCCTCCTTGTTTGCCTCTGTATAGGTTTAGTGAAAGCCACACAACGAAGAAAAAAAAAAGCAACCTGAACTTCAGTTCAGACAGAGAGAGGCAAGAGAGTGTCTAGCAGGAGTGAACTGCAAAGCACTAAGCAGTAGAATGAGGAGAAAGATGAAGCTTCCCTGTGTCATCTCAAAGAGATGGAAGACAGTAAGCATGCATCTTACTGTTGCATAAGCTACAGAAATGAGGCCAAACAGAGCTTTCAAACTGCTGTAGCATGCAAGAATTCAACACAGTACAGCATAAGATGCCAAATACTACCGTTTTCTTCAATTCTGTCCCTTTCTCATCTGATTTTCTTAGATCTAAATACACTTCTACAGCTCTGTAGGTGCTTGTGAGCACTTGCTTTGAATGTCACATTGCCCATATGTAGAATGCCACTGATCTCTGCATTTACGTACACACAAATGCCCAAGAACCAACATACATGGCATGGACCTGTCACATTTTGAAAATGAAAAAGAGGGGCGGGGTCTGGGGGCCAACGTAGACCCCCAGTGGGATACAGTGGCAATGCCCTGTTGGGGGTGAGAAGGCAACGCCCCCTGAAGCTGAAGCTTTCTTAATAATTAGTGAGCAGAGAAGTACCCTAGAAAGAATATAAATGCGTGATTTTTTTAATTATTATTAATGCACTCAAGAACAAATTTTCAAGTTTAAGCTTATATAGATCAATCAGCCTTGCTGCATAAAAATGACGAAAAGCTAAAAAAAAACTACTGTGTATACATTTTCATACTTATGTTTTGTAAATATGAGATAAACACACATAGTGGCATTACAGAGAGAGAGAGAAACAGAGAGATAGGGAGAGAGATTATGTAGATTTTAAGTGATTTACAGAAATTGACATGGGCAAGTTGTGTTCTACACTGAACTCCGTAAAGAGAAGTTCGGCCTGTGTGACGGCAATTTTGTCGGATGTAGTCTTCATCACAGTGGTTATCTTTGGGGAAGATTCCACAGCTTTGGCGTGGTTTGTTGTCATCATGTGCTTAGCCAATGCGTGAGCACCCTCAGAGCTTAAAGCAATATTTGCTCTGCAAAACGTGTAGAAAGCATAGTTTGCTCCTTTCACTGACTTGGCAAAACACAGATAAACACTCTTGTAGTCTTCTTTCCATTTCTGATTGTGTTTTTTGTTCGCCTTTTCCATCACAACAGGATCGCTTTCGTCTAGTCGTTCTGCCATCTTCAAAGGAAGTGATCACACTTTGCCTATTTTTGACCAATCAAAATTCAGCAATGAATTTCCATCGAGACAGTAACCTTGACCAGTTGTGGCGCACGCAGCTAGTATTGAGCCTATTCACACAGTCTTATGCAGAAGACAAAAAGAAATCACTGCTTGACGTCCCTCAAAATATCGGAGTTTCGGCCATCTCGATCAGACAGCGGGTTGAAGCCAAAAAAAAAACCAGTTTACCCGATGAAATCAGGGTGAATGGCAGGTCTGCATGGCACATAACGATAGAGCTTACCTGATCCCCAATCAAAGCTGCCAAGTTGGGGGCCACAGAATGCATTCTGGAAATCAGATACTCAGAGCACTGTTGTCTGAATTCTGACAGACCAATGACTCGGTTACACAGAGCCTGTATGTTGTCCAGATCTAGAGGAGAGATGTCCATGCCTGCAACATGTTCACAATGACACACATCCATCACTGTAACTTGTCCATTAATGCACATTAACTGGTCTAAAAGATGGAAATCAAAGACATCACAGCATGGTTCACACGTGCCTGTGTGTATGCATTCACATGCATGGGTGTGCAAGCAACAGTTCATAAACAACACACTATTTTTCCACTGGCTAATTATTTTCTACAGTATCTAGCTGTGTATTCGCGCAGACAAAAGTTTTACCCCCACTGACCTTTTCAGATCATTATCTGCTGAATGCCTTTAAAATCACTCCTTTACATAGGAAATGTTTACTGTTTACATTATCTTTACTAACCAGTTTTGAAGTAATGATGATCCTTTCACTTTGTTTGAATAGCTGAATTATCTGCATCAGTCCATATAAATTTAATTCATGAGCCCAATCATTTAGAATATATAATCAATTCTTAAAGAGCAAATCATTGAAAAGAACATCAAATTAACGACAGCCTCATGAAACTGGCTAGTACACTGAAAAAGCTCAGACCATGGGCCTGATAAGCAGTTAGGGCTGTCAGCACAAAGGCTGGACTTTAAAAAAATTCACCTCAGATAGGAAAGGATTAATGACCTCAAAGAGGAAGTATTCAACAGACATACCCATTGAAACTCGTGCAGCATCCAGAACAGCCTGAGATTTGGCACTGTCCATGACAATCTCCTCCAACTCAGTGGTGTCTTCTGGCATGTGTTTGCGATCCTTGATCAAGCGTACTACTTTGGCATACATGTAGTTATCAGACACAATCTTCACCAGCTCTGGAAAGTGGTAGGAGTACCATTCTCTGAAATCAAATAACACTCACCTTTCCAGTAACTTTTGTTCAGTAAATATATGTTTCTAAAACTGAATCACAGAAACCTGCACTTCACACACATGCATACAGAAACATGATATGAAATAACCCATTCTTTTAATAAAAAGATGAAAAAGATAAAAAGATGCACATTCTTTTAATAGTTATATTGTCCCTTTGTTTAATTAATAAAGATGAAGTATCAAGCACCAAGAATCTGCTTACTACTTTTCTCTGGCACTGAAAGGTTTTTAATACTTGCAAGCAATGGAAGAAATCATCAACTGTGAAGTATGAACAAAGAGTTATTAAATATGATCAAATAAACCGAGTTGTCCAATGGTAAAAAGAGCAGATCTATCAACCCTATGTTAGGTTTGATGTACGCAAAACTGCTGGTAGCAGCCCAGAAAACGACAGATACACAAGAGTGAACAAGCAAACCTTTGAACATGTGTATATGCGGATATCTTGTGTGTGTTTGTGTGCTAAAAGCAATTCACTCACCAAGTCGCACACAGAGACAGCGAGAAACCTTAGTAGCTCACCAGAGATGAATATCTTGCAGAATGGAGGTTTGTCGGGGGAAGCAGTTACATCAAAGCTACACTGTGACCACTGTATCATCCAAATACAAAGGCTTCTCAAAACCCTGGTGGTCAACCAGTAAGGAAGGTGAAAGGGGAGTGATAGGCAGTTAATGGGGGAACATATAACTGCTGCAATTTACAAAAAGTATAGTTAGGTGGAGAATCAGTCTGCCTGTCATAGCAGCAGACAGCTGTTGCTCAACAGCCACAGAGTACAGCTGCACTGGTCAAGGAGACTTGTCAATAGCTTGTGGCCGCAGGGGCAAAGATCGTTGTACATGACATGATTCAAATATTTGAGATTAAAAAAAAATCACAGCAAAACATAAAGTCAAAATCAACTCTTACACGTTAATACTGACCTGATGCGCATGGAAAATGTGTTGATGTCTTTGTCCAACTGATCCAACAGAGCAATGCTCTGAATGATCATGTTGTCCACCCGATTCACATTGAACTTGACCTTGGCTCGAGAATAGCTGTGTCCCAGCCCGAGTCGTGCCTTGGCAACCACCTCCTCCGACAGCCGTTTATCTTTGACTAAATTGGTGAAGTGAATTCTGATCCCTGCCAACAGATAATAACATTCAAATGAATCTGTATCAATGACATAAGTACAATTTGGCAGATTATCTCATGTTAATCACATCAGAGAAAAATAATGCTTTCCAGGATGTGAAATTTCAAGCATCTAAACGACCAGTCAAGGCGCTATATATCGTATGCAAAGAATTGGACTGTGCCTACTTTTTTTTTGACCTGTTTTAACAGGTGAGAGATCATTCCCACTGAGTTTTTGCACACAAATTCATTCAACTGAAAGTAATGCGCAACATTATGTTTTCTCTCTGATGTGCAACAGTGGAAAGGAACCAACATCTGGCTGAGATGCTGTTACATTTGGAACTCACTGTCCTATTTCCATACATCAGCTGCAAAAGATCCCTGTTAATGTCCAAACACAGACACATCAATGATGTGACAATGTTATGGTCTTGGAATCAATGAATAAGTACCCAAATCTGATAGACTAAAGTAGATAAACATACCAAAGCATAAGCAGTGTAAAGCATTAACAACATCTATGCCATGCAAGAGAGAAAGATCAGGATGCCACAAAAGTCACATCAGTGTTCTCATAAACACCTATGTGGAAAAGCATGCCCTTGAGCTGCACCAGTCCATTCAGAAAATATGTACCACAAACTATGTACTGTCAGCATCAATTCATGCTGTTTTACAATGTAATCATGATCAACAATGTGTTCATGTATTTAAAAGTTCAGAAGTGTAAGCATGGTGCTGGTTTGGAAAAAAAAAAAAAAAAAGTGAAAAAAAAAAAGGAAGAAAAAAAATCTGCCTGCCAATAGGACCAAGTAAAACAGCTAGTGAAGCCTGTAGGGTTGTTTTATGTGCAATGCATATCACTCTCTAGTATCTGTTGCCTCATTTGGTTACTTCTCAGTCAACTTTTCATTCACAAGTTTCAGAACTGTCGAACATAAATATGCTTATTCAAAGATGGACACTAAAAATGCTAACTTTAAAAAAAAAAATTTTTTCAATTCAAATTCGATATGCTAGATCAGCAAACTAAAGATCTATAGTCCTGTTTCTTTAATCAGAGTTATGAGAATGGGATACTGTATTCAAAATCAAATTGGACTGGACTTGGGATATGCTATAGTGGGTGGCAATTCTCAGTCACATTAAGAGTGCTTGAATTAATACCTGCAAGTGTGACTAGTTTTTTTGAATGTCCAACTTTCTTCATACCAGTCTACTTCTGTGCATATCCACTCACACCATGCTTGTGCTGTGTGGTCTGAAACTCTGCAGATGTGGTGCAGTCTATATGGAATACTCTGTACGCAGCGACGTCTTGGTGAAGCAAACTGAAACCATCCACTCACAATGCAGAGTTCCTGCATTCTAGCACAGGTTTGGTTTCTGTACATTCTCTGCTTCAGTCTGCTGTCTCTGAACCCTCAAACACATTCAAGAACAAAGTGCGATTTGTACTGATTACCAGTCTTTCGATTTACCAAGGCCTCAGCGTATTCATAATAATTTGTTATTAAACCACACACCACACACACACACACACACACACATGCATGCACACACACACACACACACACACACACACACAGCATGCACAACACACACACACACACATCACACAACACACACACACACAGGAAACTTGCTAACCTCTGATAATCTCGGGCACAGCGCCAGTTGTGACACAGTTGATCTGCAGCTCTTCCTGTATGGCAGCCGCCAGCTTGGAATCACCCACTCCCAACAGGACTTTCAGCTTCTTGGAGCTTTTAGGAACATGTCCCTCAAGCATCACTTTGAGGTCCTCATGCATAACACCTACACAGGTAAAACAAAAAACTTAACCTCACACCTAAACTTAAACAATGCATCTTTGATTCATCTTTTTTCTTTATTAAATACTATTCTTTCTTCACATATCTTCATGCACCACAGAGTGAAATCAGTATCTACTGAAAATAAACATCCATGCCATGAACTCTAAACGGACCAGACATGCTCCTTTAAAGTATCACTTATTTCAGTTCGACCTACTTCATAGGACATTAATTTTGTTTTTGTACCAGTAGGATTGCTAACAAAGTGGATCATTTAATTCCATGTGTCAAGGGCAAAATTTCCATACTCTAAGGCAGTGAAATTCCACAGAGCACATCTCAAAGGTAAAAATAATGCACAAGTACACAATTTGGTGACAAATATTGCCATTCCTGATTACGGATATTTTGTGATTTATCAAGCACAGGTTTCAGATAAGTCACAGAGATTTTTAAAATATGGGTCATGACAAAGCACACTTACGCATCTGGCTGATAGTTCTCTTAACATGCAATTTCTATTGCAAACCCGACTGGCAAAATTTGGAAACACATATAAATCCATTTTGCTGTTCTGATGCAGCATGCTATGTCATTCTTAATTTTGGAAGTTGTGAAATGCAGTAGTGAGCAGAGTCTCAGTCTGGCTCCTTTGCCTTTAGAGCCTGTTCCTCAGCTCAGTGAATGATCACCGCTTGGGCAACATGATCACATGACTGACTGAAAAACCAGTGCTCACACTTTTTTTCCCCAAGAACTTTGTCTTAAAAACAACAGAAGATGACAACCTGCAATTTCAGTGCATGGACTAGGAGAAATGTAGGGCACAAGATTTTAAGGAAAGTATGACACCAGTGCAATCATTGTTACCGCAGACTTATGGGCAATAACTCTAAAGCACTGGCCATGAAATAAATATCTTGAAGCTTCTTTCAATCACTTATTCTGGACAACTTTTTTAACAATGAAAATCTGCCAATTTCTTTGCTTTTTTTTGGTTTTGTTTTGTTTGTTTTCAAATGAAACAAGGCTGAAATCAGTTCAACACTCTCACATTATTTGGGAAAATCATAATCTGCCTTTTTTTTTTGTTAAACATTTTATCAAATTGATCAAATGTTCAATTGTTTTCATCAATATCACAAACAGATCATGTAAGCAGTCATTCAATTTAACCATACTGTGGTTAAATTGAATGACATACAGTCTAAACAGAAACTCAATGAAATGATGAAACTCAATTTAAGAATGCTGGAACCTAAAACTGTACTTAAAATAAGTGCATGCTTAAATGCATGTCAGTCTCTTAAAGCAGGTATGAAACTAAAACAAAGCAAAAATAGAATTTTGTAAAAGATGGTAGGAAATACAGGAGGACGGAAGGGGGATGGGGCATGACTTTGATCTTACTGTATAACATGGTGTTCTCACCATTCACAATATTTTACTCAGGGACACCACCTTGCTCAAGCTTAGCTTTGTCAAAAAAAAAAATAATAATTTCCTTTAATTTTAAGTTTAATCATTTTCATTTCATCTGAAACAAACTAACTCAGCAGAAATCCCCCCCAAAAGAGGATGGATGTTTTAACTTAGAATAAGTGTGGCCTGTAACATGTCCCTCCTTGAAGTAATCCAAAAGCAAACTCTTTGGAAATATATGGGGTTGCCAATATCTATTACTGCAATCTGCATCTATAGTCTAGTACCTGCAGTGCCTAACACTGCCATGTTAAGTTATTCACTAAGAAATTCTTTTTGTAATTTGTTTATTTTGTTATTTTGCTCTGACTTTCATTTATACTTGAAAGAGAATACCCCTGCAATGTTATTTCTTTCACTGTTTCAACATTTCTCATGCATTTGATATGACCAGCGGAACACTTTCATTAAAATGTTGACATGCTGTCTAATTAGATAACTGCTTGGATATTGCAAAACATTTTCTGATGAATGTAAACTTACATAATTAGTTATTAATACTGTAGCACTGACAAAATGGAGTCACCAATCACAAGCACCAACGCAGGATCTACTGAAAGTTTTTTTTTTCCCACTTTAATGATACCCAGCATCACAACTGGAACACAATAGCAGATTTAAGTACACACCATAACATGTCACTGTTTTAAGTCATTGATAAGAAGTGTGAAAAAAATGTGAGTGAATGAATCAGTGAATGCGTTTCTCATTGTTTGACCCCCAGTTTTCAGCATGTGACCCTAGTAAATTTTTCTTGACATTGACAAATGTGGAGTCATTGTGAGCTTCATCCTCAATTTAAAATCCTACACAAGAAACACTGCACAGCAATGTTAGCTGGACAGTTACCAAGTAAGAACATTCTATTCCAGTAATAGCAATTAAGACAACTGAATAAAGCATGTTCTACTGATAACATTCGCTATCAAAAACCACTGAATCTAAAGCAGACCTAAAACGCTTGTTATCACAAGCAATCCAAAAATTACCTTTTGCATTATCACCAAACTACCACAATACTGAACAAAGTTACATTCTCACTAATATGTCAATCATTATCTTTAATATAAATTCAAGCTAATCTTTTCCTTTTCATCAGTATTGAACTGTCAGACTATTTCAACAGTAACAAAGAGCACAAGCTGTAAAACTATCACCTACCTTCAGACACACAGTTCATGTTCTCCAGCGCCACAACAGTGCTCTTGAAAGGCATAAAATGCGCAACTTGCAGCAACGAGTGGAACTTGCCCAGGTCAAGAACACTTTGCTCCACCCGAGGCGCAAGCAGCGCCATCTCATCAAATTCATTGACCTTGCACAGAATGTAGCCAACTGCATGTTCAGTCAGCACATACAGACTCTCCGCCTGAAAGTGAAATAAAGGAACTGTCAAAAAGCAGCCCATTCAATGCAGATCATTTTGTTAATTTTAATAACAGGGTAAAGCATACTGAAGGATTTTATTTTTTGATAACTGCAAGTAATGAAAAGAACCTATGATACCTAATGTATTGAACTGTGTTATAAACCTTTAAATTCATTGAGGTTGGTTGAAAACAACCTTCAACAAGACACTTTTTTAATGCAAATATCAAAGAATGCAATTGTCAGTCACAATACTTTCTATTCTTTGACATACACTTAAAACATAAACTAATGTAACTGATCATCTATGTTTGCAGGATCTCTGTCCATTCATTGGAAAACTAGCCTGAGTGCAAGAACGATCATCAGATCTTGTGCTAACAACAGGGCAATATATTAGTCTCACAAACGACAACCGAGTATGGACAAGAGTCCATGCTAATCTGTGTAAGTTTTTTTGTCCTTTGGTCATGTCAAATTTGACCAACAATTTCTCCATGCCATACGGATGGAAGTCACTGATGTGAAGGTATGGCAATCTTCAGGGATTGTAATTTCCAAGAACAGCCCATAAATTTCCCTGCACTAATGATTCAATTAGATTAGATTTAAGACGTGGAACTACAAGGTCTGGAGTCTGCTTCCTTTTCAGCTGGTACAAACATGTTTGATTTCTAAGGGATACTGCCAACACTTCCTTCTGCCAGGCCCACATTATTCAAAACTCTTCAGATATAACAATGTCATGGGTACTACAAGTAGATTTATAAAAAAAAAACCCTGAAAGGCTGGGGGGTCCAGGGGCTGTCCAGGCCCCGCAGGTGACAGGGGCAGTGTCCCTGTTAGAGGGTCGGGGGGGGGGGGGGGGGGGGGGGGGGAGGGGGGGGGAGGCGTTGCCCCCCTAAAGCTGAAAGAAAAACGCATTTTAGAAGACAAATGAATGGCTCTCATTGAATGTGAAGTGGAAAATCAGGCCTGAAATTTAATCTTAAAGTTTATAAATAAATACATAAAACACAACTAAAATGCAATTTCCTAATGAAAATCAAAGATCACTTTTTCCCTCTAATTTTTCTTTTAAATTTGATCTACACATACCTTCAGATCTTTTGATCTCCCATACACTGCAGATTGCATTCTGAAGTGAAGAAGACTCAAGATTGTCATCTGAAGTCACTGTAAGTAATAATCCTGACTTTGCAGTCACTGAAAACTAGAGCTACTTCTAGTACTAGTACTACATGAATGTATTTTTGGCAGATGGCTGTAGATCTATATACTTGGTATAAGAAGCCTCAATACAGCTACTCTACAGATGCCATCTTGGCATTACATTTGAATTCATCACACATGAGGAATGAAGTCACTGTAAAATCTGCTGTCACTATTAAATATTTGAAATCTTCTGAAATTTGGCATCTTCAAACAAACGTAACAGAAAGCCATCCCTCGCATGTCCATCTCCTGTAGCCACAGACCAAATGTTTTGACCTTTGTATCTTTTTCCATGAGCCATTCCCATCGCCATTGATTTTCGCATGCCTTTCTCCACCTCCTCTATCTTGAGACATCGCCTTTTGTCACAAACAGCATTGCGTATCGACTTTCAAATATGCATATATCTGTGGTGTTGAGTCAACCTTAAGGAAGTGGAGCATAGAAGAGCAAAAACAGAGCGCAATGAAAACTTGGAAGTTGGATCAGAATTCAAACGAATAGTGGAATTGCACTCCGATTTATACTATTCTGCAAAAATTTGTTGCTTCTCAGATTTCTTTTTTTTTTTGTAAACCGGCAATGGCATTGCTGGCACCAGCCATTATTAAAAACCAGCATTCCAGTACATAACAGCACTGTAACACCCAAGCTATGTAGATTTTGATTGCAGTCCTTGTTCTTTGCTTAAATCTGTCCACTTACCAGATGCTTTATGCGTCAACCAAAAATTCATTTCCATTGCTAAATTGCATGAAACTTTGACTCTCTACAAAGTGCTACTAGTCCTGCTGTAGCAGACTGCCAAAAAGAGCTTCTCCCTGATTTGTGTACAGGGCAGATATCAAAGTTTAAAAGTTTTCGCCATGTCTTTGGATCCCACTTCCAATTGTTGGTGCTTTCAACAACACTAGTAATACCATGGTTTAAAAAGAAACAACAACAAATACCTAAATCTGATACATGATGTGTTGTCGGTTTGATCTGCCCTTCATCTCTTTTATTCGTCAATCATGGTGGACGCTTAAACCTACGTCGGCAAGCAAAAAATACAGATGTGGCATTATCCTTTCCCCACCCATACATAGTTGGCTCCTTCCCTGAAGTTGGAGTATGGCTGCCTTAACCCTAACGCCGCCAACGTCACCATTTGGCGACAACATGGCTGACCGCCGACATCGCCAAAAGGCGACCAACTAGGGTTACCTAACTCCCAATACTCTCACGATCCAAGTTCATGAGACAGAAAGCCAGCAATAAACGTTATAGTTGGGGGATGGTCCGGCCCATGCTCACAGCCATTTGCTTTGTCAGAACACTGTTCAGTTAAGTGTTTTATTGACTTTCTTCCAAATGTTTTTCCATTCACTATGACGTCACCACCAAGCACTTTACGTACTCGACCTTGCCGTACATTTACCACAGATCAAGCGCTGGGAATATTGAATAGGCAGACATTTGTTCCTAATACAGATGAAGAAGACCCAGATACTGAGATAGTCACAAGGGCTTGACCGAATTATTGCAATGTGAGGGGTTGGACCATGGCCAAATAGTTGGGATAGACAGCTGATGAGAGATAGACTAGATGCTGGCTCACCACGTGTGCCCCAGTGTTTTGGTGTTGAGCCAGCCAGCACTGACTGACTGTTGACTGACTATGTGAGGGAGCGAACTAAGACTTTAGGCAATGAACTTCACACACACGCTGTGGGCCGACACTTGCTGGTCAAGGTTGAAGGGGGCGTGGCCGACTGACACGTGAGAGGTGAGCAGCAGAGACGTGTTTGAGTGGGTTTTATGATCAGCTGAATGGCTTTCAAGGGTTCAGAGACCAACAGGCACATGAATGACTTTGTTTTCATACAAAAAATATTGCTTTCAACAGTGAGAGTGAAAGGGACGTGTGTGTGTGTGTGTGTGTGTGTGTGTGTGTGTGTGTGTGTGGTGTGTGTGGTGGTGTTCCCTTTTTCTTTCTTACATGTGTATCAGTTAGGCATAAGAACGTGTGTGTGTGTGTGTGTGTGTGTGTGTGTGTGTGTGTGTGTGTGTGTGTGTGTGTTCCCTGCTATTGGAGTAGTTGGATTTGTGGCTGTTTCTTCCATGTTTCTGTTGGATATACCATACTTTCTGGTCTTCAATTGTGAGTGCTGTATTTTTCCTCCCTTGTTGAGAGTTCATTGGCATGCTTTCTTCATTTTTTACGTTGAGAAGAAACATAATATTCATTCCTTTTATTTTGCTTTTTTTTCGCACTTGAAATGACTAAAAATTTGAAATTGTTGTTGACTAACCATTACTAACATATTATAATATAATAAAAGTACAATGTATCTTCTCCATTTTACAAAAAATAGCATAAGAATTGGTTTAGTTCCAGAGATACTCGCGTTTCACATATGCTGTCATAAAATAAGAGCTTTTTTGGAAAAATGGCTGGCAATGGGGATTTATGCAAAATAGAATGTCTGGCGGTGAAATGGTTAATGGCGGGATTAAAAGAAAACGGTCATACACACAAAACTCCACTCCCTATACAGGCGGTGTCCGAAGGAGTATCAGCCTGCATACGCAGAAGAAGGAGGTAGTTGGCTTTCTAACAGTAACACCATTTTCATTTTGTTTTTCAATTTTATTTTGCTTTTGCTTTTTTCGGCCCCTCATGTGGGAAGTCATTTTCATATAATGCATGTCGCTGGTATTCACCAGATGGTTGAAGAACCTTACCTTTATGATAAACACAAAACCGCTCATAATTATAGTATCCACTCTGACAGTAAAACTTCGCACGACAGCCTGTCATGCAAACTTGATTGATTATCACTAATCTGATTTACTACCTCCCCGACTGTCTCCGAAACGCATTGTCATGTTATAAAATGTGATAAACAAAACAAGCCAAGTCTGGGTTCCACATCCAGACTCTTTTGTAAACATGATCATTTCTTCTAACTAGTCTTTCCTTCGTACGAACTAAAAATGAAACTCTGATATTACCCTTCGATATTATCTGATCTGAAGTGGAATCCCACATGGCATACCTCTCTCTCTTCCGTTGTTTGCCGAAAAACAAGGTCGAGTGACATGAAAATAAACATTGTGTCAGCTTGTCAAAAAATCAGCTTATAACTAACATGCTTATACAAACCCAAACAATTCCACAAAAACATACCATGGTGACAGATAAAGACGCAAACTTTTAAACTGCGGTGATTCCTGGAGTAACTTAATTAAACACACACTGTCACTCTCACGGCCACACGTGCATTCACCATCATGGGAAATTTTACGGGCTGTACAGAACCTCTTTTTCAATTGGTCAGAAGTCAGTTACCGCCTATGCTTTGACCAATCACATTAAGTGTTTCAAATTTAACGGAAGTGAACATAATTTTCCTTTTTTTTTAAAATTGTAATTGTAACTGTCAATATTATACAGCAGTTTGATATGATCTCGTATAAGTAGCTTAGTTGAGTAGGTAACTTGATTTATTTTACCGAAATTTATTGCGCACGAGCAACACCGTCTACTAACGAAGGACTCTTTTTACCGGAAACGCCCAGAAACCATCCACCACCTTTCCCATCGCGCGATTCTCTCTCGCCCACCCATGTTTTCCCATATATTTCCCCGACAACCCTGCATGGTAAAGTGCGAGGGGGCGAAGAAGAGGAAGAATGACCACCCAAGCATGCACGAAGGCCACCCGACTATGCAGCAGCTCGCCATCATATCGTAGAACGGCATGAAAAACAGAAATGAATCCTGGCGACAAAACAGCCGGAACAGACAAGATATCCTTTAGACAGAGATCTTTACTACTCGCGCAGTATCACCTATTGTCACTGCCATCTTCAGAGAATCCATGAGCTCGGATGTTGTTCCTCTAGACTGGAGTGAGGCCTTTCAGTGTAACCCCCATCTACACAGAAGGCCAGCACTACTCCCCATTGAACAACTGGCTAGTCTTGCTGACCATTGTGCCATACGAGATCTTTGAACATATACTGGAGATCAGCATCATGACCCACCTGGCGACAAATAACATCTTGACTTTATGACAACATGGTGTTCAGAAAGGGTTGCTCATGCGAAACTCACGGTCACCTGGATTGGGTTTAAGGAACTGTGAAGCGGCAGGATCAGGATATTAACACTGAAGACATAGTGATGGACTTGGTTGAGGCCTTCGATCAGGTTTCGCCAGAGCCTTTTAGTGCCTTCGTCTTGCTGGAGACAGGAGCGACGTGAACCCTTCGATTTTCCACTTCCTACAGATGACAGTCAGTTGTCGTGGAAAGCTCTTGGTCTGAAACCCAATAAATGCGAAATCGGGTGTTCCCCAAGGTTCTGTTGTAGGAGCCTATCTTTTCCTCGCATCAACAACTTGACAGACAGAATGTCATCCTACTCATGGCTCTTTGTAGACATACTCCTCCACCAGCATGCCGCAGACAAACACTGAGGACAGTCGGGACCTACAGAAAGACCTTCAAATACTGGAAAGCGGAAGGAAGAATGGGACATGGTCACACGTTCCGCCCGGACAAATACACCACTCTGAATGTCACACGCAAAAGAAACCTTCCAATCCAAAGTAGCAGCTTCACTACCATGACAGAACACCACCGGCTCCAGGCAGAACACCACCAGCACCAGGTACCTTGGCATGACTCCTGTTCAGAAAGCAAAGGGACATGAGACAGTCACATGGCATCCACGACAATTGTATCAAAGATTTTTGGTACCTGGTTTGTTGTTTAAAAAAAAACTGTCGAAAAGATCAAGCAGTAGCTTATAAATCACTTGTGAGACCGTGCTAATGTATGCCTCAACAATCTAGGAGCCCACTCAAAAGGACTGAGGTGGCAAGGACTTAAAACGGTCCAGAGAAGAGCAGCTCGCTCTGTTCAAAACAGCTGTGAAATAACCCCCAGCTGCAACAACATGACCTGTGATGGCAAATCTGAACAGATCAACACGGCTTCGGAAAAGAAGACAAACTGCCCAGCTAGACTTCACTAAAAGACAGTCAGCATCTGAAGCTTCTCCAGACAAGATGTAAATGAGGCTACAGTCAACGACATAACAATCCCTTGCCACTCTGACCAAGAACCGCAATGCAGGATTGGAACTCTCTCTCCCTACAAGATGTAGTTCACTGAAAGGCAATCTAATCATCCGTAACCTAATCAGAGAGAGACAGAGACGAGACAGCAGAGAGAGAGAGAGAGAGAGAGAGAGAGAGAGAGAGAGAGAGAGAGAGAGGAGGAGAGAAGACAGAGAGAGACGTAGTTTTACAGCACAGCTCTCTCTCTCTCTCTCTCTCTGTCTGTCTGTCTGTTTGAATGATTTGAGAAAGCTCCGCAAGTGGAACGCATTTGTACCTCCACCACCTTTTTTGTAGCAAACTTGGACCTATAGAAAACCTTAAATCTGATTCGCAGTATATAACTGTGATCAGATTCATGTGTGTTGGTAATTTAGTGCATGCAACGTTCAGGAGTTAGTCCTGCAGTGTTCGTCCTACACAACCTAGCAGCAATTAAGTGTGTGCGCATTTATTGTCATTCTCAGTCACCTCATATTTCCCTACCACTGCCGTAGTATAAGATCTGCCACATTTTGTTCCTACTATTTGCGAACACAAAACATGAAATGACCACAAACCAGAACTCGTGACCATCAATGGATGAACAGAGAATCTGTCATTCAAATATCAATAGTGCAGTCAATAAGATCCCTGACATCTCGACTCTGATATCGATCAATCAAAAGCCATTCCACCTCATGGGTCTCTCTGAATCAAGACTAAATACCTACATTAGTGATAAAGATGTACCAGTCCCATGTTAAAATACAATTCGGAAAGACCCTACTAAAGACAAAGATGCAAGTCTTTCGTTGTATGTCAGTGAATCTCTCAACTTCAAGCGACTTTCCCACCTAGAACAGCATGGCATAGAAGCAGTGTGGGATACAAACTGCACTGAACAAATCACGGTCCATTTTAATAGGGTTTTGCTATCGAAACCTAGCAGAAAGAGTCTGCTGGGCCGGTAAATTTGTACCATATGGAAGCAGTTTATTTAGAATCTAAAGAAATCATTTTACTCGGTGACTTTGACATAGATCTTATGAAATCAAGCAGCCAATGGATCCAAACAAGAAGCCTGTTTAAGTTACATCAGATCATCAAAACACCCCCTGAGTCTCACCAACTTCAAAGACAATCATTGACCATCTAGTGATCATCGTAAATAAAGAATTTATCCGATCTGATCTGATCTGATCTGATCTGATCTCTCTCTCTCTCTCTCTCTCTCTCTCTCTCTCTCTCTCTATCGCCCCTTTATCGTAACTATAGAAATCACAACTGACTGTGGTTACTACTGGAAGAAGAAGAGAAGATGGGACTCTTATTTCATCGATGCAAGAAAGCAGGACTCTGCCGATGTGCTCGTTTGTTAGCGACTTCTCGCGAATTTTATTTGGCCGCATGTCTCTGGACTGCCTTTAGTAAAAGAGATGGCCTCTCTGCTTGCGTACTAGACAAAGATGGCAGCATAGTGGATCAGATTTACCATGAATTAACTGAAACTGAATTCATGAGATCAAATGTTGCAAATACAGTAGCCTACGTCATCATGTGACCAACAGCTTCGCTGGTCAGCTGTTTAACGTTGCCTTGTCTAAGATTAAATTTGTGTCGTGTGGAACCATTAAAGTGTGTCAACCATCTGTATGATGTTGCAGTGCAACATTCATTAGAATTAGAGGGGGTGAAGTTATTCCATTGCGCGCTGGGATCCGGATTCAGAAACTATCATTTGTCACATAAATACGCGAGTCAAATCAGCTTCCAGTTGATGCTGTCTCTGTAGTTCCTTTGGGTAGTCTCCTTCACCACCTTGTGGCAAGAACTCAAAGTGCTAACGATAAGAAACCAACAAAGGGAATGGGCAGGGCTGTCCTTTGCTAGTCTTAGAGGGTCACGAGAACCTCACGAGATGGAGGGTGTTTGTCAGAATGTCATCAGTGGTGCATCAACGTCTCCTATCTGGGTCTGGGTCACAGTTTACGATCAGTCACGTATTGCAGTGAATAAAAAAAAGATGAAGACCGCAGGATCGACGTAGAATGATGCCGGATGGCTATACGATCGGTATTGCAAGTTGCCTCCATGTATAGTATGTATGTTAAGAGTTTGGTCCACTCTAAACATCCAGAAGGGGAGCGGAGGAACATGAATGGGAGTGGAGGTGTAGAAGAAAGCAGCTTGGTATGCTCTCTCCTTTGGTAGAATGTTAACACTTGTCCGTTTGAAATCACTGCTCTGGGCTGGAGGAAGGCCTACGACTGGCTAAAACTCTCTCCTTCTTAACGTCAAACATCGACCTTTTGATAATTCTGTTATTTTGAAAACACCTCTTCGTTTAAGGTCATTGCTCTGTGCTGGAGATACAACTGGTCAAAGCATACTGTTGTTGTTGTGTTCTTCTTTTTCTTCTTGTCGAACATCAATTTTTGATAATTCCGTCATTTTGAGGGAGACTGCAGATCAGGCGCGCTGCTTGTCAGCCGATACCGCGGAAATCACGTGGGATTTTTGCGTGAACGTACGTTGTTGTGCGAGATCTCGCTACAAACACTGCGAGCAGTTTCCTGGCTCGGCCTATGCCTAACGAGAGCTAGCCGCGTCGCGTGACACACTGTGTGCGTTGGTCTGTGCAAGCATGCGAGAATATCTGCGCGCGCGCCGGTGGTGTGTGTGTGTGTGTGTGTGTGTGTAGAAGTCTTTACCACTCACCTCCATCCTTCTTCCCGGCCGCACACGATTACCAGATTCATCCCTACTCTTCCTGACACTGCATTGGTATATCAATTAATTTATTCATTCAGATGATTTATTTATCTATTTATTCACATATTGTTCTTTGTTATTCACTTATTGATCAATTCATTTTATTTAATTTACTAATTTGTCTATTAACTGATCAATTTAGCTGGATTAAGATATGTTAGTGCGTTTTCTATATTTCACTCTGTGACATTTAAACTTTTATTGTAATGGCAAATTTAAAGATCGTGTACTTAAGGCTAACTATGTTGTAAACAAGGAACATATTATTCTTTTATGAAGTCTTTATTTGTGGTTAAAAGGTTTAAATACGTAAACATAACAAATACTTACGTACAATCAGAATATATAGACAGCCATTCGTGATACTCGTTTCTTCATTGCTACTCCAACTTTTATGGATTAATCTCTCTATTCATCCATTCGTTCGTTCGTTTGTTCGTTCATTCATTCACTCATTCATTCATTTTCTTCGTTTTTAGACAATCTGTTATCATGTGTAAATCTGTTATGTTATGGTCGTGCTACTATCAGAAATTTTTTGATTACGAGTTTTTACATTTTCAGATGTTGTAATCCATGTCGCTTAGAGTTGTTCAAATGTATTCAAATGTGTTCTTGTGAATGTAAAATGGAACATGGAGGTGTGTGGCATTTTTGTTTGTTTGCTTCTTTACATTCGATCGTTCAGAAATGGCTGGGTTTTGAAGGATCGATAACTTAAGTTTATGACACTTTTGTTTATGTGCCGCCATGCCAGCCGTTTTGTTATAACAAAGGAGGAAAATAAAGTCGTGTGTGTGCACCTCTGTGTGTGTAGCTGATCGACAGTTCCAAGTCAGTGTTGGCACCACGCTGTCCATGAGCAGGAGTTGGGTGTATTCCAGAGGAGCATCCTTTCTCCTGCTCTCTTCAACATCAAAATTATTAAGACTGTCGATTCTGTAAACCAAGGTTCCGAGTCCTCTCACGTTTGTTGATGACTGCACTTTATGCAGTTGGAGCCAGTGAAAATGGGCTTCCTTTTTCAGGTACCCAAACTCAGTGTATCCACTTTCACAACCTTCAACGGTTCTTTGCTACCCCTGAAATTCGTCTGTATAGATTCACCATTCCAGCTGCAAAGGAAGCCAAACTTTTAGGAGTCACATCCACGATTTGAAAATATCTTGTCAGAAAGCCATAAACATTCCTAGAGTTGCGGCACATACGGATTGGGACGCCGATAAGAAAAGTCTTCTCCATCTCTACAGGGCTCTGATCCGATGGGCTGTGTTGACCACGGTTCTGCAAGATCTACCCACCTCAAAACTCTGGATCCCATCCATCAGCAAAGGCTTCAACGCTGTATGTGTGCATTCTGCACCTCCACGTGTATACAGTCGTATGCGGAGGCACGGGAACCATTCCTCCCCAACCGTCGCTGAAACTGCCTTTGAACTATTGTTTGAAGTCCATCTCTAGACAACCCTAGTTCCTTTCTACCTTCGGGAATTCATATTCATCTGCATTTGAACAGTGCATGCATAGACCTTGAAATCGAGTGTAATTCTTCAAAATTTCCTGACAACCCACCAGTAACTTTTCTCATTCCAGAGACTTGCTGTGATTTGTCCCTATATTGCAAAGACCCCACAGAGATAAATCTGGGCTGCCCGAGTATCACCATAAAAATACCCCCCCCCCCCCCCCCCCCCCCCCCCTACTCCTCCCACCCGTCACTTGATTTCGACTTCAAATGTTTCCGTGATGTAAATAAGAACTACCCCTCTTCTGTCCTGTGGAACCTCAAACATAAGGTAACGTTGGGGGCGCTCGACGGGTTCCAGGTTGAAAACGTACCAGGTTCTCAAAGTCAAAGGTTCAGTATGTCGCGGTCTAATACGTTACAGATGAAATGGGTCCAAGAATCAATATTTCCTGCCCAGTTCAATGCATCATATATTCAATATATCATAGATTTGATAAGTCCCAGATTCGAAGTCACAGGCACCAGAAGTAGAGTTAGATTAGAAGTAAGGTCAGACTTGCGAATAGGTTAGGGTCAGGAACCTAGGGCGCATCGGACCTTGAAGTAGCCTTAGGGCGAAGATAAGGAGGGCTAGCGTCAGAAACAGGTTCGGGATTTGGGTAATTAACTGTCGACGTAGCCGACCTAGAAGTAGCATTAAGGTAAAAAGTAGGGGTTAGGGTTAAGAACTTGGAACACATTAGATCTGAGACGAATTGAACCTGGAACTTATCATGGCATATGCGAGACATGTAAAAAGTGATGATGATAATGATGATGACTATGACGACGACGACAATGATGATGTGTAGCAGTGGCATCTGTGAATAGTTGTACCCTTGAAGAGCTTACATAAACCAAGAAAGTACTGGTCTGACAATTGATCCCGTGGAACTCCTTGGCGCACACTGGTCAGACATGATTCTGCGGCATTGACTACCATGTTTGCTTTCTGTACTTAGGGGATGCTTTGACCCAACTGTTCATCTGCCCTCACATACCACGATGGAAGAGTTTTTGGACCAGCAGGCTGTGTTCACTCTATCAGCTGCCTTTGTAAAGTCCATAATGATGTCCGCCTGTTAGATGCGCTAACATTTTCAAGAATTATGAAAATGAAATACAGCAGCTAACGTTTACTATGTGAATAAATGTTGAACAGCCAATTAGCGGATTAACCGCCCATATACAAGTAGCAATAAGTCAAAACTGAAGATGGCGATGATTTGAAGAGAATGTTGAGATTTCGTCCGTGTTTTGGTAAAAAGTCACTCACGATTAGCAGACTCCTACATTTTCGGTGAACCCAATACGATTTCTCTTCTTTTTCATTGAAGGTAAAATCATGTTCACGATTAAAGGGTTGGAAGCAGTTTGTGTACAGAAGAAAAAAAATCAAATTGTGTGGTTGATTCAGTGAACACAGTCTTGAAAGGTGACTAGTCGTTGTGACTTGATTGAACAGCGCCGATTGGTGTGAAGTTCGCAAGACGACGGAAAGTTCTCCCCATACTTCATGATAATCATTAGAAAGTTAACTTTCGACAGTGAAAAGTGGAAACTTAAACTGTGAAAGGGACGTCATTCCAACGTACTTATAGTAAGCCTTGCCTGATCGATTATTTAAGAATCGTTTTTATGGTGTCGTTACAGAATTAGTTGAATACACCATCATGATGAGGGTCATTATCACCGAAGATGTTGAATGGGCCGGGCACGTACATCGGTACATCTGATCTGTAGTAAGACAAATAAGACCCAAGTGGGGTCGGCCAGATCGGCTGATGTGCACACGGCCCTGATGTACCCACGCACTTTGGGGCTAGACACCAAGGAGTTGAGATCGTTCGTGCTGCGGGCACGTGCATGTTAATGTGTGCCCGGTTTCAGTGTGTTTGTTCATATGTTTAACATGTTTTCACTGAAAGTGGTATTACACACACACACACACACACACACACACACACACACACACACACACAAGTGCTTGTATGACTAGTACTGTGTACAGGAACCAATTTACAATCACAGCATAAAGAAAAGGAGCTGAAACAAGAGTGAAAAATGTAACTAACACAAAATGATCAATTGGAACAAAAAAGTAAATGAATAAACAATGTAAGCTCTTAAACAGTCCCTTGACAATTTCAAACATTGTTGGTTAATTTGATAACATTTTCAAATGATAAGAAAGAGGGCTCAGTGTCTGAAAGCCAACTAAGTAAACACTAATTCATTTAGAAAAATTATTTGAAAAGATCAGAATTTGATCGCCATTTCACCACAGACGCATTTAACATTACAACTGAATTTGGGTTTAAGAACATCAAGTTTGAATCAAAACGCCAAGCATGTAAGTAGTCTGGGATGACCGTCGTTTTTTTTTTTTTTTTTTTTTTTTCTGGATCCTCTTCACCACTGTTGGATGGGTCTCCACAATCAGTAAGCTGAGTATTCTGGGACCATGTTGCCCGCGACACTTCAGAGGGGTCTGCGCCTTTAAAAAAACCAAAAAAAAACCCTAATCCTCCTACCGGAGAGGGTAACCAGCAGGAAAGAACATTGAAGATGTCCCATCCCACCACCACTCGCAGCGTCTCTCCGGAGAGTACCTAGGTCATCTAAGAAGCTGGATGGGACAAAACCACAGACATTACAAAACAGCGTTCATACACCCACCCCCCACTCCCTCACATTCACGCACACAGCGGGTGACGGGAGATTAGCGAAGCTGACACACCCTAGACACAAATGTGTCCAGGGTCGCAGCATCGACGGCAGTCTGGGGGAGGGCATTCCAATTCTTGATTGTTTTTGGGAGGAAGGATTCACCCAGTAGTTTGTTCTAGGGGACAGGCGCTTGAACTGCTTGTTATTTCCTGTCCGGCAGGATCTTGTGTTTGGGACAAGTTGGGACTTAAGGTCTTCGCAGCAGATGTTGTTGATCATCTTATAAAAGGCTGCCAGACGCGAAGTTTTTCTGCGATGTTCCAGTGTGTCCCATTTCAATGACTCCACCATGCTAGTTACACTTGTTCACACACAAAAATACTGCCTTTGGATTTCCTTTGTCCATTTCTTTTGTTGAACTACTTACTTTCTGCTGCATTTTGTCCATCCCCACCTTCACCCAATTGAATTACCCTCAAAAAAAAAAAAGATGCTAGAGGATCATGACATCAAATCAAGCCTGCGAAAAGGTCACTTTCGTTTTTGTGTTGATAGCTTCGTTTTGTTTGTTTGTTGCTTTTTTTTTTGTCAGTGTTACATGAAAGTGTAGCGCTTTCAACTACCAACAAGATCAAAATCACACACACTGCAACACAAGATGCACATGCACATAAAATCACTTTGACACAAAAACAGTACAGTTACAAAATGAAAATGACAAATGAAATTTGACATATCTATTTCCAGATGTCACGATAACACAAAAATGCACAAAACAATTTTCCCAGGTGGCTGTCAGCAGTTGAAAATTCACTTTCTTCCTTGCCGCTTGGATGGCATTACCCGCTTGCAGCTCAGTCAGGCTCCTTGTTCCCATTTGCATCCCAGTTTGTGCCAGTTGGAACCAGCAATTCACAGGGAGCAGTCAGTGTTAAGTGGTCATGAGGCAACACTAGAGGAGATGTAGTACTGGTGCAGTCACTAAGGTTGCATTCAGTGGTGCCTGTTCAGATCTAACATATGCAGGACATCACTTATTCAGCTCCCATCTGACAACAATAATTGCTCAGTTGCAGAGCAAGTGATTGTCTTCCTTCAGAGGGAACTTTAATGTCCGTACAGGAGCAGTCTTTCTGAATTTGCCAGTACTAGCAATCTTGACACAAACCCACAATGGCATATAACGATAGTACTTAATGTATCCCAGGTTAACCAGGCTCAAAATTTACGGACACAGTATTGGTCAGGCAATCAGAGCACCGTTCTCGGAGATACATCCAGTCTTCCCAGCTGAGCTCAAAGCAAGTGCAATTCTTGGCAGGAGTTGGTCAGGATAGAAAAATCTCATAAACAGATTAATGGCTTTGTTGAGAATCGAACTCATGACCTCCCAGCCAGGAATCCAGAGTGCTAATCTTTGTGCTGCAGTAGGCTGGTGAAAATTTAAATTTCTGTTTCTTATTGTAATGCTTGTTACTTTGTATCTTGTTATGTGTGTTTACATTCATTTTGGTTGGTTTTCAGTACTGCTGCAGTTTGCTTTACCCCCCTTTAATCAATGCTTTAGTCCATTAGTATTCTTTATCATTTATCAACAGAATTTGTTTTTGTACTTAGTTTCAGACTTTTAGTATTTAAAAAGTTATAGACTGATAAAGTAGGAGGAAATAAAGGTAAATGTAAAACTCACACTAGTTACAGGGATATTTTTTAATCATATAACATGTGAAAACAATCCATATTTCCTAAGTTTGATTTGTGCCATTTTTTAATCTTTTAACTTACTTGTGGATTTTGTTTTTTGTATTGCCTTGATTGTATAAGTTTAAGGAAGTCCCAAATTTTTGTTTCAGGTGCTGACAAGGAAACTTACCCCCCTGTTTGGTGAACCTTCGTTTCCTATCCAGATCACGAGAGAGCAACCAAAATGGCTGACTGTACATACAAAAGGAGCAGCTCATGTTCCTCTGGGTCAGATTCCATGTCTGACACTCCCACTGCAGGTGATGTGAGCTGTGAAACCCCATCAGAGACAACAGTGACCTGCAAAAATCGTATTGATGAGAATGACAAAATGTGGGTTCCAATCAAGAATCTGAACCAGTATATCGTTTGTGGAATTTGCCATGGGTACTTGTACGAGGCCACAACAATCACCGAATGTATGCACTCCTGTAAGTACCAAGAGATGAGAGGGCTTCAGGCTGGTACTGACAGTGAATGAATATTACCTTACTTTTATTTGAAGTAAAAAAGAAAAGAAATTGATAAAAGTTCATTATTGGACACGACTTCACCTATTTATATGTTCATCTCTGAAATGCAAGACAAAAATATGTACAGTTACTGTTAGTCATAAGTTTTTCAGGCTCAAACTCCACGCATCCATTAAAGATGGTATGTGGCATTGGTAAACAGGATTATGGGGTAGACAGGGTTAATAACTCCTGTTGACTGGGGAGTATCTTGGTAAGGGACCTGCCCTGTTGCAGTAAAGCAACAGTTGGAAATGTTCATTAGGACTGTAATACAAGGTGCTGCTGATTAGAACTTCAGTTGTCACAGAGTCATTGCACACAAGGCTTTTAGCAATAACACATTTTAAACAATTAAAAATGTTCCTTTTAGTATGAAAGTGTGAAGTTACTGTTTTGAATTGATAACTTGACCTCTGAAGTAATACAGTTTTGGGGAAATTACTAAAACTTACTTCTGATATAAAACATTAATATTTTGTATTTTACATATCTGTTGAAAAGGATGCATTTGGAAGACAACTCTTTCAGTTCAGTATTTTCTGCTGCTGCCAGAAGAGATGATTAGTTTTCTTTAACTGATAAACTGACTGCCAAACAGGTTTAAATGGAAAAAGAAGAAAGCATGTTTATATACTTTATTTTCTTCCCTTTGTTACAGTATCCATACAGTGCGATCTTTCGCCTTATGAATGATGAACATTATCTGTAACTTGTACAATTGTTTTGTGCATTTTTCTCAATCACAAAATGAAAAATGATACTGAACATAGCATTTCAATACCAAGTTATAGGTAGCATACACAACCTTTAAAGTTTTCATCCATCTGCATAACTTACCAATGTAGCAAATAATCAGCATAGCTTAGAAAAAGCTGACTGGTTTTCTTTGTATCATGTTCCTCTCAGATATTCAGTCATTCACCTCATGAGTTCAACCTCTAATATCATTAATAATAGTAAATCTATGTATTTGTTCTTATTGTATTGATTCATTGTGTACAAAGAGAAATTCCAAACGAATTCAGATGTTTAGAAGGGAGATAAATATGTTTAGAATTATAATCAGTTTATTTTAGGATGTTCTTGTTCCTTTACTTTCAAAATATAGATATGCCTGTAATTACTGATCAGATAATTTTAAAGCCTCCACAATTTGGAAGAAGTGGGGAAGGGGGTGGAGCAAAACATTTTGAATAGTGGAGTGTGAATCTTTTTGGGGGGGGCCAGGTGACATTTTTCCTTTGTCGTGTGAATGTCTTTTTTTGTGCCTTTATTTTAAAGGAAAAAAGTAGTGACAAATACCAGTTGAAGGTTGATTCACATTGTATAAAAATGGTTATTTTTTATGAGATAAACTATATATAAAGAAAGTTTTGTAAAAGCATTTAACTAACAAATTACATTGTGATCCAGTTTGCAAGAGCTGTATCGTGAGACATTTGGAACGCAGTCTGCAGTGTCCAACCTGCCATCTCTTGATTCATCCCACAGATCCGTTTGTTAACATGAGGTCAGTCTACCAGTCTGTGTTATGCTCTGTGAATATGAATCCATCTGTCATAAATAATTGATCTTAGGCAGGTGTGTGTGTGTGTGTGTGTGTGTGTGTGTGTTCTGACGCCTGTGCTTTGCATGTGCTAAAGAGATTGTGTAAATCTTGGATTTGCACACAGATGACTTGCACTGAATTTTCATTGGTTATTTGCTTTTACTGTAGTGACCTAGAGATATGTTGTGCATCTGTTCATTCATTCATGTAATAAGCAAAGTGTGTGCATGTGTAATGTGTGAATACCCACTAATGCATACAGTGACGCATACACAGCCATATGAACAAACACCTATGGCACTAATAACATTGATACTACACTGTTTTAGATTCATCTCAGGTCAAGGTGTACTTATACCATTTTCTAGAAGATTAGAGGGTAATTAGATCTCTGGGACGAATTTTCAGGGGTATGGAATTGAACTAAATTTAGTAAATAACTGGGGTAGGGTGTGTTGGGAACAACTTTATTGTATGACAGCGTAGTGTTATAAAAATACCGGCATATGTCGAAAGTTTTGTTTGCATTGTATCATGGACATTTCTTTATCTGATGAGATAAAAGCTCTCAAAGGGAGCATACTCTCATGGACCAAGGCCAACGTGCTTTCATCAAGCAAGTGCGTGGATCCGCTAATGACACAGTAACTGACAGTTTTCTGGCATTGATGAAATATTGTTAACACTGTGTACCCTTACAGCCATTTACAAGTGTTGACAGCCCTGTAAAATGATGTCCATACCCTTTTCTGCATTTTTCTCTGCTTTTTAAATTGCATCTCAAGTCTGATTGTCATGATTAGAAATAAATGATGTAATTATCTTTTCATCTTTTGGTGACCTCTGCTGTCAGTGGGTCACATTCAGGGAGCATAGTCATTATTTGCTAGAAAATATAATTCTGTATGTTGTCTTTTTGGTCTAGGTTGGACAGACTTTTACAAGACATTGTCTACGGGCTCTTACCAAGTGTTGCAGAAGGTCAGTTTGTTCATATGAATTTTCTTTTTGTTTGAAATTTGACAATTGACATGAGCTTCAAAAGAATACTTTGTATCCACTATTAAAAAAAATCAGTGGTATGTTTTTGTTACTTTCTGTTTTTGCATCTGTTTTTACATAATCTTTCAATAATAGTATAAGTGATCAGGAATTTAATTACACACTTTTTATTTGAAAGCCAATGCCAGAGAATCTGCTGGAAATAAAGCTTAGGGTGTACCTGGATAAACATTTTTGTTAGACTGTATTTAACCTGTTGACAGGAAAGATGTTTAATTGAAATGTACCATATTATACTTTTGGGGGTTGCTGATTAGAGACATAAGTACCATGACTTTTTTCTTGCTTCTTTTTTTCAGATGAATTTGCAAAAGAAAAGAAGTTCTACTCAGAATACGGTAGGTTTTGGAAATTGGTGTGATTTTATCAATCTGACTGTAGGTCTTCATTTCTGAATTTCAAATGACTTTCCTCTCCTCCTTTCTTGGTTACTTCTTTTTTTTTTGTTAAAGAAATTGAAGAACTGTATGATACATATACTTGCCCTACCCATGCTTTGACCACAAATTTACTTTGTTAGTTAATTTAGTGTCATATTTTTCCTGTTAAGTAATGATTGTATTGTTAATTAACCATACAGTTTTCTCACTGATGTTCAGGGATGTGAAAATTCTACCCAAAAGTGTAATTGTACTTTTTCCAAAAAAAGAAAAGAAAAAGATGCTGCTGTCATGTATTTGACATTGGCAGTAACCATACAAGAGTATGAAGGGGGCAGATTATGTGCAGTGCTTTCCCAGTTTCCCTTGGATGGCTTTTCTTACATTTGTTTTGGTTGGTTGGCTTTGACCAATCCAGTGGTGCCATATTCTTTCATCTGCTGGGAATTTTAACCATCATGTAAATTTAGAATTTACAAATCATTTTAAAATCAGAGAAACTGATAAAGAATGTCTCGTAACGTTCACTGAACATGGATGAGAAACATTGGATGTACGGAGGGGATGTTTCATATCACAAAGGTGACACTCATCTGAAAAGTCATTGTCATCATCAAAGTGTTGGGCTGGTGTGCTATGATGCAATTATGTGTTGATTACTAACAGAGGAAAAGTGCTACACTGAACTGTGTAAAATCAAAAAAGCATATGGGCTATGCAAAAATGCACTGCAGCAACTATCTAAATCAAGAACATTACTAAATGGCTATAGGACAAAACAAGTTGTACACAGCAGTAAAGAGATGGTAGCAACAGTAGAAATGTAACATTACTAACAAGCCGAATATTTCTGTTAAAGCAGCCAGTGATTGTGTTTTCAGATAATGCATGTACTGATAGTTTATAAATTTAAGTGAAGTATTTTTCACCTTTGGTCTGCCCAGCTCTTGATGGTTTAACAGTTTTTTCAATTGTTAAGCATTGAAAAATGTGTTGACACACTGCTGTTTGTCCTTGCATTGAGTTGTAAAGGACGATTTTTCTTCAGATTTTGGGCAGATTTGCACCACACTCCCCACCTGAATCGGCAGCAGGGCATTAACCTGTTCACTGCTTGAAAATGTTACAAACAAACGCTTTCCCAGTGCCAGGGAAATCTAATGATTTGGGGGTAATCATTAACAAAAAATTCTAGCTCAGAAACTACAAAAGATATAACAATGAAATATATATGATTTTTGAAGGAAATTGAATGAAGATTTTGAATCTGGGCTTCTTTTGTTTTAATTTTTATAATAAAAAAATATTTAGGCATTTAGATTTGGATAGATTTTTTTGCACGATCAAAAACATATGTATTTACCACTACAGCTTCACATCCAAAAAAGAACACAAAGCAAAAAAGTTGAAAATAAAGTTTGTATTGTCACACTACACATGTAAATGAAAGTAAAACAGTTTAGAAGTCTATCAAGACGCTGACACTCTATGCAGACAGGTCAGTCCATGACCACGCCCCCCTCCCCCCACCACGCCCCCTTGCTGGACTTCAACCCTCTCTTTCACTCCTCCTCTTCTCCTACCTTTCCCTCTGCCCCGTGTCACGCCGCGAGCAGGCCACGCTCCCCTCTCGCGCTGACTATCACATCACTGGCCACTGGCACGCAGTGCAGAGTACACACTAGGCGAGCTCGTTCGACGCTCGCAAACCAGTCAGCTGAACACACACTGAGGTCACACAGCCCGACTCAATAACTGACGAATACGGTCGGCAATTCCATCACAATCATCATCTCACCTTCATGCTCGAGTAAGTCGTTGAATAAAAGATTATTGTCTTTGTCAAAAATGATTGAGCAGAGCCTGCTCAGCTGTGTAAATACGTTGATTTGGTCGCTACGCTTGTCGAAGGCTGCGCCGCCATCTTTGCAAGCGAGACGAAGTGCTGGCTGGTCATCCAGTCAGTGATGAGAATAAATGGCTTTCCCCTCACGTGTGGTCATTTGCATATCATTTTAATACTACAGACATATAAGGCTTACTACGCACACTCTATTTAAGTCTGTTAATAGAAATAGCAACGAATGAAAATTGAAGAAAAATGCATGATGTCAGTGGATGGCCCATAGGCACTGGGAAAGCATTTTTACTTCGGCGTCAGCTGACGGCTTATAGGCACTCTTCGGGTTAAGCCCTGCACCCCATCAGTGACGCTAAATAACCCAGACCTGTCTAATATCCCTGGATGTCTGTTGAGATTGGCAGAAATGGAATCTAAACTTCATGTTGAAAAAGTTTTTTAAAGCTGATATCTCACTCTCCCTTTGTCATTTGTGGGTCGGCTTGGCTGTAAGCAAGCTTCCCTTCCCTTCCCTTTATTGTTTAATCCATATGGAAAAAGGTGGTATGCACATCTGTGTTTGTGAGAGAGAGACAGAGAGAGTGCATGTGTGTGTGTGTGTGTGTGTGTGCTTTTGAGATATGAACATGGGTGTTTGTGACTGCTCAGAACAAGACAGGTTTGGGTGATTCTGTGACTAACTTGTAAACATAAACTTAGAGAAAAAAATCTGAAAAATCCATCTAAATTAATGTTAGTCTTCTAACAGTGCATCGTAGTTCATTTCAGTCAGTTTCTGTTTCCAAATAGAGATAAATACAAGACAGTCTGAAAGAAACAGTTAAATATTTTTTTGTTTGTTTTTGTTTTAGATTCCAAAGTATCATTGCAAAAACTTGGTCAAGTCCATGGCCATTACCAGCCTCATCATCGTGCTAACATGCATCATTCCATCAAGGCAGAAACATTAATGCCACAGGTCAACCTGTTGTTAAATTGTAAATGGTAAGTAGTTTGTATGTGCGTTTGGTTGGGGGAGGGGGTTTTGTACCAGGGGATGGTGGTTTTGTGTGTGTGTGTGTGTGTGTATGTGAGTGTGTGTGTGTGTGTGTGTGTGTGTGTGTGTGTGTGTGTGTGTGTGTGTGTGTGCGTGCGTGCGTGTGTGCGCTGCAGTAAACAGAAGAGACTGTTGGCAAAGTTGAAATTATTATCTGCTACAAACTTTTATGCTAAGTACACATGCTACTTGATTTGAAGAGTTACATTGACTTGAATCAGATTGTTGTCAAAGTTGAAAGATTCATTATCTGTTGCAAGCTTTTATGCCGTACAAGCACGTGAGTTGGTTCATAGAGTTTTAGATTGTCTTTGATCAGACTGATGTCAAAGAAAAAATTCTTCACGATCTGCTGAAGGCTTTCTTGTCAGACTTGATGAAATAGTTTCATGAAGTCAGTGATATGATAACAAGAGATCATTTTCAGTGATGGTGAAGATCTTTCTTTATCAGTGTACTGGTGTCTAGAATTATTTTGCTTTATTTCATGATTATAAACACACATATATACACATACAAGTATGCATGCAAGCACAAGTGTAGAGAGAGTTAAAAAAAAAAAAAAGATGCTTTTGCTCACTGTTTATTCTAACCACTATCAGAAAATCAGAATTGTTTCCCTTGATCGATATTTGTATTTGATGTCATGTGGGAGCAAGTTACAGTGAAATCACAATGCCTGGAATGAGCTTGTTTTTAAGGCATTGGCTTGAGAAAGAATACCTGTCATAGATCAAGAAAGATATTTGCAACCAGCATGCTGGTTTTTTGTGTCCTCTGCAAGAAAACCATAACTATTGGTTAAATTTTGAGGTTTGAGAATTCAGAGTAAGTGGCTTGTGAAAGTTTGGGGAACGTTTGGGGTTTTGAAAGTGATTTCCTGGTACAAAGTCAGAAAATGGAACAAAGCACCTTATTTCAAATGGGGATAACACATTATTCCAGTTCTTCAGAAATCATAGGCCACCTGTTCTTCAGTGACTTAAATACACACCATGCTGTATCTTTTTAAAATCATTGGCCACTTGTTCTTCAGTGACTTAAATACACACCATGCTGTATCTTTTTAAAAATCATTGGCCACCTGTTCTTCAGTGACTTAAATAATGCACACCATGCTGTATCTTTTTTAAATCATTCACACCTGTTCTTCAGTGACTTAAATACACACCATGCTGTATCTTTTTAAAATCATTCACACCTATTCTTCACTGACTTAAATACACATCATTCTGTATCTCTTTAAAATCATTGGCCACCTGTTCTTCAGTGACTTAAATACACACCATGCTGTTTTTTTTTAAAAAAAATCATTCACACCTGTTCTTCAGTGACTTAAGTACTCACCATGCTGTATCTTTTTAAAATCATTTACACCTGTTCTTCAGTGACTTAAATACACACCATGCTGTATCTCTTTAAAATCATTCACACCTGTTCTTCAGTGACTTAAATACACGCCATGCTGTTTTTTTTTTTTTTTTAAATCATTCACACCTATTCTTCAGTGACGTAAATACACACCATGCTGTATCTTTTAACAATCACTGGCCACCTGTTCTTCAGTGACTTAAATACAGACCATGCTGTATCTTTTTAAAATTATTCACAACTTTAGCTGTGCTGCTCCATTCCCATATTGCACATGTTCTTCCCTCCCAACCTCACCTTGCTTCAGTGCTCCCCCTCTTCCCAAATCCCTGTGCAGTTTCGCTCATCAGCTGTATTTGATAAACAATGTTTGTACCAGTTGTATGTAATGAAATTCTGATTTTTTTTTCAGTTCATCACCACTTCAGAAAGTAAGTATACACAATTTACGCACATCCACAGAAAGGTTGTCTGTGTGTTTGATTTGGAAACTTCAGTAGAACAAATCTGATTTCAAAAGATTTTAATTGATTATCATGATTTTGATCACTGGATTTTAATACTAAGTCAACATTGGGTGAAAGATATAGTTTGACTCATTTTATTCGATGCTGTGAATTTTTCTTTTTGACCTTATCTAATATGATGCTGCTATCTTTTCCTTATGACTTGAGCAATGGCTGTAAGAAGAGAAATAGCCTCACGTTTGTTTTTTTTTAATGTATTTTTGTGGAAAGAACAGAGAAGTTTGGCTAGCCTGTAAGGTTTATGGTTCAGGCAATAAATAATTTGTGTGGCAACTGTCAGACAGCTGACACAGTCAGTTGTTATACAAAGCCAACCAAGGCGCATGGTCCACACATTTTCTCCTCCCCTGTCCTTCGCCTTTTGATCTTCATTACTGAAAGTGGCAGGACATGCAGTCAGCAGTGGCTAGAGACAGTGACAGCGAGAGTTCATGTCATGGGGCATATGCAGAGGCCGGCTCATTGCCCTACAGGTGAGGGGGTGGAAGGGAGGGATGGGAGAGACACAGTGTGACGGCCAGCACAGCTGTGTTTATTTCCAGCGAGACGTTCACCGCTAGAGGAATGGAGGGGTGTTGGTGGAAACAGGCCATGTGCTTCACGAACAGCTTGCAGCAGCCATAGAAACATGGAATAGGACAGCACATTAGATAGGATTTTCTTTGAATTTTGTGAACTTGTTTGAGAGACAAGAGACCACACAAGAAGCTTCTATCTGCTAGCCTCTTTATTTGTTACCAATACAAGGTAAAAGTTTGCCAGTAAAAACAGGCATATGCCAGTCAAGCAGAATCTCTGGAACAATTATCACAAGAGGCAAAATGTTAAGTGTGCGTATGTGTCTTCTTACATGTGCATTTGACATGTCTAGGCTCATATTTCCTGTAGTCTGTTTTGCAACATCTTCAAAGTTTGTGAGTCTCTTTGTTTTAAAAAAAATTCAAGAGTGTTTGTGATCTTTGTGTTAGATCCCTCCTTCTCCCATTATGCTGTTCTTGTGAAGAAATAGCTTGTAGTGTGGTTTCAGATGTAAAGTAAGTCAAAATCACATCATTTTTGAAGAATTAGATAAGCTTAGGATGGCTTTAGTGCTGATTAAAGTGTAGACTGTATGGCTTAAGAACTAAGTAATAGGTGTAGAAAAATGGATAACCACCCATTTACCTTTGTTGTGTCCGAACATGAATGTCTAATTCTTACTGTGTTCATTGCATACATTTTTTCACGTCTTACCTAATGACCAAATTACCAGAAGTGTTCTGGAACAGCAGTAATGATCACTCTGTCTGTCTGTTGTTTTGTTTTATATATATATATATATATATAGCAGCTGTTTGAACAGTTATGTCAGCAGTAGTGACCTCTCCTTTTTTCTGTTTTTGTATAAAGTTTATTTCCAACTTATTCTCAGTGTCAGTTTTAGCTCCATTAATTTTTGCTTCCATAATTTCAGAGACTGGACAGGAGGTATGTGAGAGTAACAGGGGAAGCCACCATCCATCATGTAGCTCTTCTTATCCGACGAAAGCTAATGCTACCTCAAGAGCATGCTGTAAGTTTTTGTTTGTGTGTGTGTGTGTGTGTGTGTGTGTGTGTGCTTGTGTGTTTATTATTCTTCATGAACGATGTAAAAGAGGGTTGTGATGTTGGTAGGGGAGGTGGGCGGGGATGGAGGATAAAGAATAGGGATGTGTGAAGAGTGAAGGGATTATGTCTGCATATTGGCTTTATAGAAGTGGAAAAATGGGTTAGTGCAGAAAGAGATAGGTTAGGGATAGGATTGAGAAGGGAGGATGTGAGGTTGAGAATAAGTCAAGAGAGTAAAGAGAGTATGGTAGTACATCCGTTGCACTGTCTATAACTAAGCTCTTTTCAGTCTTAACTTTGTCACCATTAACTCATTTAGTGTCAGATTTCTGTTGGTATGAAGAATTGCTGTTGTTATTTATTAGAGAAATTCACTTGCATTATTCTTTTCTTAGATAATTGCTTGTGGGAAAAAAAATCTAAACAGAAAATCTTCAAATGATTCAGCACAGAAACATGCTTTCTTTTTATTTCCTTTGAACAAAATGTGTTTGTGTGTGTGTGTGTGTGTGTGTGTGTGTGTGTGTGTGTGTGCGCGCGCACTTGTGGTAGTGTGTTAATTTCTGATATTCATGACAATGTTTATGCTTGATGGAGTATGGATTTACCTCAGTCAGAAAAATAATAACTTTTCTCTTAATTATGAGCTTTATATGGACCCCATACATTTTCGGCTATCACAATCCAATTTTTTTTTTTCCTATGCTGGCCAGGTTGAACTGTACGGCAGCTGTCCAGATGGTTTTGTTTCACTGGAATCAGCTCACACCCTATCAGCAGTCAAAGCCCAACACTTTGAGCAAGAGGTTGGTAAAAGTCTGCTCTGGCTTTCAGTCCATTGGCAAAATAAGCAGGTTTATCCTTATTAACAGTGATCTGATTTATATATTTATTTCAAGTAAATTTGCCGCCTTCAGAATGCTTTGTAGTCATTTCTTGCTTGTGATTATGAGCCATTGTATCCCTGTAGTATGAACTGACATTGCAGAACGAACCAACCCAACTTGTTGTGTGACGCAACAAACCAGAACAGTTTCAGAGGGGAGGGGTGGGGTGGGGGGTATTCATACATGCATCAAACTTCGAATTAAGTGCCACGAAAGATTCACGCCATGAGGAGGCTGCAGGAGATAAGGCTCTGTGATGTCTTGATGATGTGTGTATGCATCAAGGGTCCCTAAGTCCCAATGGATAGCACACTCCCAGAGGAAGCAAGAAAGGTCTAGGTCAATGGTTCAGGTCTTGCATGGGGGAGGGCTTTTCTGTCCCCCAACCTGCCCCTTCCTGGCCACTGGACCTGGTGTTCTTTCAGATGAGAGTAGAAGCCAAGGACCCCTCCCCTTTCTTGGGCACCAGACCTAAAGCGGTGTTCCTTCAGATGAGAAATCAAAGACCATTCCTCGGCCTTCCTGGCCACTAGACCTGGTGTGTTTTCAGATGAGAAGAGAAATCAAGGTTGTTCCCCTCCCCTCCCTTCCCTTGGCCACTAGGCCTAAAGTGGTGGTCTTTCAATTGGAGGATAAACCAAGGTCCCCTCCCTTCCCTACCTCAATCTCAATCCTTGATCGAATAAAAGTTTTCTGAGTTATGAGGTCCCTTCCCTTGGCCACTAGGCCCAAAGTGGTGTTCTTTCAGATGAGAAAGCAAGGTCCCCTCCCCTCCCCTCCTTTCCCTTGGCCACTAGGCCTAAAGTGGTGTTCTTTCAGGTGAGAAACCAAAGTCCACCACCCCCTTTCCTCCCTTCCCTTGGCCACCAGACGTAAAGTGGTGTTCTTTCAGATGAGAAACCAAGGATCACCGCCCTCCTCCCTTCCTTTGGCCACTAGACCTAAAGTGGTGTTCTTTCAGATGAGAAGAGAAAGCAAGGTTCAGTATGTGGCTTGCACTTAGTGCACATAAAAGCAATTGAAACAAGGGAGAACGCTCTGGCAAAATTTGGAAAAAAAAGCCGCCGTCACTAGTGAATAAAAATGTGCATGAGAAGAAAAAAGAAATACCCCCCTCCCCTTCCCCCTGGTGATGTTGTACGATAGTGAGACCCTGTCCCCAAGAACCAAAGTTCATTCGTATGGTTCTGTTGTGACGATCAAAGTTTACCATACAAATGAATGAACTGTGTAGATTCTGTGAAATTAGTACCAGTGGTGTTAGATGAGATGAGTTATGTAAGATGATGTGAGGACAGGGGGATGTGGGTCTGTTGAGGTGCCCCAGTGCTGTTCACCCACCTAGGACCTGTCAGTTGGGTTTGTATGTGGAAGAGGATGTGGACAGTGTGGAGAATGATCTGATGGACTGATGAGACCATTCTGAAAGACCCACAACTATGATGAGGAAACTGTTGAATGCACATCAATGTAGCGGCAGCTCTGTGTGTGTGTGTGTGTGTGTGTGTGAATATATATATATAAATTTATGTATACACATATATATATATGAAATAATATATACATATATATATATATATGTGTGTGGTGTGTGTGTGAAGCTGGATATTCCTCTCGACATCTGTATGCATTTAAATATTGTTTTACCCTTGTCCTGGTTACTATTAAAGATGCTGTATTACAGTTTACAGTATTGAAATAGTGACTATGTATATTATAGTTATTACTACAATTGTTTCTCTTTACATCTATTATCTTTGTAATGACCAGTACTTCTAAATCATTAAAAAGCGTTTATGCCGTCCTCATGATTGTTAATATTTATGTGGATAGTGTGTTTGTTCCAGGACTGTATACACTTGGAATATGAAATCAGGCCCTGGGAATGGCTGGCATGACCAGACCTTTCAAGTCGGGACGTGGCTGCAGGACTGAAAATGAAAACTCTGATCACAGCTGTGATATGAAGCTGGAGTGAATGCTTTTTGTTTGCTTGTTTATTTCCCTGTACTTGCATGTCTATTACTCTTTTACTAGAGACATTGCAGCTGGCATGTTCGACCAGTCAGCTGCTGAAATTTTTCTGCTTTTCTCCATCTGTCTGTGTCTTACTTTTCAGTTCATGGCAAAATCCATATTCACCCCTATAACAGATCATCTGTTGATGGAAATGGGCAAAAATTTTTAGCGACGTGATGTAGGCAGCTGTTCTTATTGGTCATGCCGTGGGTAGGGGAAGGCATTTTTTCTCCTACCAGATGAATAAATGCAGTCCGAGTCATATTTAGTTTTAGGTGTCAGCTAATAGAAAATCTTTTTGAGAAGAGATGATACTTTTGACGCCAAGTGCGAAAGAACAAGGAATGTTGGACAGTTTTGTGTCAGGCAGTCAAATGTTGATGTTGTTTATGTCAAAACATTGTTTAGGTACTTTTCTAAAAGATATTTCAAAGCAGACAGTGTGAAACGTTCATGTTTTAAACCTTCCTATGATATATGAAAAGCTTTTGCATTTGTATTAGGTGGTGTAAAATAAAGATTAACCATCATCAAGGAAATAATTTGTTACATGGAGTAGGTCATGAAAGAATTAATGAATGATTCAGAGAGTTTCTTTCTGACAGTGTATTGTCTTCTTTTTAAGTGAGTAAATGTGGATAGAGTCCAATTCTTTAATGATGTTCAGAGCTGAAGTCTCTCTCACCTTCTGACTCTGTCTTAAAATTAAGATAACAATCAGATGATTTGAAAGCAGTGTAGCGAATCCTGTGTATGTATGCGTACTATGAATCTTTGTATGTGTTATGATTCAGTCTGCATTGGATGTTTGTAGATGTATATGTATTATTTGAATTCTCTTACAATTCTCAAAACTAAATTCTTTTCACCCTGTCTGCCTCTGTCTTAGAACTAAGATAAAAATTAGATGATCTTAGATGTGTTGTGCCGGGACGCTAAGAACTTTTAGCATGTTATGAAACATTTATACTGTGCGTTTTTGTGTGTATATACACATGTATATATACTTGTTCAAAATGCTGTTACCTGAATAATGTGAATTGTCAAGCTGCATTTACTAATTGAACTGCGTATCAGCCTTATGCAGCAGTGCAAGTGTGCCCCAATTTTTCACTTTTCTAGTTTCAGGCTGTTCATTTTTGAGAGTTGCTAGACAGCAGGTTACTATTTTGATGCTGTCCAGATTTTCTGATTTGTTTCATACAGTTTGGTTCATGAATGGAAAGGTTTGACCATCTTACATCAATGTAATAGTTCATATGCCTCAAAGTCTGACAGCACATGCATGTATTGTTGGGTAATGGGGGCTTTATTTAGGAGTAGAGACAACTGCACAAATTCCGAAGATGTTGATAGTGATCCTTATACAGAAGTGTAGAGTGTAAAATGTTTGTACTTCAAAGGATGGTCCAGACATGAAATTACAGACAATGAAGATGTTATAAAAGGGGACCATGGGATCAGTATGATTGGTGATCTGCTTGAGGAAAACAGTGAACAGACTGCAACCACGATCAGTCATAGCATCAATCATAGCAAAAGTGTGATTTCATTGACTTTGAAACAAGATGCATCCATTGAGACTGAAATATACAAGTATCATTTTTTTTTTATTCCAGTGGTTCTTGAAAAAAAAGAAAAAAAAAAGAAAGAAAGCATGATAGTCAATAATAACATTTGTTGTACAGCCCAGTCCCCTGACAATGGAAAACGAGGTGAACCTCATTCAGGTTCGAAAAAACTTAACAATGTTCCACAACTGGCCACTTGCAAGTCTGATTCTATGCCTATGGGTGAAGAAGCCACTGTGATTTGTTTCCCCATAGACATTGCTGTTGAAATGTGGAGGTGTCTTTGTGTTTTTGTTATAATGTCCTGCTTCATAGGGCAAAAGATGTATGTTTTTAATCATCCATATTTATATGTAAGTATTTCTGTTTGGTAAATGTGTTTCTAAGTCCTGTGATGCATTTCGTCCATCACAACCCACTTTTGTCACCGGATGTGATACTTGCCTTCCTTGATTTGTCTGTACAATGAAACCCACCTTGTCCTGAGTCATGCTTTCAAAAGTAACTTCAATTTTGCCATTTTAACTGTTTGACGGTCACACACGTTGATGTTTTTGAATGCAACTATGAAGGTTTTTTTCATTAATTTGTGTCTGCAGGTTCTGAAGACAATTTTTATTACTTTTTGCAAACAGTAGATTGTCTTTGATTAAGATGTCCACCTTATGTTTTTTTCCCCACAGTAATCCTGTTTCCTAAGCTGCATTTTCAGTCCTTTTCTTTGTAGTCACTGGTTGTCACTGTCTTGTTCACATATCCTGTGTGGTCGAAGGCCTAGTCTGTACATCACACCTTTCTTTGTGTGACCAGGGTGGCAAGATGTAGGTCAGATGTAGAGCTGCTTGTCTGTAAATTTTTTCGCACAGTGTGGAATAAAGGTGGCCTTTGTCAAGGATGACAAGAGTATCCTGGATTTCAATCTGTTTTAGGTTCTATCTCAATTCCCCTTTGATGTTACTCTGTAGAGTAATTACAGAGGCTGCAAATTTGTGTAGTGCTTCTGTTCCTGTCCAGATTCAAAACTCGTCATAGTTTCTGGATAGCATGTTCATTCCTGATTTAAAGTAAACAACATGAATGGTCTCCACCTTAAAAATTAATTTTCCTGGCATGGAATCTTGAATGCTATCTGCAAACAGCATTGAAAAAAAACAGTACTTAACCTCATATACATCTGTAAAACTGGATGATGAAATCCTAGTTGGCCCTATTTACAGCTGTAAAATTAGAAGAGAAAACACTAGTTAGCCCCATTTACTGGTGTAAAATTGGATTATAAAACACTAGTTAGTCCCATTCACAAACATAAAACTGGATGATAAAACACTGATCAGCTCAATGTACGACAGTAAAATTGGATGATAAAGCACTAGTTACCCCATTCATGAGTGTAAAATTGGATGATGAAACACTAGTTAGCTCAATGATAAAACGCTAGTTACACTAATACACCAGTAAAATTGGATGATAAAACCAGCCGCCGTGGCGAAGTGGTTAGCGTCGCGGACTCCCGGCTGCGAGGTCATGGGTTCGAATCCCATCAAAGTCATGTGGGTTTTTCTGCCCCGACCTGGCAGGAGGATTGGAATACACAGACGGATAACAAACTCTTTCAGATCCGTCCAAACCTTACAGAGTTCCTCCCATCTACGTCAGGTGGCCGTAAAGATGAAACAGTTCTGTACCGGCTGCACACCAGCCATTCGTATTTTACCCATTCGTACCTTTTAAAGAGTGAAGAAGCGCCGTGGTGCATTCCATGTCATGTGCCACTCACAATGAAACATATTCTTTTAGAGTGTTGGGAATTGCACGATGTGAGACACAAACATTTTACAGCGGAGTCCATGAAAATCCTGTTCAGGGATGTCCCGCCTGACGTGATCTTTGAGTTTTTGAGAGAGATTAACGTTTTTCATCTGATTTAAGATTTTACGGATGAAAGATTTTTAACGAAGTTACTGGTGGTTTCTAGAAGATGTCTTTTAAAGAGATGTGTGAAAGGTTTTTTTTTTTTTTTTTTAAATGACTTGTGAGTTGATTTTAACGTGGTGACAGCCCTGATGTGGCCCCTTGCGGTCGGCTGGGCTATAAGCAACATTATCTTATCTTATCTTCTGCCCCGACCGGCTCCTACCCAGAGTTGAGTTTGCTGCGGACTCAGTTGGGAAGACTGTGACCACACAGTCGAGTTTCATCCTCTTAATGGATGCGTTTCTGAGAGTGTTGCTCAAATTTCCTGACCAACACTGCAAGTGCCTGTATCTCTCGGGCCTGGTTGACGCCGGGATATATTATGAAAGAAAGCGTAGAGTACAGCCCTGTCATGTAGTCTCAGACCGAAATGGAAATCGTAGCATCATCTTAATCATCCTCATTCTCATCGATCAGCATTAAAAAAAAAAGTCTCAAATTCTGTGGCCCTTCATGCCCTGCTCTCATGGTGACGTCAATTTTGATGTCCTCTCCACGTCTGTGGTCTTGGTTTGGTTCCATCGGGGTCACCGGTATCGATGAGTCCATGGGTGTGTCGTTGGACGGACTGTAGCGCCCTCCGGAGGGAGAGCTCACTCACACTTGGCTCCGCGACTAAGCAATTCTTGTCGTCAGTAGGGGGCTTAGTAGGTGTGGGGCTTAGTAGGTGGTGTCCTGCGTATGTTAGATCAGAACAGGCGCCACTGAACACCACCGAAGTGACTCGGCAGCAGTGCAGTGTCTCCTCTGGTGGGTTGCCTCTTCACGACTTGACATTGACTGCTCCCTGTGGATTGCCAGTGCCAGGGCTGTGGCGGGGCTGCCCAGGCTGTGGCTGTGGACGGGGTGTCGGAATGAGCGGGTGGGTGCACTGCCTCTGAGGTAGAGCAGAGGTTGGGACAGAAAAAAAAAAGAATTGGATGATAAAACACTAGTCACATTCACCAGTAAAATAGGATGATAAAACTAGCTATGTTTAATGCACCAGTAAAACTGGATGATGATATACTAGTTATGGTAACACCTCAGTAATTGGATGATAAAACACTAGTTACATTAATACAACAGTAAAATCTGAAGATGAAACGCACTTACATCATTACACCAGTAAAATTGTATGATAAAACGGTAATTAGCTACATATACAACCATAATGTTAGATGATAAAACTCTAGTTACATTAATAAACCAGTAAAATTTGAAGATGAAACGTACTAATATTATTACACCAGTAAAATTGTATGATAAAACAGTAATTAGCTACATATACAACCATAATGTTAGATGATAAAACACTAGTTACATTAATACACCAGTAAAACTGGATGATAAAACGGTAATTAGCTACATATACAACCATAATGTTAGATGATAAAACACTAGTCACATTAATACACCAGTAAAATGGATGATAAAACGGTAATTAGCTACATATACAACCATAATGTTAGATGATAAAGCTCTAGTTACATTAATACACCAGTAAAACTGGATGATAAAATGGTAATTAGCTACATATACAACCATAATGTTAGATGATAAAACACTTAGTCCCATTTTCAGCTATAGAATTATAAGATTTTTTTTTAATAATAATAATTATCTTAAAAGTTCTGTTGATATGAACGTCTTGAAAGGTTAGACCATAGTTGTTAATGCCACATATCTCAACGTGTCATATAATTTATATGGTAGAGAAAAAATTCTAGAAAATGTCATGAATTGTGGTTAGTTTGCAGATTTCCAGCTCAGAGGTTTTGGGTTTGATTGCTGCCAGGTCTGTTTAGTTGTTGGATTTTTCTGCCCGACTGGCTCCTTCCTAAACTACAGGCTTGGTTTGGAAGACTGGAACCACATTGTTCGAGTTTCATCCGCTTCATGGATACATCTCTGAGAATGTTGCTCAAATATCCTGACTAACAGTGAAGGTGTCTGTTTTGTGCCTGGTTGATGCTGGAATATATCATGAAAGTAAGCGCAGAGTGCAGCCCTGTCAGGTAGTCTCAGACCAGATCAGAACTCCACAGCATCATCTTCGTCATGCTCATCCTCATTGATCAGCTTCAAGAAAGTCTAAAACTCATTCCGTGGCCCTTCATGTCACGCTGTCATGGTGACCTCAGTTTTGTCTTCCTCTCCACGTCTGTGCCCAAGGTGAGTTAGAGGTCACCAGTATGGGTGAGTTCATGGGGAGTTGTTGGATGGACATGGTCGCCCCCTCTGGAGGGTGATGCTGAGTCAAGACCAACTGAGCAATTACTGTCATCAGTTAGGGGACTAAGTAGTTGGTGAACAGAATTTATTGGATCAGAGCAGGCCCACTGAATACCACTGAAGGGAATTGGTTGAAGTGCAGGGTCCTCTTTGGTGAGTTGCCTCATGTTGATTTGACATTGACTGCTGCCTGCGGATTGCTGCTGTTAGGGCTGCAGCAGGACGAGCTGGGGTGTGGCTGTGGACGGGGAGCTGGAATGAGCGGCGTGCGGTTAGTGCCTCTGGGCTGATTCAGAAGGTGAAACAGAAGAAAAAAAAAAAAAGAAAATGTTGTGCACTTTAAAAAGAAGCATCACATTTTTCTGTGATATGAGTTTTAGATATGTGGATTAATTGATCTTCTGTTGGCAGAGGAACAGACACTGTTGATCTCATGTAGGAAAACCTGTTCAGTAAGTTGACTGTCTTGTTAATTGAGTGGAACTATTCATGTGATACTCGAGCGCTTCAGATTGTGTCTATGTGTGTTCATTCTGTAAATGTCAGACTACACTGTTTTTAAGCATTGTACTGGAAGAGATGTATGCTGTAATGTGATAGAACCCATTCACTAATCAGACATGTCATACGTTCACAGTTGTTTTAAATCAGAAACAAGAATTGGCAGTATTTCTAGAATCTACGGCTTTACAGACTACCATTCTTGCAGTTTAAAATGAATGTTTTAGTTGGTATCACTGAATGTTGTTTATATGATAAATGATGGATTTATCTACTATGATAAACAATCAACTGTGTTAATTGCCCACCGCATGTGTGTGTTTTAGTATTGATGAAATTGCTTAAATATGAATCATATTGAAATGAAAAATGACCGGATCGTTTCCTTCTTTCATGATGTCTGACTCTGTGTTTCCTGTCAACAGTCTAGTGCACTTTACTCAAAATTAACAAGACTGAAATGTTCGCTTTGGTTTGCTGAAGTTTAGGTCAACCAAACTTCAAGTTAGCCAGATAATGCTGTTTGGACTCATCAGTCAATTTATGTTAACAAAAATGTTGGCATATGTATTTTGGGGTAAAGTACTCAACTGTTTCTGTCTGGGTTTTTTTCATGTTTATAAGAAAAAGGGAGAGCATGTGTGTGCTATGTACATTTATCATGTCACCTTTCCCTCCAAAATTCTTGACTTTTCCAAGAAGCGTTCCTCTTTGTCACAATATATTGCAAATTCATTTTTCTTCTTTCAGTCTTTTTGTTTTTGTGTGCGAGTGTTTGTGTCAACCTATGTCACTTACATTTCTCAGACGTTTGCAAGAGGTTATTATATTCAGATCTGTCATAAGTCTGGTAATAGTATGCTTTGTGGTTTATGTTATGGATACATACAAAAGGAGTGGTAATTCTTGAGACAGTAGGGAACATTGATGTAATAGAAAAGAAAGAAAACCAGCGAAGAAAACCTGGGTAGGAATTTGATGTGTACAATCATTTCACAGACAGGCACCACATCTGATGCAGTCATTTGTAAAGTAAATAGTGGGCGGAATATATTGGCGATTCTGTCCTTTATCATGACTGACACTGCTCCCAGGCAATTGTGTTTAGCAACATTACTCAGATCTAGTAGTGCCATTCATCCCAATCCAGCCCAACCATCCTTGCAGGCTATTTCTGGGCTGCATTCCATTGTGGGCAATCCATGATCTTTATCACTGTATCTTTATCATTGACCAATCTATAAAGATTCACTGTGGTCTAGTAAGCAGCTGCACACAGTGATTATTTCCATTATAACAAGTGTAGTTCTGTTCTGTATTGACAGCTTTTTTCAGTATAATGATATCATTCTTCAGTTTGCTCAGTCAGGTAAAATTTCAGGAAAATGAAATGGTATTTCCAAGGTCTTTACTTACTCTGTACTGAGGCTTTTCTGTCATGACATTTCTCTGCATACTGGGCATTTAAATGCATTAGTTCAAAAACAAAATAAAATTAACTGCAAGACCGTAACATTTGAAATGGGTAGTTACTTATATTATTGTACTCCTCCATCAAAATGTAAAGGTTCCAAGTGTTTCGATCCAGTAGTTGTCGATGTTGTTGTCAAAGAAATTTATCCATTATTTTTGCCACTAGAATAATAAAGACAGTCGGTGAACAGTAGGTTAGGTAAATCAATATAATCACCCATAGAAATACTCTTAGTGATGTGTAATAGTGGAAGTGTTAGTATAGAGCCTGGTGTAAATATAAGTACCAGGTCTAAAATCAGATTGAAGAAATCGAGGGGAGCATGGTCATTCATCTGTTCAAACTGCAAGCCTGCCAGTGTGTGACCATACTGCAATGAAAAAGATGTCTTGTTGTCGGTAATCATGAACCACTACAAGGCATTTTGTTTATTTCAGCAGATCAGCCACTGCTCCTCTCCGAAGCTCAATGGTGTCGCTCAAGTCCTCTCCACCTTTCTTAGTGGTCACTGAAAACCCACTCTGATGCACTTTAATATGGCCAAATGATTTAAGATGAGTTTTGGGAACACACAGTAGTTTTTCTGAAAGAGCAGGATGGCTGATAGCTCTGAGGGAGAGAGGTGAGAGAGGGAGGTAAAAATCGATCCAAACAACAGAAAACAAAGATCAAACGGGCAGCCACTGAAGTTTGATCAGTAGCTGAGTAACATGATTTTTTTTTACTTTTCTTATTTTGTGTGTGTGTGTGTGTGTGTCTTCTTACTTTCTGAAAATCAAGTGGGCGGCATTGTTTTGAATATGTTGAAGAGGAGATATTACCTGATAAGACAGACCAGCAATGAATGAATTACAGTAGTCGAGATGGTTCATAATCAAGAAAGTAATCAGTTGTATGACAGCTTCCAGAGTGAACTGATGCAATTCTCCTCAGTTCATTAATAGATCTGCTGATGAGGTATAAGATCGCAACAAGATGCAGGATGTTTCCACCAGACATGTGTAGTAAGATCACGGCATTGCCGAGATGTAGAAGAAAACTATCTGAAGACTTCAATATCAACATGTTGTATCAAGTAACCTTCAGGTTCTTTTCTCTTCTTCGTACACTCAGACAGTAACCCCAGAGGCACTGAAGAAGAATGCTGTACGGCAGAGGCCCTCCAGAGATCCATAGAGCTTCTCCCTTGTTGAGGTACCGGCAGGCCAGGTCTCTGCTCTTAGGTTTTGATATGTGGGATAGTCCTGCAGAAAGTGTTCTACAGTCATTGGGGCTGTACTGCATGGGCACCCGGCCTGAAGACTAGCCAATGTGGAATCTTGTGGACATGTGGCGTTTGAGTCTGGAGTGCCCTGTCCTCAGGTTCTACGTCCACATCCACCCAAAGGGACATTGCAGACGGTGAGGCAGGGAAAGAGAACCTGTATACCACCATTACAACAGACGACTTGTATAGCTGAAAAACAAGAATGCAGAATGTGTGTTCGTAAAGAGCTGAGCCACACAGCGGGATGTGTGTTTTGTACAGTGTTTTTGTGAAGTTCATGCCTATATGTTGAGTAAAAACCAAACGTCTACACCATTCAAACATGCAGTGATAGCTCATGCAGGAAGAAGTAAACACACACTGAGCGCATGGTTTTAATCGCGAAGACGAAATGGAAGATGGGTGTGGATGAGGTGGTGGTCGCAGTGATGGTGAGGGGTAGGAGTCGGGGAGAGATGTGGGTAGGAAAAGGGGAGTGGAACCAATGTTTGGTCATAATCATGCTTCATTATCACCATTCCGTCTTGAGCTAATAGTCAGTCCGTCTGCAACACACCCAACCCCTCTCTCTCTCTCTCTCTCTCTCTCTCTCTCTCTCTCTCTCTCTCTCTCTCCTTCTCTCTCTTTCTGTTCTCAACATCTACAACCTATGAAAGCTTTGACTTCATTGAAGGTTTTCATACATAAACATACATAACATTGTTTGAAAATGTTATCTATACATTATACAGGCCTACGTGCCACAAACGTGCACATCTGTTCACACATGCATGCACAAACTCATGTGTATTGTTTGCAGATGGATTCGATTTGAATTGGGTTAATTCATGTGAGATTTAAAACAGGTGTTACAATGGTGAAATCAAGATTAAACAACACACACACACGCGCGCGCGCGCACACACACACACACACACACACACACACACAGGCACGTGCAGGCACACACACATGCCAAAAGTACACACATGCACACACACACGCACACATACACACACACCACACCACACAACACCACACCACACATGCATGCACGCACACCAAAAATACACACACACACACACACACATGTGCGCTCGCGGCATGCAATACTGGATATATTAAACTTACCAACAGAGGGACAAGAGACCACAGCCTTTGACAACAGCGTGGCTGCCCTACGATTTCACTTCTGAGCAGTAAATCACAAATCACTCGACACATAATTCCAATGTCTTTAATTGCCATGACAAAGGTTCTCGCACAACACAACAACGTCAGAACAGTATCACTCACTCAGTATCCCAGCGTCTTTGATCGGCAGCGGTTTGTGTACAACACAACAATGTCCGAATAGGACCACACACACAGCACGACCAACTCCGATGTCTTGAACCGGTAAAGGGTTTTGCACAGTAAAATAATGTCTGAACGAGACCTAGACAGTAGACTTTCTCTGTCCAGAGAAAGAGCTACATGAATACTAGAGAGAATTTATCAATGTTTTCTCTTTGCTATCACTTACTCCCTCCCTCCCCCACCCCCCTTTCTGTGCCTGGATGGTGATGTTTGACAATTGCAGCATGGAGAGAACAAACCATGTTTGACAATTAGCGGCATGGAGAGAACATGCCACCGTTCTGCTAACATGTGCTCGTTTCCAGAACTTTCGCTCCATTAGTTCTGTCCAGTGTGCACAGTTCACTTCCCGAAGAAAGACAGAACTGGATCTTGGAGTAAGGAGAAACTCTCGGGATAGCCGGACAGCAAGAGGTCTTCAGAGAAGCGCCCTCCATGCAACCGTTTCGGCCCTGAACTTCTTGCCTTCTAAGGGGTTCAGGCTTCAACCAGGTCATTACTCCTGGAAGATCTTCCGCTACCACATTGTGGGGAGGGGTGGAGTTGGGGATGCGGCTACCTAGATTCGAACCTGAAAATCCAGGATGGTCGGGATGCCTCAAAGCTAAGAGGCCATGTGATGGATGTCTAAATTACTTAGCTACTAGACATCAAATTTAAGTCTGATGAAGTTCGGTTTCGTTCCTTCTCGATCAGACAGAGCTAGAGTTCTTGTTAGCTGTTTCTGCCATTACCTTTAGGGCTTTTGTGCTTCTTTTTTTCAGAAATCGAGAGTCGTTCCATAAAATCATAGGCATCATTCCGACGAACGCCCTTGTTTCTAACTCTATGGTGAGGACTTTGGCTTCGAAGTCAGGTTTCCTCAAGCTGCCGGCTATACAGATCTACGTCTGCCTGCGACAGGACAAGCTAAGTAATGACGTGGACAGGACAAGCTAAGTAATGACCGTGGACAGGACAAGCTAAGTAATGACCGTGGATAGGACAAGCTAAGTAATGACCATGGACAGGACAAGCTAAGTAATGACCGTGGACAGGACAAGCTAAGTAATGACCGTGGATAGGACAAGCTAAGTAATGACCGTGGACAGGACAAGCTAAGTAATGACCGTGGACAGGACAAGCTAAGTAATGACCGTGGACAGGACAAGCTAAGTAATGACCGTGGACAGACCCAGAAGGAGCGGCATGAGGATAATGCCATTGGAGTGGCACAAAAGATAAGACAGAAAAAAAAGCATCTTTAGAGAAGGGAGAAAACCGCATTACAATTGTTATCGAAATACAATTGTTATCGAAATTCATCCTGAAATCAACCATGAAAAAGAGTGGTTACAAAAACCAGAAGAATAATATCTGAGGTTTAGATTTCATATATTACTGACGTAGGTTATGGGTGAGGCTTATATTTCATAGGTTGAGCGCACAGAGAGATAACTTTCATGATTTTCTCATTTATAAGTCCATTGACAAAATAAGCAGGTTTTGTCGATTATCAAAAAAAAAAAAAAAAAAAAAAGAAGAAGAAGAAAAAAAAACAGCAGACGTTTCACGGACCCAAAAAATCGGACAGTCGCCAGCGAAATCATACCAACCTATCACCTTCGTCACCCCGACCCGTAACCCCATCCCTCCCACACTCTCTTCTTTCTTCTTCTTTTTATTTTATTTTATTTTTTATTATTATTTTTTTTTTTTTTAGAATTCTTTACTTTAAAATTTTTCATTAACTATTGTATTTAGTACCATACACCTTTCTGCTGCCTAGTGCACATACATCTTCTTTTGTTCATAGAGGGGTTTAACCTCGGGTTCATCAGCAGCCCGGATCAGTACCATGTCCCCAAAGCTGACGTCATCCAGGCCTGGCGGCACGTCATTGATGGTCTGCTGCAGTGTGGTCTCCTCGAACTCGTCCTCTTTTAGGCTGTGCAGCCAGTTGAACACCTTCAGGTTCCTGTGCGCTCTGTCCAGGTGCTGGCCACGATTCCAGACCTGCAGGTCCTGAACTCGGATCTCGTGGTACCGGGGCCGACCCATGCGCACTTTGATGTCGCTCTTGATGACGTCACTGAGGTGGGGCGCGATGCGGATCCTCTGAGGGATTCTGGGCTGATGAGCAAAGTCTTCGTCGACGTGGGCCGGGAATTCGGGCAGAGGGCCGGGGTAGAAGTACTGTTCGTTGTCGTCCCCGAGTCCCGTCACGCGTTCAAGGGCCGTGGCGGTCACAGCTATACGTCGCTTCACCTGGTGACATGGATGCAGACCGTTGCGCATCAAATGTACAGGTGTGGACACATTGAAGAGTACTCTACATATATCATGCACACACTTGATAATAATGATCTGTCTGTCTGTCTGTCTGTCTGTCTGTCTGTCTGTCTCTCCCTCCCTCTATCCATTCATTTATGAAAGAACACACCCAGGTAATCATCATGACAACCTACATACACAAGCACACCTGCATGTACAAGCACAGCCATGTACACAAACAGACGTGCTTACACAAACACAACCACAAATACAAGTACATCTACAGACACAAGTACACCTAGAAATAGAAGTACACCTACCTACACAAGTACACCTACATACATACATAGCACGTCAACACACACAAACACATCTACACACACAAATACACCTACATACATAGCACACCTACACACACATCTACACATAAAAGTACATCAACATGCATTAGTACACCCACATACACAAGTACACCTACAAACACAAGTACCCCTACATACACAAGCACATTTACATGCACAAGCACACTTATCAACACAAGCACCCCAACAAACCTACACACACAAGAACCCCTAGAAACCTATAAACACAACCACGCTTACATGTGCATGCCTACGTGCACAAGCACACCTACATATACAGCACGCCTACATGCAAAGCACACCTACATGTACAAGTACACGTA
>CM065716.1:30608369-30625869 GCA_033310375.1 Conus canariensis | reverse complement strand
TATATATGTTTGATTTATCACCAACAGTTAAAAAAAAAGTCTTTAAAAAATCCAAACAGTTAAATGTAACAAAAATACGTAAAGATCCAAATAAGCAAAGAATCGAGATCTACTATGCTCTCTCATCAATATGTTCATTGTACTTTGTTGTTGATGTTGTTTTTGAAACAAAACGTCGAGGGAGTGGGGAGGAGAAATGGGGAGGGGAGTAGGAACAAAAAACTCCTTAGAAGACATTTTGAAATATAACAGATCTTAAAAGAAGCATGGTCGAATACTGCGTGAAAGCATGTTTCGTGATCAAATATGTTGTCACTTGGTCGAAATCAATGAAAAGAAGAGGACATAAATCTTCTTTTTCACATTAAAAGAAAATCTTTTCACAGAAGCAGGGTCAATTCCATCTATTCAAACTGCGTTGTTACTCAGTTTTTTTAGTTTTAGTTTCAGATTCATTAAGGAGGTGTCACTGCATGCGGACTAGTCCATATACGCTACACCACGTCTGCTTAGTTTCAAGAGCACACTGCGCACGATTTAAAGCTGATGGATAAGTGAATGAATGACTAAGATAAAAGAATTTAAGAAGAGGGTTTTATGGCTATGACTTAGCAGATATCTGACCCAAGCAGAAGCCCAACGTGCTGGTCAGACCTTGGGTATCCGCCTAACATTGTCTATGCCATTATTATCATTGTATGTTTATGTGGTGAGTGTACATGTGTGTGTGTGTTTATATGTGCGTGCATGGGTGGGTGGGCACAGGCCCATGTGTGTGTGCGTGTGTGTGTGTGTGTGTGTGTGTGTGTGTGCGCGCGCGCGCGCGCGCGCGCTTGTGTGTCCGTGTGTGTGAACAGCGTGCTTGTGTGAGCATGCGTTGTCACAACTGGACCTCCACCGTAACCCCGAACTCTAACTTCAGTGTCAGAGACCGAACGACGTGCTATAGCCCTGACAGCAGTAATACCTGGCTGAGGGCATGTGACTGCGACATCATGAAGCGGTCCAGTACCCCCCTCCTCATCCTGTTGGCCAGCTCCACCCAGCGGCTGCCCTGCCCCGCCGGCTCCGCCTTCCGGTTCCCCTCTTCCGCTGATGACGTCCTCGGCTTCCGCCGTACGCGACGCCGCTTCCGCTCTCTGTGCTTCCGGGTTCCGTAGCTGGAACAACTGGCAAAAGATGAAACCTTATGTTTAAATGTCGTCCTTCTTAGTAGTGTGCATAGAAGGGGGAGGTGTGTGTGTGTGTGTGTTGTGTGTGTGTGTGTGTGTGTGTGTGTGTGTGTGTGTGTGAGAGAGAGACAAGATGGCGTCAAAAATTAGTACTGTTTAAAGAAGGGGATTTTTGTAACAAATAGGCATCGAAAGTTAGCAGTGTTTACAGCAGGGGATTTTTGTAACAAAGAACGTCGAAAACTAGTAGTGTTTATAGAGGGGAATTCTTGTAGCATAGTGCCGTCAAAGATGCGGACCTTCGTCAAGTTGTAGAATGGCGTCAAAACGTGCGTGCATTAATCTGCAGTAACCACGTAACCATCGGTACTTACTTTACATCATTAGCAAACTTTCTACGGGTGAATACTCTCCAGGTTAATTATCCGATATCACCGCTGACACAATAACACTGGCGGGAACTCAGGACAGAGAAACCGTTCGGCAGACTGTCAGCCCGCCGACAAATAGGCGAGTTTATGAGTCGCGAGAACCCGCAAGTTAGCTAGCTCACCCTTACGGCGAGGGATGAGAGAGGCGAGGACAGTACAGAAACGGGCGGAAGACAAAATTCAAACTGACAAGTGATCGCTTCTCCAAGGTCTTCATCTTGTTGGTGGCAGGTCAGCGTTTCGATCATTTTATATACCAATCAGAGAACTTTACTACTTTTCGTGCACCGATCACAAGGCATTACGACTGTTAGCCATTTTCCTTCGCGTGTGAGAAATCAGTCAGACGATGTCTCGCATTTTGCAAGCTTCGCTCACCGCTAGGGGTTGCTATGAAACTTCAAGCAAGCGAGAAATCTTGCCCCCTTGCCTCTATGAAACGCGCAACAGCTCCTCAGTGTCAATTGAGTCGCCTGAAAAGATTACACGAGGGGAGGAGAAGAGTAGGGTGGACGAGTAGTGGGGGATAGTCTGAGACGATCTGGGATTATACCAGTAATACTATTACTATCCTATCCACTGCGCCACGTCCTGTGTGGTGCCGGGCTTCCAGACACTACCATCCGGTTCTCCCTGTCGCTGCACTCTCACTAAGTCGTGAGTGGACCAGCCCAAGGTACTCCCATCACAGTATATGACCGACACGCTGTCTGTCTGCCTGTCAGACTGTCCGTTTCCTCCCCTGCTCCCCTCTCTCTCTTCTCTCTCTGTGTCACTAAGTCGTGAAGCAACCCAAGATTCTCTCATCACAGTACATGAGTCTCTCTCTCCTCTCTCTCTCTCTCTCTCTCTCTCTCTCTCTCTCTCTCTCTCTCTCTCTGTCTGTCTGTCTCTGTCTGTCTCTCTCTGTCTCTAAGTCATGAACCAACCCAAGACACTCTCATCACAATATAATGAGCCGACACGCTCTCTATCTGCCTGTCTGTCTGTCTGTCTATCTGTCTGTCTGTCTGTCTCTTTCTCTCTGTCTCTGTCTCTCCCTCTCTCTCTCTCTCTATCATTAAGTCGTGGACCAACCCATGATACTCTCATCACAGTATAAGATCCGACGCCCTCTCTCTCTCTCTCTCTCTCTCTCTCTCTCTCTCTCTCTTTGCCACTAAGTCGTGGAACAACCCAAGATACTCTCATCACAGTATGAGTCGACACGCTCTCTGTCTGTCTGTCTGTCTGTCTGTCTGTCTTCCAAATGTAACTACAAGAGGGCATGCCTGTATACAGTGAGCCTGGTCAAACGCACTCCCACAGACATCTTTACATCCATCCACAAAATACACATGCGTAGCCTGCGTATGCTCTTGTATGACCAGATTAACGTTCCATCAGCCTTACACACACACCCACACACACCCACACACACACACACACACACACACACACACACACACACACACACACACGACGCATGCACGCACGCAAAACATATACACTCACAACACATACACACACAGACACACAACACACATACACACGTGCGCGCGCACACGCACACCACCACCACACACACACACACACACACACACACACACACACACACAACACACTTCACCAGACACAGACATACAGACAGACCCAGGTACAAGTGCCGGCAGGGGCCCAGTGTGTGTTACCTGAAGAGGGACAGCAGGGTGTCCAGAGACTCGGTACTGGCTGCCCGCTGAAGAGTACTCCTATTCTCCCCCAGCCGGGCGCTGAACACGGGCTCCTGATTCGTGTGAGCCTGAGGAGGCAGGGGTGTGATGACGTAATCCGACATCCAGGACCGCAGTGCTCTGGATAACCTGCTCTCGTCCGCCTCCCATTCCCAGTCATCATCCAGGTCGTCGTACACGCCGTCCAGCTCGTTCTGGTAATCCAGGTCGTCGGCTTCGCTGTTGTTGGAACGTGTCGTCCTGATCCTGGAAGCTGTCCTCTCTCAGGGTCAGGGCCAGCAGGCTTTCTTCCAGAGCGGCAGTCTGCTTCTTCGATGGCGTCCCTGACCTGGCCGAACCGCTGCGAGACCTCATGACGTCACGTGCAGGAACTGCAGACATCAGAGGTGTATCCTGAAGACCCATGATGGACAAAATGTTCCGGGGGAAAAAGTCTGCGTTTTGTCACACAGAGAGAAGCGGCTGGATTCAGCTGGTTACGAGGACATGTTCACTCTGGACTAAGTTTAACAGATACGCACATGCAGAAATTTAACTGAAAAAGATCTGCTTGGAATATCACCAAGTTTATTGCTGATTCTGCCGTGCTCTTGACTCTTTTACATTGTCTGGAACATTACCGCGTTTCAAGTCAAAGGAAAGTCGTAGTTTCCACGGCCATTATCATACCTTTTGCACCTACCATGGCCGTTAAACCACTCGTCACCGTCTCTTACACACTGGTTAAGCTGTCAGGTGTCTTCCCTTTCAGACCGAATCACCTGGGCCCTTCTTGCAGCCTTTCTTTGTGGAAAGCCATTTTCTATCGGCGGGTATCAAACAGCTGAGCCCGCTGAGAAGGCCGAACATAACGGTAGAGAAAGCTTCGTCAATGACAGGATCTCACGGCCACTGAATTAAAACCTCCTTGCCTGTCTTTTGTCACGTCTGCGACGAAATTTGTTCCTCTCCTCCAAATCGATTTTTCTTTTTTTTTTTTTTCCCCATATATATATATATTTTTTTTTCAGTTCATCGCTGAAGAAGAAATGGCGAAACGAGATTTCTTGGTTCAGTGCTGGTTGCGGTGGTCAATGTATGTATCAGGAAGGCAGCAGCGTAGGACTTGGATTACTCTGCTGGGTCTTTCCTCCTGCACACAAACACGTGCCGATCAGACCGACCAGTCGATGCCGTACTCTCACTGATGACAAATCCGCACTCATACGTCCAAGAACAGCATTCTATCCCCCCCCCCCCCCCCCCACACACACACACACACACTCTGCTCTATTGGGCAGTCCAGTGGGATCAGCGGTCAATAATACGCCCCCCCCCCCCCCCCCCCCCCCCACCCCCCCCCCTCCACCTTCCCACTCTGCCCTGCAGGGAGTAGGCAGACTTATGGTCCAGCCCTGAGCGGAAACAAGCAGCGCTTAATTGTGTCATGCCATGATACTTTGTAGCAATATTGCCCTGGTCCCGGAGCAAACAGAAACGCCGCCGCCGTGTGTCCGGCCAGATGTCAGAAGGAGATGTGAAGGGAGTTGTATTCAATGAACGTTCTGACCAACCTTCCAGCTCCAGTTCGATTGTTTGGCGTTCCCAAAGTGAACAGATTTCATTACATAATAAAGAGAACTCACAGGACAGTTATGAATTTCTTCGGAACACTACAGTGAATTTTCAGGAATGTGAATTCTTTTATCACATTTTTCATGGGAAGGGAAAAGGAGGGAAATCAAAATGAATTGTAAAATGGAAATCATTAAAACAACAACAACAACAACACTAGCAACAACAACAACAAAAGCAATCACAATAACAACACGCGTCAGTTTATTATAACCAGTCGACCACACTAGGCCCTTGCCATGATTTTTCATTTTAGCCCTGTCTTTAAGGTCTGTCACTACAGCCCTGCTTTTCGAGGACCTGTATCAAAGCCATGCCTCCGGGGGCTCTCTATCATGGCTCTGCTTTGCAGGGCCTCTTATTATAGACTTTCATTTCAGGGCTTAGTGTAGCCCGGGCTTTCGGGGCTTTTTAGTTTGCTCTGCCTTTCGTATTTTTTTTTCCCCATTAAAAAACAAAATGGTGTAGCCCAACCTTTAAGGAGGTTTTATTAGTCAGTCTGTTCAGAGCTGTTCGTTTCATAACCTATTTTTTCTGAGAGGGTTACTATATGGCTCAGTTTATCTTTCAGGAGTTTTCATTTTCCTAGCCTATTATTTCACAGCTATTGTTTTAAAGTTAAGTAGCCTATCCTCTCATTAAAAAAAAAATCTATCGCTCATTCTTTCAGGGCTTTCTGTTATATAGTTTTTTGACACCTTGCCAGATTCAATGCCTACCTTGCGCTGAAGAGATCTAAGCTAAATGACAAACTCGTTCATTTTCATTGTCCTATTTGTTTGTGTCTTGCCTGAAGAAGACCTAAGAGGTCGAAACGCGTCTGTTTTGTCTTGTAAACCGTTTGTCCACGTTTCTCTTGGCGGTTCGCTAACATTTATTCAAGACTTGCCAGGTAGTCAAAAACTATATAACAGAAAGCCCACGAAACATGTAACACGAAACATGTGACGACCCATTTCCAAGCAACACAGTCGGCTGGCTGATCTCCGCTTTAGATTACGTTCAGGTTGAGAATCGTGTTCCACCTCCTACGGCCAACGGGGAAGCATTTCTAGAACAGGTAACCGTCCACAACAGTCTCTTGCATGGAAATGCACTGTACTGCTCTGTTTCATGTATCGAGACAATTGAGGATAAGGCGTACGGCCTACATTTCTTTCCGTGCTTAAAGGCACTATCCGAGACCGAGCTGGAATTGATCGACTCAACATTTGGGTCGCTTCTTTTTCCTGACTGTCTCATTCAAAGTCACGACCTGTGGAGCCGATTAGAAACGAATGACTGGGCCTTTTGTTTGCTGGACAAAGACAGGTAAGTGTATCCGTAACTAGAACAATATGTACTGGAAAGAGTCTTTGGCTGAAATGTCACGCCTCCACCTCTTCCCCTCTCCTCTCCCTTCTCCTTTATCTCCCCTCCGTCTTCTGTCTGTCTGTCTGTCTGTCTGTCTGTCTCCTCTCTCTCTCTCTCTCTCTCTCTCTCTCTCTCATCTCTCTCTCTCTCTCTCTCTCTCTAAGTTAGGAAACAGCGCATGTATAGAAGCGTACAACTTGTACTCTCCCAGACAATCAAGCCCGAATTTCGAGTTTTCTTTCTCTTCTTTCTTTCCTTCCTTCCTTCCATGCTAGAAAACGTACGCTCATTTTCCGCTGGGAAAGGTGGAACGGGAGAGAACGGGAAGGTGGTATAATCATGTTATGTCAGCCAAGCTCACACCCAGACGAAGTGACTGGGCGGTGTATCAGGCTTTGCCACAGGGATAATCCCTTAATTCTGTACACTGCTTTTTCTTCCTCGCCTTTTTCGGCTTAAAGCAACGAATGACGTGTTGACCTGTGACTTTTCCATCATATTTCATGGTGCTGAACTGGAATGATGCTAGTCCAATTATGTTGTCTGCGTGCCAAGTGCATGTACTGCGTTTTCTGTTACATTTGATCGAAACTGACATCTATGTCTCTGTTCCTTCCTTTTTTCTTCGTCCTATAATTTTACGGAGAGAGAGAGAGAGAGAGAGAGAGAGAGAGAGAGAGAGAACAATACTGCACTAAAATTTCATCTTTTGTTAAAACCGTCTGCCATTATTTAAGCATAAGCTTTAGCAGTAAAGCATTAAAAAAAAAGAATGCTCGTCAGTCATCCAATTCTGTATTTGCAGATTTGACTTTGGACAAACACACTTGCCAGACATTCCTGAAAACCTTCACCTTGAAGGCTTGTACCTACTCTTGGTCGCAGACATCCTAAATTAAATAAATACCGAATCTGATTTGTTTTTGTCCAGTGAAAAGAAAAAAAAACACAAAACGGCATAAAGTAATGCTCTTTAAAATTCTATACCATTTTCGGTAGGGCCTACTTGTCCGATGTCAAACTTTAAAGAAAAATCATTATTCCGCCAAATGAAAGAGAATAACAAATTACAAGAAAAAAAAACACGACGCGTTTCGACCTCTTTGGTCTTCTTCGGGCAAGACAAACAACATTCACAGACAATGAAAACGAAGAACGAACTCACTTACCTCCTCAAATTGGGAACAAAATGGATGTGGAGTGGAATTGAGCCCACTTTGAGGAGATGTATGATTGTTTGCTCTTTGTTTTCATTGTCTTGAATGTTGTTTGTCTTGCTTGAATACGACCCAAGAGGTTGAAACGCCTCGTGTTTTGTCAGTGATTTGTATGTCTTTTTCGTTTGGCGGAATAGTAATGTATCTTTCAAGTTTGTTTCAATGTCCGCTCGCAGTCACCTCACGTTGAAACTAACTTGTTCGATGTCATTCCGCCAGCGCTGATTTCAGTCGTTAACGTATATCACAGACACTGACTTTTACTTTGAGTTTGCTGTTGTTGTTGTTGTTGTTGTTGTCAGTTTGTTTGATGCCATCTCTTTCAGAGCAAACTTGTCGTTCTACGTGTTCCTTTCATCCCTGAGTTATAGAACAAAATCTCATATCTCACCAATGGAACAAGCTCTATTTGTCGTCAGATGACCTTGTTTTTCAAAGGAGAATTCCTGAACACCTTAACATCTTATGGTTTATCATTCTGCAAAAAAAAATAAATAAAAAAAAATAAAATAAAATAAAAGAGCGGATGACATGAAACATTGTTTGCAGTGTTTTAGCATAGACACGAGTCTTTATAATACAGAACATAAACAGGTATTTTTGGATCTGCTTTATGTTTCAAGATGAAATCCTTGCCTTTCAGTGATCGACACAACAAAGCAAGATACTGTTTTTATCAGATGTCTAAGGCAATAAAACACAAGAGAGAGAGAGAGAGAGAGAGAGAGAGAGAGAGAGAGAGAGAGAGAGAGAGAGAGAATGTACCCGTGTTCATCATTTCTCAAATCCACATACAATACATATCACCTCAAAATTTTTGCCGGTCTCAAATCCAGTGACTGACCCATAACAGAAACAGATTGTTTTACTGGACACAAACGGACCTAAAAATTGGTGTGACACGTTCTTTCCATTATGGACAGAATAGCCACACAAGACAAAACCCGAATCACAGGTGTGGAACCCTTCGTGCACCCCCTCCCCTGCACGCAGCAGTATTTCCCTTGTTGATCAAACAAAAGCCAGGGCGTTGCTGTTTGGTCCAGTGTCCACTGAAGCCAATCCACCCTGGTGACCTCTATGGGACATTATGAGCGTCAAAAGTTCACAATGAGAATATTTCTAAAATAAAAAAAAACCACTTTTCATCGCATAAACAATATTGTGCGACCATAGTTTTTTTTTTTTTTTTTTTTTTCACGCGTGAAAATAGCCATCGACTTTGATATTGCGCCATGAGATTAAATTGATGAAGACATTATCATGACAAGAGCAAGCGCATAAACTATTGCTGAGCATCGACTTATTGCTGGTTATGCACCTGCTTACTCTGCTCGACAGGTAGATGATTAAATATTTTTCTTTCTTTTGACTCAAAGGCGTCAGACACAGAAGAAGTTTATATTCTGACACAAAAATAATCATTCTGTCCAATCAATGATATGACTTGAAAACGATATTCATGATATATATCACAAAGGCAATTATAATTATGACTCAGGAATAAATAATCTCTTCTATGCCCCCCAGGGCTCCCCAAAATAATTCTGCACACCATAGCAAAATAGCTCTACACACTACATTAAAACAATTCTACACACTACATCAAAATAATTCGACATATTACAGCGAAATAATTCTGCACACTACAGCTCACACGCAAAAAAAGTACAGTAGAAAGAAACTCGTGGAGAGCGTGGCAGCAGAGAGTCCTCAGAAGAGAAGCCCCCTTCAAGCAAGTGTTTCGGCCCTTATCTCCTGACACTCTAGGGGGTTGGGCCACACCCGGTTCATGACTCCGGATGTCCCTCTGCTGCCCCTTTTTTTTCCCATCTTGGGACGAGCCATGGCTGGGATTCGAACCCATGACCCTCTGGACATGCTCATTTTCCACTTAATGACTCGCGCTTTAACCACTGAGCCACAGGGACACCTGATATTTGTAGGGAAATTAAGCCTTATGAAGTTCACTTTTGTTCCTCCTTGACCAGATCCAGCTTGAACACCTCTCTGCCGCTTCTGCCATTGCTTTCAGGGCTCTGGTTTTTTCCTTCCCTGCAACTGAGAGCTGTTTCATGAGGCTGTATGCAGACGTTCCTACAAACCCCCTAGCTCCAATTTCTGCAGTGAGGACTTTGACCTGATAGCCTTCTCTCCTCAGGCTGTTTGCCAGATCAGCATACTTTTCAGTCTTGTAGATTTGAGCTGCCTCCATTCTGTTCTCATATGGCACCGTGAGCTCGATCATGATCAGCTGCTTGGTTGACTTAGAGTGGACTACTATGTCTGGTCTCATGCCACTCTTGCTGATGATCTCTGGGTGACTCTTCCATTCTGGGAGGTCTGCAGTGCACTCCCAGTCATCTGCCCCGTCCAGCAGACTCTGCCTGCATGTTTCGAGTGGCACTGTTGTTCTTGGCCATGATTTGCTGCCTCCTGCCGTGAAGAATGTTGCGGGTGCTTTTGGAGTCCTGATTTTCCCTTTTGTGGTGTTGGTACTAGCCCAGACTACTTGTACAATTTCTTTGAGCACTTGGTTGTGCCTCCATGTGTACCTTCCTTGAGCCAGGGCTACTTTACATGAGCTTAGGACATGCTCCACTGTTTGTTTTTCATGGCAGAGGGGGCATGCAGGATCGTCTGTTTTCCCCCACTTCACCAGGTTTGCATTTGAGGGCAGAAGGTCATATGCAGATCTGAGAATGAAGCTGATCCTGAGAGGGGCCATGTGCCAAATGTCATTCCAAGTGAGACTTCTTTGGAGTGCATTCTCCCACGTTGTCCATTGCCCTTGCTGGCTCTGCTGGACTGCTTTTTGGAGTCTTTTTTGGTCTTCTTCTTTTCTCATCTCCTGAATCATCATGTCTCTTTTGGCTTTTCCTTTGGCCTTTGACCACCATTCAGTTTTGGTCACCCCCAGTCCCTGTCTGTTGGTCTGTGTGTGTCCTGTTATTTCTCTGATCTTGAGACTTTCTTTTGCAGAATCCATCGCCTCTTGAACTTTCCATTTTCTGCCTGTCTTCAGCTGGGGCTTAATTGCTTCTACCACCTTGTCTCCTGAGTCCTCCAGCATGCTTTGAAGTCTGATCTTCCCTGCTTTGTATTCCTCCAGGATGGATTTCAGGGGTAGTTTCAGCTTTGCTTGGCGACAGTACAGCGCTATGTCAGTCAGACAGGGTGGGACACCAAGCCATTTCCTTGTGAACTTGTTGATTTTGGCTTCCATTGCCTCCACTATGCTGGTGCAGATGTCGTATATCATCAGAGGCCATAGCAGCTTTGGTATCAGCATGAACTGCAGACACCAGACCTTGTATTTGCCAGGGAGCCCACACTGGTCAATGGTCTCCAAGCCTTCCTCCGCCATCTGCTTGGTTTCTTTTGCTCTTTGTGTGTCTTTCAGCGTATCATCATACCATCTTCCAAGGCTCTTGACTGGTTCTTCTGTGACTGTTGGAATGGCCTGGTTGGCAACACTGAAGACCACAGATCCGGCCACTTTTCCTTTCCTCAGTGAGAGACTCCGTGATTTCTTTGGCTTGAACTTCATTCTGGATGAGGCAACTATGTCGTCCAGCCTCTCCAGCACATGACGTGTCTCGTCTTCTCTGGATGAAATCACTGTAGTGTCATCCATGAAGGCCTTGAGAGGAGGCATCTTGTATCCATCGCCAAGGTCTGTTTGTCTCGCGTTGTTTGTTGCTGCTTTCAAGATGAGTTCCATTGCCAGCACGAACAGTATTGGGGAAATTGCACAGCCCATTGCAATACCCACTTCCAAGTTGATCCAGTCTGTTGTGTACTCCTTGGTAGAGAACCGCATTGAGAAGCCATTGAAGTACTTCTTGAGCATGTCGCGGATGTTCTTTGGCACATGGTACATCTCAAGAGCCAACTGTATCATCTCATGGGGCACAGATCCATATGCGTTTGCCAGATCAAGCCACACTACGTCCAGGTCTCTCTTTTCTGTTTTTGCTTTTTGGATTGCGTCCCAGATCATTGTGGCGTGTTCTACACAGCCCGCCACGCCTGGGATGCCACCTTTCTGGACTGACACATCCAAGTACTTGTTTTCCATCAGGTACTTGGTCAGCCTTGCTGCCATGACAGAGAAGAAGATTTTCCCTTCGACGTTCAGTAGTGATATTGGCCTGAACTGGCTAATGTCACTTGAGTTTTGCTCTTTGGGGATGTACACACCATCTGCCGTCATCCACTGGCCGCTGATCTTCTGGTTTCTCCAAGCCGATCGCAGCAGCCTGTGGAGCCACTCCAGCACCTTGGGACATTTCTTGTAAAGCTGGTAAGGTATTCCGTTTGGCCCTGGTGATGATTTGGCTCTGGCTTTGTCGACCACCTTCTTGATTTCCGCCAACGTTGGAGGCTTGCCATTGAACTGTTCCTCAGGGTTGGTTGGCCACACCAGACCTTGAATGTCGAGTGGTGCTTTGCTCTGTGGGTCAGAGTATGTTTTCCTCAGATGCTGCTCAAGAACTCCTTTGTCCACACTTAGGGTCCCAGATTTTGGCTGCTCAAACAGTGTTCTGGCAAACTGGAAGGGGTCTCTGAAGAAGCGCTCTTGTGTCTTCTTCTTTTTGCTCTTCCTCTTCCTCGCAGATTCCGCTTTGCTGAGGGCACTGTGTTTTTCTTTCAGGTCTTTCCACAGTTTTTCCAAGCCTTGTTTTTCACCTGGCAGTGCGGTCTTCATTTCCATCTTGAGGTTTTTCTTTTGGACCCTGATCTTGTCCATCTTTTCTTGGCGTCTGGATTTCTTTGGAGGTGTTTTCTCTTTGGTAGTTTTGCTCCATAGGCGTCTCTACATGTGGCATACACAATGTCCCCATATGTGCTAGTTTGTGTTCCAGGGTGCTTTTCCCTATCAGTGCATCGAGTCTTTGGACGATTTTTGCATCCAGTTTCTCCCAATCTTCAGTTTCGTTTGCTCGTGGCAGGTTGAGTTTCAGGCGCCTGGCATCGAGGGCCTGTGCAAATTCCTCATCCGAACACATTACAGCATGACTTCCGTACCGATTTCACTTTGTGGACATCACGTCCTTGAAAACCCAGGGCCTACAGAACGGTCAGCACCACTCTCCACTGGTCATTGGCTGGTCATCGGGACTATCATCACTTCCAAACTTTTGACACTTCCCTTTCTTCCCATCATTACTCTCACCAGCTCAGTATTCCGTGTTAAGAGCATTTCTTTCCAATGTTCTGTTTTCCGGACACTTCTTTTAACGACTGAACTCCTCTCTCTCTCTCTCTCTCTCTCTCTCTCTCTCTCTCTCTCTCTCTCTCTCTCTCTCTCTCTGGTGTGTGTGTGTGTGTGTGTGGGTGTGTGTCCTTACTCTTTCTGACTTCAGTTGTTTGTTACTTTTTTCTTTTCTAATTTCATCTCACGGATGCTTCTCTGTCAGCTTTTGCTCCTGTTCGTCTCTCGTAATTCTTCTGTTTGATAATTCAACACTTATTTTCCTTTAGCGTCCGCTTGCGAAGGAAATATGGCGGTAACCATTTTCTTCTTCTTCTTCTTCTTCTTCTACTTCTTCTTCTTCTTCTCCCGTTGATAGAATGACAACAACACTAGCGCCGTGCAGTCCGTTATGAGTCGCCTTGTCGCTCAATCGGCCGTTGTATTCTGTGGCCACAATAGACGAAGAGATTACGGCGGGGGCAATTTCCAGGTGTGGTCTTCCTGCTGGTAGGTCTATGCATTGCAGTAAAAGCAGTGATTGTGTTGCCCATCAGGTCCACGTAGGAGTCCCTTTACCTGCATTAGAGGAGTGGGGCAAGGAGCAAGACTGGGGTGGGCGGGGGGGGGGGGATCAAAAGAGGGATGAGGGTAAGCGGAAAGGAGGGTGGGGGGGGGATAGAGGGGTGGGAGGGAGGACAGGCGGTAGATCTCAGAAAAACGGGGAGGTTCGACCTGTGGAGAAATATATACCGGTTGAGGAGAGCTTATGAGGAAGGGGTGGGGGGTTTCATGGAAGTCCTACAGGCGTTTTAACAGACTAGTTGCAAATTTGATCCCTCCAGTCGTATGATCTGTCTGTCTGTCTGTCTGCTTACCTGTCTGTCTCTGTTTCTTTGTCTGTGCCGGGGGACTCTTTCAGTATTTCTGGAAGTTCCATGGGAGAAACTTTCCTCTTTTTCTGTAACTCTCTTCAACTCTACCTTTTTTCTGTTACTTGTTGTTGTTGTTGTTGTTGTTTTGTCTTTCGTTCCTTTCTTCTATTTTTTTTATTTTTGGCTTTGAGGTCCCTTCTCTAATTTGTTATAGACCTTCTTTTGATGTTTTTATCCTTCTGTGGCAACAATTTATATCTTTTTCTAACATTTTAAAAGTTTTTTGTTTGTCGTTTGTTTGTTTGTTTGTTTGTTTGTTCAAGTCTGCTGAAACGATAGCGAAAATGAACACACTTCCAGAGTGGACACTAGCGGTCCATTCTGCGGCGTTTGTTTGTCAGTATGACCTTTTTCGTATTTGGGGTCATATTCATTTTTTTTTTCTAATGTGTGTGGTGTGTGTGTGTGTGTGTGTGTGTGTGTGTGTGTGAATGACATACACACTTCAAAAATGAATTCTTGAATGATCAGGAAGACGGAGCTTCCCCCCCCCCCCCCCCCCCCCCCCCCCACACACCTTTCCCCCACGCCTTTGCACCTTCCAATTCTCTAACATTCCAATCATTCGAGAAAAAAAGACCCCCCCCCCCACCCCCTAAAAAAAAAAATCCCATAAAAAGAAAAACAAACAAAAAAAAACCGTAAATGCTATACCAAGTGCCATACACAGAAAAAGGGCTCAGCTAGGGAGAGAAGGGTGTGAGCAGGGGAGAGTATCAGTGTGACAAGAGGGGAGACAAGGTATTGGGGTGGGGATGGCAGTTTCGAAGACGAAAGAAGTCGGGTAGATATTGGTATCTCTGGCGTGTAAATCAATCAGTCTGACAGCAGTCAACAAGAGTTTTCAAAATGACCCAAGTCTATCATAGACTATTGACCCAAGTTTATTATAGAATATTGACCCAAGTCCATCATAGACTATTGACCCAAGTCCATCATAGACTATGGGCCAGTTTGGTTCCCAGTGGGCGTCAGGTCTGATCTTATTGTGCTCTGCAAGAACTGGTGACGCGGTGTGCTCTTGGGTTACCCTGTGAAAGAGTACGAGAAGGTGCGAAAAGAGAGGAGAGCGAATACAAGAAACCAGACGTGAGGAGGGGAGGTAAGAATGCCCAACAGACAGACGCACAGAAAATTCACGAAGAATTTAAATAAAAAAAAAAAAGAAAACTGAAATGGTATCATGATTTTATTTACATATTTATTTATTTTTGTGTATTAAAAAAAAACATTTAAGATGAAGAGAGAGAGAGAGAGAGAGAGAGAGAGACAGAAGAAGAAGAGAGAGACAGACAGACAGACAGAGACAGAGACGGAGACGAGAGAAAGGGGGAGAAGGATGCTGGGTATACATCAATGTATTTATGTGTGTGTGTGAGAGAGAGAGAGAGAGAGAGAGAGGGGGGGAGGGAGGGAGGGGAGAGAGAGAGAGAGAGAGAGAGGTGGTGTGTGTGTGGTGTGTGTGTGGCCTTCGGGTAAATCTTTTTTCTTGAGTCACATTCGTCGTGATTAGATATGCGTCATGTCGTGACTTTTTCACGTCATTCATGCATTTTAACGGTAGAAACGAGTGCGGGGTATGACAGACTTGCTCAAGGAAACAATCAAATTTGTCCAGAGAACCGTGATCATCAAATTTCAATAAAAACTAAAACTACACGCCTGTTTCCTTCATTTGCTCCGTCTACCCTTTGCCCTTTGTCTAACGTGGTGTTCACTTATCGCAAGTGAGTTCATGTGTGTAGTTAGTATCATCATCATCATCATCATCATCATCATCATCATCATCATCATCATCATCATTATCATCATCGTGGTTGTTGTTGTTGTTATTATTAGTAGTAGCATCATCATTATCATCAATATCATCATCATCATTATTATTATCATTATCATTATTATTATTATGATTGAGACTTCTCATATAGTGCCTGTCCTTGGCTAGAGACCATGTTCTAAGCGCTTTACTATTCACTCTTTCGTTTACCGAACGGGCGGCCTACCTGGGTAGAGCCGACTGAAGAGCTGCCCGCTGGCACCACATTCAGTCGTTTGCCGTATCATTCAGTTCAATCTGAGTCACTCAGGTTTTCTCTCATTCTTTGAATCGTTGATAGAAAATGCATAATATGTATATGTGTCATCCACACCAACGGCCGAACGAGCTTTCTCTTCCGAAAATTGGTCGGATGGGATTTTACGTGTGTGCAGAATGTTATGCGTGCATTCATACATGGAACCTGGGTATATAGTCTCATTCGAAGGACTTTTCGAGAAATAGAGCCAGAACCAATATCAACTCCGCGGGAAAATCCCACTGCATTGAAACGGCCCGGCGGAGAATCGATCTCGCAATCCCCGGATCAACAGGACTACGAGTCCGGCACTCTACCTCCCACCTTAGCTATTCTCTCTCTCTCTCTCTCTCTCTCTCTCTCTCTCTCTCTCTCTCTCTCTCTCTCTCTCTCTCTCTCTGCAAAATGTTCACAGGGGTAGTTTTGCTCGAGAGGGGGTGTAAACCCCTGCTGGGGGTAACGCCGGGCCGTTTTGGTATCCACCACACATACTGATTGTAGCAACATGCCACCTTGTCCAGCCTGTCTCCTAGGTCTGCCCCACACCCTCACAGTCACACTGACCGTCCCTCGTCAGTGTCAATATCAAGTTTGTTATCGCTAGCGGCAGGAGCCGCTGAATTGATGGCCGGCAGAGCCGCTGAATTGATGGCCGGCAGACGATGGAAAGACATTCGCTTCATCCTCCAAGTACCAGTCTGACAAAACAAACTATAAGAGGAAAAAAATCTGAAAGTACGCAACAAGAGAGAGAGAGAGAGAGAGAGAGAGAGAGAGAGAGAGAGAGAGAGAGAGAAGACAGACAGACAGACAGACAGACAGACACAGACAACAGACAGACACGAGCAGAAGACAGACAGACAGACAGACAGAGAAGAGAGAGAGAGAGAAGACACAGATGTTTATTCGTAAATTTTATGGCCCCTAAGAAAGGGATACATATGAAATAACCTTGTGTAATCCAATACCATTCGGGAATGTAAACAAGCTAGAGAGAGAGAGAGAGAGAGAGAAGGAGAGAAGAGAGAGAGAGAGAGAGAGAGAGCTAAGACAGGACAAGATAGTTTATCATAAATTATGGCCCAAAGAAGTGTAATCCATATACAATAACCTTGTGTAATCAGTACCAATCGGGAATGACAGAAGCTAAGAGAGAGAGAGAGAGAGAGAGAGAGAGAGAGAGAGAGAGAGAGAGAGAGAGAATAATTATGAAACAAAATGAAATGAAAATAAGAAGCAAACAAACAACAACAACAACAACAATAACAACAAAAAGAAAGACTCAATAAATGAAGCGAAGAGAGAAGGGAAAAAAAGTCATTGCAGACAGCCTAATATATCGAGTGTTTATAAATTTGGCTTAATTACAGTACAGACTTTATCTCTTTTTTTTTTCATTTTTTTTTTTTCAATTATTTTCGAAAAGACTGTTTGCAAGTGTAGGCCTACGCCATGCAAAAAAAAAAAAAAAAGATTAAAAAAAAAGAAGAAGAAAATGTATAGAATTTAACCCATTGCATCGAGTCCCATTCTATTTTAAACTCGGTCTATTGATAAGTCAACAGCAAAGAATAAATCATCAGCTTATCTTCCCCTATTTGTTTATTTATCTCTTCTCATTTGTTTCATCTAACCGTCTCACAGATTATAAATTATATTATGAAGTGACAGAGAACTTTCCAATTCAAGCTCATCTTTCGACTCTCCTGTTAGTTTGAATGCGCGCGCGCGCGTTTGTGTGTGTGAATGAGTGCGTTCGTGCGCGCGCGCGCGAGTGTGTATGTGTGTGTGTTG
>CM065716.1:30565869-30603369 GCA_033310375.1 Conus canariensis | reverse complement strand
AGTCTAAAAGATATGAGGCTCCCACCTATTTAAAATGTGCAGGTTCGAACCCTGGCATTGCCGGTCCAAAAAAAAAAAGTTCTAATTGAAGAAGGTCATCTAGGAGTCATACTGGACATGGCGTGGTCCACTTGGAATGTGATGAATTCAGGACCAAAACAAGTATCTGCGGGGACAACCTGTTGTCAGGCGTTCTGCATTGTCTCTTCCTCCCACTGGCAGTGGTCTTGGGTCATTAACATTCAAGAAAGGGGGTGGGCAGTAGGGTGGAAAGAGGACGGGGAGGGGCAGAGGATGGGGATGGTGGGGGGGGGGTTATGGCTTTACCCGAAAGTCTGCATACATTACCTGGGAAACTGAGGAAATCTCTACAAACGTCACAGACTTGGGGAATGAAGTCCTATATCTACGTACCCGTTTCAATGGAACTAATTTGTTAACTGATGCTGGTTTTGCGTTTTTCCTTTTCCCACAGCTTCTGGTTGGAAATCAGAGCAGTCTGATGTAAAGAGAACAGCCGCAAGAAGAGTGTTGTTGAAGGCACTCTTGTTCCTTGGCCTAAGAATCAAGTAAGTGATGTTGCTTTTAGCCCAGCTGACCGCAAAGGGCCATATCAGGGCTGTCAGCGCAGCTAAGAATCTCTGTGCGTGTGTGCGTGTGTGTGTGTGTGTGTGTGTGTGTGTGAAAATATCAAACGTCAAGTTAACTGTTTCACTCTCCATCATTTTAACTTTTACCCCCTGCACAGAGTTGTACTTACTGTGTGTGCATGTGTAGATGTGCATTTATGCATGTGTGTGTGTGTGTGTGAGCACAGGTGTGTGTGTGTGTGTGTGGTGTGTGTGTGTGTGTGTGTGTGTGTGTGTGGCATGTGCATGCATGCATGCGTGCGTGCATGCGTATGTGTGTTTTAATCATGCAAGTAAAAAATATTCCAAGAAATAAGAATCTTTCTAACAGAAGCAATATCACCTTCTTTTTCTCTATTTTATTGCCAGGAAACAGGTACCAGTTGCATTAACTTCTGATGTTTGCATGGACAACCAATGACAACAACGCTGTTGGTGACAAATACAACCACCATGCTTTCAATCAGACAAACAAAAATATTCTTCTCTATAAAACATTTCTTTTTATTCTCATCTGTTTCCACTTCCAATATCTAAAATACCATTTACCCATTATTTCAAGTTCTAAGAGAAAGATAGGTCAGACAGACAAATGGATAAATGACTCAAGGTCATAGACAGGAAATTTCTAAATGGAGAACACAACACTACCCTGGATAACCATGATGAAAAAAATACCATTGTCCTGGATAAACATTTTTGTAACACAGAAAATGCCAATACCTTTATCTAATCTGTCACCATACATAGAAGAAATATTATTTATATTGCTACGTTGTAATGATGTATGTACACCACTCCCAAATTAATTTTGGATCATTAGCAAACTGATCCTGCATATTTCTAATGAATTTGGGATCAAACATGTCCATTCTCTCTCCATCATTCACGCTTTCTCTCTCTCTCAAGCAAATACAGAAAATGAAGCAAACACAGCCAGACACAGCCACAGCCACACACATAAGTGAATGTGTATATCTTCAGACCTACATATGCATATGAAATTGCATCACCATAAAACAGACCATGTGTGGAAAATCTTACATTCATGAACATAAAATGAATAATGGAACAAATGTGGGAAGAGAAAAATTGTACACACACACACACACACACACACACACACACACACACACACACACACATATACACACACACACATACACACACACACACACACACACACTCGCATTTTTATTTTGTTGTTGTTTTTGTTTTGTGTTGTTTGTTTCCCATTCCTAATTCATATACATTCACACATGACAGTTTTTAAATCGTTCAGTGTGCCTTCTGTTCAAATTCCATATAGATATAACAAGAGATATACATCAATTCATCAGAATATGGGGAATTGAGATCAGTCTAATGAAACGAAGACCGTAAAGTAATCTTTGCATCACACAGATGATTACAACAGCAGACACTCATGGATTCCTTGTGCCTGGCATGTGTGACACACACCACAATTCTGTATGCTAACAATGAAACATGGTCAAACATACTTCTCAGCTACCCTGTGTCAGTTGGTTGATTATTAAACTGTCAGCTACAAAAACAAAAAAAAACAAAAAACAAAAAAAAACCGCCTTAGTTTGATCTGCATTGTGTTTACAAGTGCTTTGTTTATAAATTGAACAAGTGCACGGAAAAATGTGTAAGACTTTTGACCATAACAGGCAATTCACTGAAACTGTTTTACATTGTTTTATAATACCATAATAAACAATATGATTTCACAAAACATTCTTTAACGACAAATTATGTCTTGTGACTTGAGAAACCTCAAGTTTTGATGTAGATAAAAATCCTTTCTGTTTAGTCTGATAAGAGATAAGATTTGGTATTTACAATACTGATACATTACACCAATGAAAAAAAATTTTTTTTTGGTAATAAATGACATTTTCTTATCAAAATATACACAAACAGATACACACTAATGACATTATAAAAAGATGCTTTCCCCCATTCTTTCATTATTATATAATATATATTTCTTCATACGTTAGCACAACATCCTTAAATTATGAACATCAAAACTATACACCTGGATTTTCTTTCAAAAGTTTTAAACTTAATATTGACTATCCTGCTCATACAATAAAAAACAAATCACTCATGATTAGAAAGACATGTTGCAGAAAAAGAAAAAGAAATAGATGTAAAGCAAGACTAAGGCTTTCCTTAAACTCTTTGTACATAAAATAATCATTGATAACATCAAGAACAAACAATCCAAGTTTATCTATACACTTATCATGTGTGTGTGTGTGTGTGTGTGTGTGTGTGAGCTATACTGTATTTTGGGATGCAATGCATGTTAAGCTTTACAGTTTTTCATATCTAAATTTACTTTAAAAGGGAAAAATATGAAGCATGGAGAATATCTGCAGTAATGTATTTCAAGAAACTTTTGTATATGTAACAATCATTGAGAAAAAAAAAGTCTGAGTTGAAACAAATGATACGTAATTGCAAGAAAGTTGATATGGCAAGATGATCACAGTATACACACACCTTCACCTCAAAATATCCTAATCAAGGCAATCACTAATGTAATGGAATCACAGAAACTCTACACATCTACCACTCAATGACTGAGCAACCTGTATGACAGTAAAATGTTCAACTTTTGGTTTGCTTGTTGTATTACTGTGGCTGTGGAGTTAGCTGACAATACTTCTAATAAATACAACAACAGTTCCATTTTCAAAATTGGCAAAAAATGTTCTTTCCTGAATATTTTGTAGTAACTGAGAATGCCATCTGTCTGCACTGCAATAGCCTGCACTTGGAGAAGCAAAAAGTGCAGTCGTCAAAGCCGGCAGTGAATAAATCACAGAATGCAACATAGTCGCAATTTTGAAAGGAACTGATTAAAAAAAGGACACACAAAACCCTGCTTGACATCACAGCACCAACTGTTGATCTTGTTAGGTATAAAGCTTTGATTTACGACAAAAAAAAAAAAAAAAAAGTGTAAGAAAATGTGGACAGTGTTTCATTTTCATACCAAACATATACTAGAACAATTTCTTTAAGACTTGTACTAGTAGTAAGTAAAAGTTTGTGTTGAAATGCTTACATTATTCATGAATTCTTCTTAGGAAAAATAACAAACCAAGTTATTAGTTCAGAAAATGAATGCAAAAAATGCACGCACACAAACCAAGTTATTTTTTCATCAAGAGTCATCTGTAGTGGTATACTATTTCATTATAATCAGTCACCCACATAGCACCACCCCAGGGATGTCAACACACAGGAGAAAAAGGATTACATCCCGAAAAAGTAATAAACAACTAAAGCTCATAGGATCATCAAACGACAAAAAACAATGAACAACATGGTAAATGAACTACTGACATCCCTACAGCCATTGACACCAGGCCATGCTGACAGCACCCAGTATTCCCCTTAATTTCTCAATCCTAAATTAAAAAAGAAAAGACATAAAACGTGAATGAAAAGTCCACCTCTAACTACAAAAAAAATGGGAATGTCATAAATTCTGACCAGAAAAAACAAATGGAAAAGAAGTTCCTAACAAAAACCAAAGAGCGGCAGTAAAGAAAGCACACACACACACACACCCACAAAACAGAGCTAGAGACAAAGATATAGATCAGAAAAGAGGAAGTTGCTAACATACCGGTAACATTTACAGAAGGCGGGAGAGCTATTTGTACGGAAAGAGTCCCAAGCATCCTCATGGGGACAACACTCATGCTAAGTGTACTCCAACGTACAAACATTGTGAAAACAAAGAGACAAGATCTAGTTGCAAAGCGAGAGGACTGCAGGCGGAAATCTAAACAAATCTTAAATAAATGTTAGCGAACGCCTTCTTCCTTGCGCTGAACCCTGTGAAGTGATCTGAAGCGATCAAAGCTAAGTGAATTTTCGTTGTTTTATTCGTTTATGTCTCACCTGATGAAGACCTAAGAGGTCGAAACGCGTTGTGTTTCGTCTTGTGACTCGTTTGTCCACGTTCTCTGGGCGGTTCGCTAACATTTATTTAAGATTTACAAAGAGACAAGTTGCCTTTTTTGACTCACATGTGATGCACCCACAGGAGGATGAGGAACAAAGGGTGGAAGAGATATATAGGGTGGGCCAGTGGTATGCAGTTTTGTTACAGTAATTAAGAAGAAAAAAAAGCGCTCAAATAACTACATAGTGCAGCCTTTGTGAATGTGTCAGACATCACACAGCGTCAACTGAAGAAGACTGGGATCACATGTTGGGGGGGGGGGGGGGGGGGAAAGGGGCAAGGCGGAGTAGTGGCAAGACAGGTGAAGAGAGGTGGGTGGAGAAAAGGTGGGGGAGGGCTGTTTACAAAGTGTACCACTTGACAGTTAAGTTCCAGTTGCTATGTCATACAAACATATCCCTTACAATCATACTGTCTTGAAACTGATGATGAGATACCTCCACATCTTTCTCAAGCCACCTTTAGCTCCACTTGGTTTTTTCCTTTCTTTTTTTTTCCCCGAGAAATCAGTCTGTCTGTAACCAAACTTTCTCCTTTGAAGCAGTCTGACAGAACTTTTCAATAAATATCTGACTTGAAATAACTATACGATGAAAACACAAACGACACACTTTCAGTGATAAGCGATTATTTCCCCTTTAGGTCGTATAGCTCAGCCATGCTATACATTCAATGTAATCTGTCTCAACATACAGAAATCATCCACAGGAAAACAAATCAAAGCAATACTAAGCTCTTGCTTAGAAAACAACAATGACAACAACAAATTAACCTACACCAAAACAAAACAAAACACACACATACTTATGTATGCACATGCACACACACATATATACAGATAGATTACATATATATGTATATACATGTAATATATATATAAATAATGAGAATTGTTCAGTATTATATATATATGTGTGTGTGTGTGTGTGTATATATATATATATATATATTATGCTGAACAATTTAACAGTGGGGAAAAACAAGTGCAGGCTAACAATTCTTCCATCTTTATGTTAATGACTTGGCAAAGATTTAGATGGAAAGAAACAAAAAGGTGGAGGGGGGGGGGGGGGGGGGACAGGGGGGACAAGAAGAAAATGAGAATATAAAGTCAGGGAAATATAGTATAAATGTTAAACCCTTCACTAGCAGCCTATAGAAATCATTGTAATCCTTCCTGAAGACAGATCAATTCATACTGCGTGCTCCTAGGCCTTTCGTCTGCTGGATCGGACTCATCAGGGAGGCACAGCTGATTGTGTCTGTTCTCTCTTGGCATCATCAAATGGAGATACACCACAGTCTATAATTCTGTGTACATATATATAACACACACACCCCTCCCCCACCCCCTTCTCCCTGTTTCCCTCTTCCCCTCTCATCCCACATACTCCCTTTTTTTCACAATGGATTTACACGGATCTTAATCACATTCCTTGAAGCCACAAAGTCACCTGAAATCTGATGAAAATTGGACGATTCTAATGTCAATGGGAATGGTGGGGGGAGGGGGAGGGGGGGAAGGATGCTGGAAAGTTCATCAATATTAATCATTCTGCCAAGTTAGGTTAAGCTTGCACACACACACACACACACACACACACACACACACACACACACACACACACACACACACACACGAACAATCAAAACCATGGTGATCATATAGACTAACTTTGTTTACATGCATGTCGAACAGGTGGAGACATATTACGTACAAAGAGCAGCTTGCTTTCATACACTGACGTCTGTTGTAATAAGACGACTGAACACTATAAGATGAGCAAACACAGTATGACATGTCTTTACAACCAAGAAACATTCAGTACTATACTGATACAGAATATGATACAGGTGTAAAGTATGGTGTTATAACACAGACGTACATGCTATAAAAGCCCGATTTTTTCAGTAACCAGGTAAGGAGTCCTCTTCCACACAGTGTGAAACAGGACTTAAAACACAGGAAGAATATCAAATGGACATGACAGCAACACAAGTCACATCAAGTGTGGTTTTTTTTCAACACACCAGTTCTGTCACAAGACATCATATTCAGTAAGGTGAGTGGAAACCACTGCAATAAAACTGCTCAAGTTCTCACTTCTTTTCAGATCACATGGAAGTGATGTACACAACTGATGTTCAATACTGAAAGCTACAACAGGGGTCATATCACACAGATTTCCAAACAAAAAGTTCAAGCTCTTTTTGAGGACTTTTCAAGGACTTTAAATAAAACCAACTCCAACAACAACAACAAATGTAATGTAGACAATATGAACCTTTTGCACACTTCAGTTCCTTCATACCGTCATGGAATCCAGTTAGATGCACAAGATACTTAGACAGGGGAAATGGACAATTTTGGCAGACACAAAATGAACTCACACATTATTCATCCTCTGCATGATCTTGCGATTTTTTTCATTAAAATATCAATTCCTCCATCAAAAGCTCGATTTTACAGTACTTTCAAGCACTCTGAGGTATTTATAAGCACTAAACATCTAATTTCAATGACCTTTCTTCAGTCCTTAAAAACGGTTTCTAAATATCAAAGGACTTTCAAAAACTTGTGATGACCCTGTAAAAAAAGAAGAGAATCAAACTATACCACAAGCAGAACACTGTGTTTGCGGTCAAGTTACAGATTCAGTTCAATTCAGTTTATGCTGTTTATAGCCCAGCCGACCACCAAGGGACACACACCATGGCGGTCACCTAGTCACAATCACTTTCTATACAGATGTTGAAATAGGAAAGCAAACCAACAGACATAAAACAAATAAAGAAAACCAACAAACAAACAAACAAAAATACACACAAATCATTAAACAGATTTTCTATTTAAAAAAAAAAAAAAAAATGCCGCAATTGCTTTAACTTTTTTTCTCTTTTTCAGGAGCTAAAAAAAAAAAAATTCACATAAGGTGGGAAATCTCTTAACAAGATTTTTGTGGCATCTGCGGTTAAGCGTTTAAGTCTGATATCATGTATATCCCAACACTTTATAAGAACAAATTCTATAGGGAGTATTACACTACAGTGAATGCACTAAGGGCCTTCTTCCCCTTTGAAGAGATATGCCAGGGTGTAAAAGAGGTGGCTTGTGTGCAGTTGGCACAAAACTTTTGATTCTCCTTTTCAAGCCCCCAGTGGCACATGGTGAAAACTCTTCTAGGTTTGGATGGATTTGATTGAGTTTTTTTCTAAATGTCTGTGTCCTTGGCGGTAACTAACCCCCTCTGTTTCCAAATTTTGCTTCATTTTCCGCCCTCAGTCACTCCATTTTGAAACCTGACTTTTTACCCGTTTCATGTATCATTCCTCTTACCAGAGGTCTTTGATATCAGTCTGAGCTTTACGCAGATCACTGTGAGGAATAGAGAATGTGCTTAACTCCTTAGTTGTAGCATAAGTGCTTCTTAACTCCTTAGTTTTGTAGCATAAGTGCTTAACTCTTTAACTGTAGCATGAGTGCTTAATTCTTTAGCTGCAGCATAAGTGCTTAACTCTTTAGCTGTAGCATAAGTGCTTCACTCTTTAGCTGTAGCATAAGTGCTTAATTCTTTAGCTGTAGCATAAGTGCTTAACTCTTTAGTTGTAGCATAAGTGCTTCACTCCTTAGTTGTAGCATTGTTGGGAAGTTCATTACTTGCCATGAATGCCGACAAGGCCAGAAACCAGAAGAAAAACTATGTCAGATTTCTGACAGGTGTACAGTTCAAACCAAATTTTGCTTCATTTTCCGCCCTCAGGCACTCTGTTTTGAAACTTGAAGTTCAAACAAAGTCATAAGTTGAGAGTGCTTAAGATTACAGGCAGCAATGGCATCCACAGCGGCAAGCGAGTCAGAGAGAACGAGGAAGTCTCTATGTTTTGATTTTGAGACCATTTGAAGTGCCCTGACCAGCACTACATGCTCAGCAATGTACAAGGAACTGTCTGAGGGAATGTGTTTTGAACCCAGGGAGCTGAGGAGCACCACTCCACAAAAGCAACTCCCTTGCCAGATTTGGAACCATTGGTAAACAAAGCAAAGTAAATGCCTGAAGCTCTAACTGACACCCCTCAATGAAAATACACAAATGCATTGCATCTAGGGATTCCTGGATCTTACACTACACTCTCTAACCAAAAAAAAAAAAAAAAAGTATCCTGACAATCTAAAGCTTTTGGACTCTTACATCTAAATCAGTATGAAGGATGACATTTTTCTGATAAACATACTGAATGTTTTTGTTTGTTTGTTTTACTGCAATACTGTTTTCAATCAAATCAACAAGGTTTTCATTACAGTTCTCATTCTTGAAAAACAACTTCTGCCTTTATATACAAAGTTTTCTGTTGTTGTTAAATTAATCTGGTTCAGATACAAAAGACAATAAAAAAATAGAGGTTTCTGTGAAGTCATGACAGACATGACAAGTGCACTGGAAAGAAAAACTGCCCCTCATGAAGAACAAATAAGCCTTCATGAGAGAAAGTTAAAGGATTGCACCATTATTAAGTGCTGTGTGTCAAATTCATTTGTGCAATTATAATGATTAACAAATCAATGATTCTGATGAATTGAAAATGATTAAAACAAAATGAACTTTCTTATGGAAGCATGAATGGCAGCAAACACAATTACAGTCATTTTTAGAAGAGAGTTATATATTCATACATGTATTCACAAATAAAGAATGGACATACCTCTGCACCAGCATACCTGATATTAGCTGAGATGTTTACGTTTTCATCTTTGGTCAAATTAATGTACATGATGCACCAGCAGCAAATGGCTATCTGCTTCAGTTCAGGAAAGGTAAAGGCAGTGGAAAGACAGTGACGGGCCTTGTCTTCCACCATGCTGTGCACTAGACACAGTGAACCTCTGACAATTCACTGCCCCTAGAGCCAATAGCTTAAGGAGCTTTCACTATTTCTTTTAAACATGATGCACCTTTGTATATGTGCAACGTGAATTTTGTCCCAAATTGTGACCGGGTTGAATTCACAATGCCACAGTAGTTCCACATTCATTCCTCATGATCAACATGACAACAGCTTCCAGAAGTTTCACTTTGAATTTGCCCGTGAGCTTATGACTACTTTTTACTCTGGAAGGCCAGCTATGCATACACTTTGCGATATGAAATTAATTTTACAACTTCAGAGCAAAAGCGCGCTTAACTGCGAGTCCACAGTAATCGCAAATCTTCAAACAAAACTGAACAAAGATATAGACAAACTGTGCACAGCATGACAAAACAACACTAAGATGAAGACCAAGCAGTATTATACATGCTTGCATACTAAGACACACATCCAGTAAGGGCTAATGTACAAAGTAGTTCAGTCAAATTTCATTTTAGTCATGAACACCATTTGTTTTTGGTATTGTTTAAATTATTTTTCCTGCATCTTTCCTGTGTTTTACACAAATTTCAGCAAGCAGGTCAGATGGTTCATATGTTTGTTTTAGTAATCTAAGCACAAAGAAACAAGCTGTGCAGCTGCAACAAAGATCTGTCTGAGCAGGCTGAATTTTTCACTTATCTATTTTTAGATGAAAGTCACACATATATATTTGTTGTGTCCTTAATCTAAATATGACAAAGATGTTATCATGATCACTAGGTTTTTTTTTCTAACATCCTTGTTTCTTTAACCCTGTCTTTTTCCTCTATCTTATGTATCATGATACAAGAATATAGGAAACATAAATAACCCCTTCCAAGCACCGCAATACTTTGAGGAAAAAAAAATGCATCTTTTCCAGCCCATTTCTCTCTAGACAGAAGTCATGTAAAATGGTGCAAACTCTATATTATTTGTCTGAAGAGGACACATCTCACTAACTTTAAATGAATGTTACTCCACATGTTGCAAAGTGTCCAGTGTGTTATACTTGTGACGGAGAAATCTGTTGATATATCATAAGCTGATCCTATTCATAGCATTTTCTTTTTTTTTTTTTTTTTTTGCTGTCCCAACCTCTGCGCCACCTCAGAGGCAGTGCACCCACGCCGCTCATTCCGACGCCCCGTCCACAGCCACAGCCCGGTCGGCCCCGCCGCAGCCCCGGCACCGGCAATCCACAGGCAGCAGTCAATGTCAAGTCGTCAAGAGGCAACCCACATTCATAGCATTTTCACCTGAAATCACACTGTAGAGCCTTCTTCTGGTAGTTACCATCCAATCTTACATTAACTGTGGTAAAAAAAGATAGGTTCTTTCTAACACAAATTACTATCAAACCTAATTCATCAGCATACTTTGGGACAAACTCATGCTCTTGCCGTTTTTTTGTTTGCTTGTTTCAGGTCATGTTATTGAAGACACATAGACACCTATATGCGATTTCGCCAACAGAAGTTAGCAGAGGTGTTCTTTGGTCAAACTCCCTACAATGGTTACATTCCACAAGTGCAAATACCACTCAACAACTTCGTCTCGATTTTTGTTTTCAATCTTTAAAAAATTTCTTTTTTTCGTTCATCATATTTTGTCGTATTTTTGCCAAACAATTCAAAATATGGTGAAATCATATGGGTCAAGAGATCTGGAGGTGTCCAGCTGATCCTATTTTGAGTGAAAGGACAAAACTGTAACATTTACAATGATTATTTATTCATTTACAATTACAACGAACTTTGATGACTGTACCCCATTAACACAAGTCTTGAACATATGCCATAGTCATACAAAATGGAGTAAATCACAAAAGCCACAAGCATATGATATTTCACACATCATACAGTGATTGCAAAAACCATGAGCATATGTCATTTCACACCAACCTCATACAGTGAAGAATACAGGTCATCCAACAGGAAAATTTTTATTTGAGAATCAACTTAATGCCCCAAACCCTTGGGTAAGGAGAGTTCACTCTGTGAAGTCGTCACTGAACAAAGAACTGGACAAACATTGCTCCTGTTCATTCCTTCGTTTCCATGGATCACTTCAAAAGTAAAAACAGATCACGATAAATACGGCTGGCTGTAGAGATATTTGGCATTAATGAAAATTCAACAAATAGCCAAGGTTTCTGGCATTTACATATCTGTGACCATCAAACTACCAGAACTGCAGCTTTTCAGTTAGATAAGAGGAATAAATGGCAGTTACAACTTACAACTGCAATCAACCTAAAGTACTGCACACTCTTTAAGCAACTACTCTCACCTAACTACTTAATTAAATGCGCTCATCTCAAATTATGAATTGTGCGCAACTTTAAGCCTGACTCTCATAAATCATGACGTTTTAGTTGTTGTTATTTTTTTTGTTTGTTATGCTTTGCTGATATGGCCAAGAAGGAAAGGGAGGCACACAGTACCAGACCACATGCCCTGAACACATGCCCATCAAACCAGGGCATATTCCCTGAACACACACTGCTCAAAGGCAGCCACATCAGAGGTATATGTTGGACACCAGTATGGCACACACTCATATTTAATGAGTTGGAAAAAATATTTACTTTACAATAACATACATCCATTACATACTAAGAATAAACATGGATACTGTTGAAATCATCGCTGCCGAGCATGGGCAGCGTAGTGAGCTGCTGTGACCAACACCTGTTGACATGTTCAGAGACTGCCCAAGACAAAGGTCATCACAGGTCATAGATGCTGACGAGTCTTAAATTCACTGGGGTTTTTTTTCACACTCTCCTTATCAACAGAAAGATGATACTTAGCTGCATTAGTTTTGATTCAGCATTTAGCAAATTCTGCATTTCCCCGAATTCTCTTTTCATTGCCTCGACCGTGGTGCAGGAGAGAGGGAGTTAGTGACATGTATTCGAGGCAAAGGAAATGCGCAGAATGCATCAGCAAGTTTACTGACCAGCTGCAGATAAGCTCTGACAGGCAAAAGGTGGAGGGGTATGAGGACCTGCTTGGTGACAGGGATGCTACCTGACTTGATACAATAAAGAGCAGCCCACAAGACAGCCGACTGTCCTGGCGCGCAACTCAGCATTCAGCACATACTGCAGGTAGGCAGAGCATCAGCCAGCAATCAAGGACCTGCACCAGCTGGCACGCAAAGGGTTAAAACACACAACAAACATTTCCCTGTTAAACCTGGATTCATATTAGTACATTGGTCAACAAGCAACAACTTGCCGGTGGCCCCCAAATAACTTAAAATGATGACAAAGTGCATTTCGACAAATTGAATTTCAGTCTGTTCTCATGTAATCCTTTGTACTTCCATGTTTGGACTTACTGATTTACACTGAATCTGCATGACTGATGACTGGCTCTTCTACAAAGCGTGATGAAGACCATAAACAAAGCATTGATTATCTTCTGTTTGGGGAATTCACACATCTGTCTGGAAGAAGTATTGACGAAAGAAAAAAGATGGGTACTTGCATCGAATGCTTAAGGCAAGATGACTCAAACTTCAAATACAACTTGTTACATTTTTTAAGGACTTGTACTACAGTAGTGCTGGCTAAAGACATTTTATCTTGATGTGTCGTAAGCTAAAAATTGTGGTATATTAATTGTGTGTGTGTGTGTGTGTGTGTGTGTGTGTGTGTGTGTGTGTGTGTGTGTGTGTGTGTGTGCGTGCGTGTGTGTGCGTGCGTTAGTGTATGTGTGTGTAGGTGTGTGTGTGTGTGTGCGTTTGCGTGTGTGTCTGTGAAGGCATGCACGCACACTTTGATTTAATGTCTACCCTCGTCATGCCATATAAGACCAAACATGAAAAGAAAATCATCAGTCTTCAAGTTGAAGTAAGCAATGGTAAAACACATGCAAATGAAAACATCAAATTCATGTAACATCATAACAAATGTTTGACAACAACAGTGTCCTGCTACAGATGTGCATGTGTATGTGTATGTGTGTGTGCGTATGTGTGTGTGCATGCGTATGTGTGAGAAAGAGAGAGAGAGACAGAGACAGAGAGAAAGAGTGTGTGTGTGAGAGAGAGCGAGTGTGTACTAGAGTATATGTGTGTGTGTGTGTATGCAAGTGAGCACATGCACACTAACGCACCCAAAACAAACACATAGATGACGTACCATCAGAAACCGGGGTGGGGGTGGGGGTGGGGGTGGGGTTAAGGGGGTGCTCATTAATGTCAGAGGCACAATTTCAAAGCATTTAAAATTGACTTTCCTATATCAGAGTGGCACTTGTGGCTATTGCTTTTTTTTGTTGTTGTCTGCTAACATACCTGTGGCACATGTGATTAATCTGTTCAGTTTCCCTGATTTTTCTCTTCCTCCCTCCATTTGTTCACTACCTCTCTTTTCATCCATCTCAAACTGACATGCACAAACAAAGGCAGTTAGCAGTAAAAATGAATCAAAACTTCAATGCCTAATTCATACGGTTGTGCCCTTCACCCTGAAGCTGCAAGTGGTCCAACGAACCGGTCAACAGCTACTGCGTGGCTCTTCAGCCTTAACCATGGCTGAATGTCACACACAGTTTTCTTCTGCATCTCGGCGGGCGGCTTTGACCCATTGCAGGTGAGCGCCGCGTAAAGAGAAGCGCTGCCAGAACAGGAGCTGCAGAACAGCGCAGGCCGCTGTCACGTACACCAGGAAGTGAAAACAGCCCAATCGGTAAACAGCTTGCTGTTCCGCGCTCATATCACCAAGGGCTGCCTTCACTGAGCCCGTTTCGTAACCAGACTGGAATATGTCATGGCCTGCACTCACACATGCACATGTAGACATTAGAAAGATATAAACACGGGCAAACATGCAGACACACACCCACTCACAATTCCATGCAAACACACAGACACACTCACACACACATATGAAGACACAGACAGAGACAGATACACACACACACACACACACACACACCAGATAATCAATAGTGGTATTACTTGCAGGAGCAGACAGAGAAATGAGACACAGAAAACCAGCTGACGCACACACAAAAGTCAATAAAGCATGAAACCAATAAATTAACTAACCCTTTGACTGCAAATGAGAAGTCTTATCTTCAGTAAAAGAGTTAAAACATATGAGTGTGCCAAGACTGGCCAGAAAAAAATGAGAAAAATGAGCTGATCCTGTGACAGGTGTTAACATCTTATCCAAATAAACCTGTTCCATGCTGACAAACTTGACCAACACCCCTTTTTCCTCTTCCATGAAGTTCACTGATGTGATTTCTGAAAGTTCAGCACCCAAGGGGTTAAGCATACCAACCGGAGCAACAGCTGCTGTTATGAGCTATCAGTGATGAATACTCTTCTTTGCATGCTATTCACATGTCACACACACACACACAGAAGTCATGCCACGTCCGCAATAGCCAACCTGTGTCACCAATTCAGTGTGTGGCTGAGAATATGTATGAGACTAGTGCTAAAGCATACCCTCATAATGCGTTGTATGGGCTGGAGACAAAGGGTGAAAGGTATTGGATGTTGAGATGGACTGTTCGTTGGTAGGACTTTTGTACAGTTTTTTTGTTGTTGCACACATTCAAAAACTGTGATACCTTAAGCCCCGCTTTTTTCCTTCTTTCTAAAATTTCAATTACAACACAAGTCAAAGCCTTTAATAAAGAAATACATAACTAAACAAACAAACAACAACAACAAAATGATGCAGAAGCAGACTATGGCGTTAACAAACAAACAAACAAAATCAGTATACCCACACAAAGAAATATTTACTTATCCCCAAAGTATGTGCGTCAACCCACCTGTCTGCAATGCCAGGATGGAAGAGCCGACAAGTGGAGCAAAGCTCTGCCCTGGTTTTGACAGGAGTGCCGACGTGCCAAAAATGAGAGCGGACACAGCCTGGCTCCTTCGGTGCAGCACAAAGTCCTCATCCACCAGGTCACTGATCACCAGGGACAGCAATTTGCAGGTGCCCTCCGTGAACACACGGTTACTGCACACACACACAACTCTCAGTCAATTGCTCTTTTAAATCATGGACCTAATCCAGTGAAACCCTGTTAGATTTTACTGCCTTTCAAATGTCTGTAATTCACCATAACTCAATTTAGATATGTGAACATTCGTGATTGAAATTTTAATTAATAATAATAATAATAATAATAATGAATATTTCTATAGTGCAAATCCTAGATTAGCTCTAAGCGCTTTACAATACAAGGGCTAATGAAAACACGCACGCACACACGCACACGCACACACACACCACACCACACACACACACACACGCACACGCACGCAACACAACGCACACAAACCGCATACTCAGGCACGGGGAAGCAGATACGCACAGCACACACGGGAAAGCAGACACGCACAACCACTCACGTGCACCTTCACATACACGCACTCACACAAACTGACATCTGTGTATGACTGGGACTTTTGAATTATCAGCCGAAATAGATGGTAAAAAGATGAGTTTTTTAGTTTCGTTTTAAAAACTAGAAAAGAGTCACAGTGCCTTATGTTGTGTGGAAGAGAATTCCAAGTTTTAGGAGCCAGGAAGGAGAAGGAACGATCCCCCCTTCTTTTGCATTTGAACCTGGGAGGAACCAGGAGCAATGAGTCAGAAGACGAGCGAAGGGTTCTAGCTGGGCAGTATGAGTTTAGAAGTTCAGACAGATAGGCTGGAGTTCCAGATTTAACAGCATTGAAACAGAGGCATGCGATTTTATATGTCACCCTGGCTTTGACCGGCAACCAGTGAAGTCTGCGTAATAATAGTTGAGGGTGTTCTTTGAAGGGAGCTTTGAGGATTAGTCTAGCTGCACAGTTTTGAACGTGCTGAAGTTTTTTGGTGAGGTAGTCGGGAAGGCCTGCTAGTAGAGAATTACAGTAATCGAGACGCGAAAGCATGAGAGAAGTGGTGAGAGTTTTGGTTGCTTCAGTGGTAAGGAGATGTTGGATAGCACCTATACGTCTAATTTCCAGAAAGCATGTTTTACAGACATGGTTCACCTGTGCCTTCATATCAAGATCGCTATCGATAGAGACACCAAGGTTTTTAACCTTTTCTGAGAAGGGAATAACAGCACTGCAGATCAGAAGTGAAGAATTTACAGAAAGAGCAGGTGTTTTTGCTCCTGGTAAGCTGAACAGTAAGGCTTCAGTTTTGTCATGGTTTAGCTGAAGTTTGTTTTCAGCCATCCAGTCCCGAACGACGGACACACATTCAGACAATTCGCCCTTCATTTGGTCGAGATCAGAGGCATTCCCCGAGTGTCTTAGCTGGGTGTCATCGGCAAACATCTGGTGAGGACAGGAGTGAGTTTCAAGGATCTGAGAGAGAGGATGCGTGTACATTACAAAGAGTACAGGTCCAAGGACGGAGCCCTGTGGAACCCCAGATTCCAGCTTGGCTAAACGAGATCTGACGTTGTTGACAACGACTGACTGGTGTCTATCTGACAGGTATGACTTGAACCATTGAAGGTCTGTTCCTGTAACGCCGAAATAGTGCTGCAGACATTGCACAAGAATGGAGTGATCAATTGTGTCGAAAGCAGCGGATAGATCGAGTAGAGCAAGGATAGAGACCTTTTGTTCATCGGCAGCGACAAGGAGATCATTTACAACACAAAGAAGAGCAGTTTCCGTACTGTGACCAGCACGATAGGCAGACTGAAAGGGATTTTGAAGACAGTTAATCTCGAGATGGGATAGGAGCTGTGAGAGAACAGCTCTCTCTATGAGTTTGGAAACAAAGGGAAGATTTGAGACTGGACGGTAGTTTTTCAGCTGATTTGGGTCCATACCAGCCCTTTTCAGTAGAGGCCTGACGAGAGCGAGCTTGTGTTCCTTTGGAAACTCACCAGACTGAACAGACTCATTGACAAGGTGGGTAAGATAACGGGAATGAAGAGATCCGAGTTCTCAAGCAGAAGTGATGTGGGTATCGGATCCAGTTCACAAGTTTTGTGGGGCATACCTTTCAGGATCTTACTCACTGTGTCTTCAGACACTGGTGAAAAGAAAGCAAGGGTGTTTCAACATCAGGACAGGTTGTGGGAACATGAGAAGTCTGCATGCTGTCAATGTTCTGTCTGATTAATTGGATTTTCCTGTTGAAAAAGTCGCTGAACAATTGGGCAAGTTCGGTATGAGGAATGTTGCTAGGGTGGGGGGACGTGTTGATCTTTCCTAGCAGAGAGTTAGTTATTGCAAACAGGTAGCTGAATTCAATGGTTTGCCAGTGTACTCAAACAAAACAATTCCTTTCTGGGATTTCAAAGAGCCTGAAAAAAGCCTAGTCAAAAGTTACTATTGTTTTTGTATGCAAGGTCTGGAAAATAAAATCACCTGAATTCACATACGCTTTTGACAAAACCGAAATTAAATGTTTACAAGTGACTAAACTTCACTTGTTTAAATGACCAGATGGCAATAGGAAATAATAATCATCAGTGGTAAGTTCAAAGGGCTTTTCTGATCTCATGGAATTTCATTTCAACTCGCAACTTATGCAACGCGCAGACTAACTGAAAATATGCAGTTGAATTGCAACACTTGAAATGGCATTGTCTTGACGTAGTACTGCCTTGGTGCCAATCATAAACGCTAATTACCCACTTACCTGGCAATAAAATGCACAATGGCACTGTGCTGTTTGGTCTATTCATCAACATCAAATCACTCATTTATCTTGCAATTAAAATACAGTAATACTGTACTGTTTGGTCCTCTTTTCAACAACAAATCACCCACTCATATAATGATAAACATGCAGTAACATGTGCTGTTTGGTCTCTTCATCAAATCATCTACCTACCTTGCGATTAAAACACATAGTGATGCTGTACTCAAAATCACCCATTTACATAGCAATTAAATCACAGTGGCACTGAATTGCTAGGTCTCATCATCAACATCAAATCATGCACTTACCTAGTGATTGATAAAAACACACATAAACACCGTACTGTTTGGTCCCATCATCAACATTGAATTGTCCACTTACCTAGTGATGATACCACACAGTAACACTGTTCTGTTTGGTCCCATCAACATTAATTTGTCCATTTACCCAGGGATACAAACACAAAATAATACTGTACTGTTTGGCCCCATCATGAACATCAAATCGTCCACTTACCTGGTGATAAAAATATACACCAATACTATACATTTAGTCTCATCATCAACTGTAAATCGTCCAGTTACCCAGCGATAAGAACACACACTTACACAGAATGTTTAGTTGCATTATCAACATCAAATCGTTCACTTACCTAGCAATAAAAACACAGTTACACAGCATACTTGGTCGTATCATCCACATCAAATCGTCCACTTACCTAGTGATAAAAACACACAGTTACACAGTATATTTGGTTGAATCATCCACATCAGATCGTCCACTTACCTAGTGATAAAAACACACAGTTACACAGTATATTTGGTCACATTACCAACATCAAATTGTCCACTTACCTAGCAATAAAAACACACAGCAACACAGTACTGTCTGGTCCCATCATCAACATCAGGGCCGCCATGCACAGTTTCACTATGAACAAGCTGCGGATCACCGAGTACACTCCCCAGCGACGGCACAGCGTCAGGAAGTACAGGTTGTTGATGTGGGGAGCCACAAAAGAAACTCCTGTGTAAAGTAAAAAAAAAAAAGTTCTAAATGGAAACAGGAGTTAGCAGATTATTTTGTCATCTGAACATATGAAAGTGTGTATTTGTTTATATATATGTGTTCATATAGGAAGCCACAAAAGAAAATTCTGTGTAAGGTAAAAAAGGTCGAAGTGGAAATAGGAGTTAGTAGATTGTTTCGTAATTGGAACACAACTATGAAAGTGTGTATATGTTTATATGGATGTATGCATGTATGTGTGTGTGCGTGCATGCGTGCGTGCATGCGAGCGGGCGTGTGTGTGTGTGCGTGCGTGCGTGCGTGCATGCATGCGTGCGTGCGTGTGTGTGGTTAAAAGCAAACACAAAAACATAATTCCATATCGCTGCCTGGAAATACAACTGCTGTAACTCGAATTTTTCACATTTTTGAAATTTTTGGTACACTATGAGAGCGGGCCAAGGGGCATAACCTAGCCAAGTCCCAATCACGTTATCCTAAAAATAAACATGCTGTAATCAAAATACTTGTATCATAACTCAGCTCGCAGTATATCTTGTGTGGATAATAATCATTTTTTTTTTCGTCTTCTGCAAAATTTGATTTTCAGACTTACAGCAGCTTATTTCTGGGCGGCGATCTTACGATGGCACTCAATAAGCATTCAATGGCACAACCAAGTATATATTGGTTAGATGGCTTTTTATAGCATTAAAACATTATGTATCAGTATAAAAGCTTATATGTAAGAAGACTGGCTGTTAGAAATCAGTTAGGTTAATCTGATGATGGGAATACTAAGCTTGCATCACTTTTTATTCTGGATGGCAGATATGTTCTTGACAGTTGCTAACAGTAGTTAATAACTTCCCTAGCCTTTCATTCTGGTTCATTGCTGCTGATGGCAATGTTTACATGGGGACAGATTTGGCTTAAAAAATATCTGTTTTGTGCCTGTGGAACAGGGCAATGTGAATATGACATAATACAACTGTCGCTTTGGTGCAGTGCTTAGTGTCACAGATGGTGACGTGGGAGATCGTGGGTTAGAGTCTCATCAGAAGCACTGAACGGTGGAATTTTTAACCCCGGCTGGCTCTTACTCTGAGCTGAGTAGACCATGGGTTCCAATGGAGGAAATTAGACTACCGGTACACAGTTGAGTTTCATCCACTTAATGGATGTGTGTGTGACAGCATTGCTTACACTTTTTTGCTTACACTTTCTGACCAGTGCCACAGAGATCTGCATCTCTCTGGCCTGACTGATGTAAGGATACATCATGAAAGGAATCCTACAGTGCAACTGTGTTACAGAAGTTCACAGCATCATCCTGATCATCTTCACTGATTGTCTAGTGATCTCAGATTTGATTTCCTCTCCATGTCCACGTCCCTCAGTGATTTCATGTCAGTGTCACTGAACAGTATCTTACTATCTACCAGCAAGTTCACAACAACTTTTTTTGAGGGTCTTGCTGCTGCCCTCTCATGTGGAATCTGAATGCTCACTCATTCAGGTTCTACAATGATCAATCACAGCATTCAGCAGATGGTATCCTGCATATGCTGGGTCAGAACAGGCACTACCAAACATCACTAGCTGGGTCAGAACAGGCACTACCAAACATCACTAGCTGGATCAGAACAGGCACTACCAAACATCACTAGCTGGATCAGAACAGACACTACCAAACTTCACTAGCTGGATCAGAACAGGCACTACCAAACACCACTAGCTGGATCAGAACAGGCACTACCAAACACCACTAGCTGGATCAGAACAGGCACTACCAAACACCACTAGCTGGGTCAGAACAGACACTACCAAACTTCACTAGCTGGATCAGAACAGGCACTACCAAACATCACTAGCTGGATCAGAACAGACACTACCAAACACCACTAGCTGGATCAGAACAGGCACTACCAAACACCACTAGCTGGATCAGAACAGGCACTACCAAACACCACTAGCTGGATCAGAACAGGCACTACCAAACACCACTAGCAAGACTTGGCAGCAGCGCAGTGTCTGCTCTGGTGGGTTGTCTCGAGATGACCCGAACTGACTTCTCCCTGTTGACTGCTGGTGAGGGCTAGGTAGGGTTGAGGGTTGACTGTGTGCATGCTAGATGGAATGAACCTTGTAAGAGTAATGCCACACACAACATGTATCGCTTGTTTGCTAGTTTTAGTATCAATCTTCACATGTAGAATACAAAAAAAAAAAAAAAAGAAAACAAGCACAAACAGCAATACCAAACATTAGCTGTAAACAGTTCTAGAAGTTCATCAGGTTTCTTTATTATTCTTGAAACGATTGTTTCAAAATACTTTTCTTTCTAAAATGTCTGGGTTTACAAGCCTTTATCTGATATCACCTACATGTTGCACAAAAGCTATTAGCACTTTGTAAAAGAATCTGTTCTCCCCCCCTACCCCTCACATGTACACACACACACACACACACACACACACACACACACACACACACACACACACACACACACATTTTATCAAAACTTTTTTCCCATATCGTCATCAGAAACTAGCTTTCTCTGAAACCAAAAGCCCCAACACCCCAGTTAGATTAATCCGTTTACCGAGAAGAATAGAAGCCAGAGTAGGACTGATGGCATTTCCTAGCAGGTTTTCCAGGAACAGTGGAAAGAAATTACTGTTGAAGTGGCAGTGGAACACCTGGTCACAAAAATAAACACAATGAAACATTTCTACAACAACCATGAGGATGTAACAACAGTTCAATCTTTGTGGGGAGAGGCCTTTAAAAGGAGGTAGACTAACAGGCAGTTCACACTCAGAACATACACAATGTGACAGTTGTATCAATGCATGGGAGAACGACTGAATTCCTGTTTAATTTAAACCACCCTTCCAAATGGTTTAATGTCTTGTTGCTTAAAATAAATGAAAAATCTAACTACTTTTGTGAGATCATTCAGTAGCAAAATAAAACATACTGAAAATACTACCACAGAATGAAAGAAATTATCTGTCCCACTTGGCAAAAAAAAGATCTGTCAGAGGACTTTTGGTCATTTAAGAATGGAGTTGTAGTGAGCAGCATTAGTAAAAAAATTCAGTCTGCATGTGAAACTACATGTTGACAGCTTTGCAATTCATTTTCCAAAACTATATCAAACATGCAAACAAGCTTACCTCAGCACATATAGTAACACACTGGCACACACACACACACACACACACACACACACACACACACACACACACACACACACGCACACACACACACACACACACACACAAACACACACAAACGAGCACAGATATACATGAATCAGATTAAAATAATAAACACAAATAATAAGATGACAATTACCCAGTAATCAGAAAGCTATGTTCACATCAAATACATATATATCAGACAATATTTGCAAATGTATGTTAGATAACTTCAGCTGAATTATGTTCAATAACCAACTGAATTATGTTCTTTCCTTTATTGTTCAAGATAAAAAGGGCATGTCAGACAACACAAGCATATAAATTCATTGCATATAAGTTTGTAGAATAATCAATTCAGAACCTGTTTTTACCACAATCAGATCTGGGAAATAAGCTAAATAATCCACAAAAAAGGCCTGATACTCTTTTTTGAAAAAAAACTTTGTCTTCAAACAAAAAATAAACAATTCAAAAAAACAAATCAGCAAGAACTGTATTTGGGACCTAAAGATGATGCTTTAGTACACAGGACGCACTTCTTTTTATTAGGGGAAGAGGAGAAAGAGTAGATCTATTTTTATGACTCTTTGGAAAGTTGGGTATACGAACTTCAAAGCGTATGAAACAAATCAATAGCTGCTCCTAAAACTCTGTCCATTTTGCTGTCTACATTTGAGGCAGGTTAGAGTGAACCTGTTCATTTTTCTATCTTAAAATTTCTATCAACAATATTCATTTTCAAATCAAAAGCAGATTTCTCATTGCAGGTTAATTTCTCTCCCAATAGCCTTGACATGAATTCTGAAAATAGTGGAGGTATTAAAAGCACCGGTATTTAAGCTATCAATTATCCACAGCAGGGCAAGAAATTTCTACATTATTTCCAAATGTTTTGCAGACATGAAGATATAAAAAAATGTACTAGACCGTTCAGATTTCTACTTGCCCTCCATAAGTAATGGCCACAGGCAAATCAAACATGTCAATGATGGCATGCTCTGCTGCAGTCTGCACACATGTGAAACACCCCTCAGAAGCAGAGATAAAGGGAGTTTACCTATTCTTTCCGCACTGACCAAGCACAACGTGCGCATGTTGCTGACATGTTCAGTTTATAGCCCATGTTTCATCTCAGTCAGACATCACACTGTTGCGGTTCCGTTCATAGAAAAATCTAAGTGGGGGTTGGGGGGATAAGGGGGCAGGGGGCGGGGGATGGAGGGTGGGAGCAGATCTGAAACACTGTGGAGGTCCTGTATGAAAGGGAAAAAGCGAGGAGGGAAGTGATATTCGTCTGCACTGCCGCTGACCGCTCGGTCAACCTATCACAGGTAGTCAAAAACTGGTTGTTCAATGGACAAGTTGAAAGAGCATTTCCACCTGGAGATTTAGTTTTTCTGGACAATCAGACAAGTGGATAATTGTGTTTGACAGTCAGTGAGACTCCTTTTGCCTAGGATCAAACCAAATTAAAGACAAATACATAGTTTATTGGTTCATGTAGTTTGCAATAGACAGCCTGACTGACAACCATATACAGCTTAAAAGTTGTTCTCTTGAACACAGTTCTTACACATACCGCAGTCTATGCTCTGGGATGGGATCCACACAAGACAATTAACATTTTAATCTCTTACAAAATAGACAATGAATGAATTTGACTGCAGAACGGAAGTCCTACTTAGTTACGCAACTGCACAGTTGGGTACCATACAAAGAAGGCTTTGCCCTTATCTAGATTTCAGAATAATATGTATATAAAAAAAGAAAGAAAAATCACCCTGTAGTTAAACAACACAAGATGGCACGGAAATGAGCAATTTGACAAAGTATGAAACTGAAAGCAATGAACTCAATCATTGTGCATTTCACACACCAAATCAGAAAACAATGACGACAATAGGAATCAGGAGTCAGAAAGTACAGTAAACCAACCTGAACAATGTTCATGGCAGCAAACCAGAGAAAATTTCTGTGAGATGTCAGCTGCTGGATGTACTTCCAGAGTATGGTCTTTGAGTTCACTTGTTCACCATCTTCTGTGCTGCTGTAAAAATAAACACATGATCACAGAACCATTGACAACAACTTAAGTAAGTGAAGTCAACAATGACAAAAACAAAACTGTTCTCTTTTATTTGTGTAGTTTCAGTTTTCTCTGCATTATCACAATTTTACTTGATCAAACACATTTTAAAAAAATTACAAAGATCATTTTTGACTAAAGTGTGTAAGGTTTCAAAGTTGGATGACTGCAGGCATAAACTCAAACAAGAGCAAAGACAGAAACATAGCATCACCAAACTAATGAATACGGTTCTGTAATTTGTTTATTCTTCTGTTTGACAGCACAGTACTTCTGTCTTTGCTAAAGTGTGTACACAAAGCAAGTCTCTGAAGTCAGTATCTTCGGGATGTCTCTGTGTGTGCATTTGTTTGTGCGTGTCTGAGTAAACTTAATATTCACATTTTCTCAGCAATCACAAGATAAGCACAACTAGTGGCTGTTGCTGAGACCTTACCAGTCATCACCTACCCGAAAATGTTACTAAACAGTAAAGACCACAGGTCAGCATTTACTGTTTTTAGATCCCGTTAACTATCAAAATGATGCATACCAATATTAAGCTATAATCCTTTTCAATCCTAGGGTACATAAACACAACAATATCCATCTGGTTGCCTCATGTTGATTTTGAAGTGGCATTGTGATGCAACTAGATGGGCACTGTTGTGTTTATGTACTCTCAGAATGAAAATAATTAACAAAATTCTTGTGTCCAACAACTTTCAATGCAAAAAGATCAACAGGGCATTTATTTCATATGATCATTTGAACTGGAAAAAAAATCTAGTCTGACTTCCCTGACTTAAAATTTCCATGAGTTGTACAGCTGTTTAAAAGTTGTTTATAAACAATGGTTATTTTGCTTAAGAGGAAAAAAAAGATTAATTGCAGTAAAACAAACCTCTGAGAGACATGTGGGCGCGCTAGAACCTTGATCTGTTCCATCTGTGACTGGCGACTCCTTGAATAACTCGATTTTAACACACTGCACATCACTACATACCCCACCAAAGAGATGCAGGTCAATATGACACAGAAAGCTCGGAACTGAGTCAGGTCCTCTTTCTGCCACAGCAGGTAGGACACAAAGACAGACAAGGAACCAACCACACAGAACAAAGAGCAACGAGAGTTCAGCTTGGTGCGGTCCTCGTTGGAAACAGCCAGGTCAGCCAGAAGGGCTGAGTGATGGAGGTCGACCATGGTCAGGAAGCCGTCGTACGCACACATACACACCAAAAACTGTAGCCAGGGATATGCCCAGGCCACCCAGAATGCGAGAAAAGACAACGCTAGCAACGGCCCATTTCGCTGCAGGGCAGTGATGCGGGTCATCACCACATCAGACTTTGGATGCTCTTTACCTCCTTGGAGGTAATGCCAGTCACTGAGCCAGCCGAACAGCGGATCATTGATGCAGTTCCAGAAGAGGAAGACAATTTCTCCGAAAAAGAAGGACATTTTGTCGATCTTGTACACTGACACGAACATCTCCACGTGGTAGAGAAGGAACACATTGTGAAGGACGGAGGTGAAGAATGACACAGACCCATAGGCAGTCTCTAGTGACACACGAAGATTCACAGTCCTTCTCATCTTGGTCAGTGGCTGTTACTTTTGACCATGTACAATTAGACTGTGGGTTTTGTTGTCTTTGGACATGCTAACTGCCACCTGAAACATAGATGATAATATTGTTCATTATGGCATTTCAATGGGCAATGCAAAGTATGGCAGACTCCAATTCAAAGGAAGTTAAGATGAGATAAAATGTTATTTTCTTACACACAAGGTTTCATCAAAGGAGATCCACCTCACATATAAGACGTTTAACTATGAACATAAGTGTAATTGAGCTTTGAGTACTAAATTAAGCATACTCTGTACTGCATGTGCACAAGTGTGTGTGTGTGTGTGTGTGTGTGTGTGTGTGTGTGTGTGTGTGTGTGTGTGTGTGTGTGTTTGTGTGTAAGTGTGTGTGTGTGTGTGTGTGTACATGTGTGTGTGTGTGTGTGTGTGTGTGTGTGTGTGTACATGTGTGTGTGTGTGTGTGTGTGTGTGTGTGTGTGTGTGTGGTGTGCGCGCATGCGCGTGTGTATATTTGTATGAGTGTGCATGAGTGTGGGTGTGTGTTTGACAGTGTATGTCTGCACATGCACAAAGCCTTCTTGTTTGATCTTCTTGATAGCATGGTCTCTTTTTTTGCAATGTGATCGTGGCAACCACTTCTTTATTTTCATTCAAATTAAGGAAAATAAGTGAAGCAATTTTCAGTGGCCACAGATGCAGGGAAAGTAAACGTGACAGGGCATGTGGTCTGGGAGAAATGGGGAAATTCACATATATAGAAGAGATCAATGTATGCCAACCACGTCAATGACTTTAGTGCACACTACGCATAATCTTCGCACTGGGTAAAGCGCCAGCGTACTATTGTTCTTGTGCTGTGTGTCGACATGAACACATAATCCATGTACGGCAAGCAAGTGATTGCGAGAAAGATAAGGAGAAAGAGTGAGAGGACAGAGAGTGTGTGTGTGTGTGTGTGTGTGTGTGTGTGTGTGTGTGTGTGTGTGTGTGTGTGTGTGTGGATACAGATATGGATATTTAATACAGATCATGGCCCCTAATATTGATTACATATTGATTAAAACAATGATAATAATATTACAACAACTACTACTACTACTTTTCATAATAGTAACACTAATGATGATAATGATGAAGATGGTGTTGATAATGATAATGATGATAATAGTAATAACAGTAATAAAAAATAATGATAGCAATAACAAAATAACAGTAGTGATAATATCAATAGTAATAATTTCTTAAAAAATGTAGGTAACTATATATCCTGGTTGCCTACTCTATAAGCAGGCTCACTGCATTTTACAAATGTTGAAATTGATCAAAGAAACTAAACTACTGTATATTATACACACAACATACATTTGCTCACTTAATTGTGAAAAGAAAGTACAAATCAACACTGTAACTTAAGTCATGTAAGCTGAGAAGCCATGAAAGCCAAACATAGTAACTATATAAAAATCACACATTACACACACATAACATTATCATGCTCAGATAAAATCTGATAAAACACTAAACAGTACAGATGCATATGAACGTTAATTATGTCAAAGAAACTACCTCTTTGCATATGTTTGAATGACTGTGGTGAAATAATGAGGCTGGATGGTGAAATACTTAAATGAATATATATGTTTGTGAAATACTTAAATGAATATGTTTTCAATGTTTTTCTAAATCCAGCTTTTGATCTGCTGTAGCAAATTGTTTTTGGTAGTGAGTTTCTTTGGCTAGAGCTATGGAATGATGAGGCATGTTCTCAAAATCTGAAAAAGTTCCTGAGTGCGGCTTTGGAACACTGCGGCTTTGGAACACATTCTTTGGATGATCATGAAGAGCAGGTCTAGATGAAGAGGTGTTATCAACAAACATGTTTAAAAAGAAATTAATCAAATATCCAACAATAATATATCAAGTAATGAACAAACATGTTTACAAAACAACAACAACAACAAAATCAAATATCCAACAATATATACATCATGTAATGGTTAAATTAGACATCAAATCAAATTTAACTACATTCTATATTTCAAATCTTGAACGTCTGAGGCAAGTCAACAGCAAAACCTTGCATATTGATTTTGCATGTAATGACACAGTGAAACAGCAAGAGTGAGTGAGTGAGTGAGTGAGAGAGAGAGAGAGAGAGAGAGAGAGAGAGAGAGAGAGAGAGAGAGAGAGAGAGAGAGAGAGACAAGACAAGACAAGACAAGACAAGACAAAATTCTTTATTTACGAGGATAATAGATAAGCACTGACGTGCTTTTTTACATCCAGTCCTCGCCCTGAGTTGGGACTACAACATGCAGTGAAATCAGTTAATGTAAGAAAGCAAAGAAGCAAGCAAAGCGGTCATGTAATCATAGAGGAACAGCAAATGAAAATAGAAGAGAAATGAAAACAAAACAAAAAAATAAGAATAATAATAAACAGAAAAGAAATAATAATAATAATAAAATTTAAAAAAAAAAAAATGAGAATAACAATAACGGAGAGGAAGGAGAGAGTGGGGGTAGGGAGTGAGGTGGGCTGGGGGAACATATGTAAATTATGTACTACAACGTACAAGATTGGCTTGTATGAAAACAGACAGTGAAGTGAATATGACAAAATACGTACATATTTTTGAACACACACATACACGCACGCTCGCACGCATAGAGAGAGAGAGAGAGAGAAAGGCACAACATGTAATAATTTTTCGTAAGGCATGAAAATACGTAGAAGGTATTAAGCAAAGTGAGATGAGATTGGGGGGGGGGGGGGGGGGGGGGGCCAAAAAAAAGAAAAAAAAAGAAAGAGAGAGAGAGGGGGGGGGGGGGGAACAGCATGAAATGCAATGATTTGAAATGGAAATGTACTGAAACGTACAATAATTAGCATATATAAAATCAGACAGTAAAATGAATATGACAAAATATGTACAGAATTCGGAACATACACACGCACGCACACACAGACAGACAGACAAGAGAGAGAGAGAGAGAGAGAGAGAGAGAGAGAGGAAGGCAGAGAGAGAGAGAGAGAGAGAGAGAGAGAGAGAGAGAGAGTGAGTGAAAAAAGGGCACAACATATCATTTTTCACAAGATTATATCCATATGCAAACATATATATATCCACACACACACACACACACATACACACACACACATACACACACACACACACACACACACACACACACCACACACACACACACACACACACATAATATATATATATATATATACATATACACATACACACACACATATACATATACACGTGCGCGCGCGTGTGGACACACACACACACACACACACACACACACACATATATATATATAATTTATGCACACATACACATACATATGCACACATACACACACATACATACATACAAACATACTACATACATACACACACACATTGTTGATATATTTTATATATATATATATATATATATATACATACATACATATATCAAAATACTTGATACATGAAAAAAAGAAAAGAAAAAAAAATAGAAAAAACAAATTGGTTAAGTACATGAAAATGGGATGATTTATGCTTTTGAGATTACTTGTTGGTATTACTTATGGGTTGTTGTATTTTTGGGTTTTTTGTTTGTTTGTTGTTTTTTTTACCGCAGAAGGTGGGTAAGGTAAGTGTTTTTGAAAGTTGTGGTACAATGGATTTGTTTGGATTCTGGAAGGGAGTTCCACAAAGAGGTACCCGAGTACGTTAGACTTGATTTAAATAGGTCAATTCTGGGGATTGGGATATGGAGTTTGTGGGAGTTTCTCGACGAGACTTTTGAGAATCGTCTCATTAAAGTTGTTGGAGCATTCCCGGTCAGAATCTTGTGCATCATTAGCCCTTTGTTGTATTTTAGTCTCTGGCTGAATGGAAGAATGTGAAGATGTTTATAATCAGAGCTTTCGAGGCTTGTTTTCTTCAGAAGGATTAATTTGAGCGCTCGTTTATGTAGGCTGAACAATGGTTTTAGTGTGTTTGCACTTGCAGAATCCCATATAGTCGATGCATAATCAACATAAGACTGAATATGAGCATGGAAAAAAAGTTTTCGTGAATGAAGGTCAAGAAAGTGTTTGATTTTGGTGAGCTGATAGACTTTCTGGGAAAGCCTTTTGCAGAGTAAAGTTATGTGGGGATTCCAGCTGAGACTATTGTCAATTATTAGTCCTAATACTTTATGAAGAGTGACTTGTTCCACAAGTACATTATTGAGGTGTATAGGAGGGAAATCATTGGTGAGATTTTGTCTTTTTTGCCTAGTTGTAATGTACATCAGTTTTGCTTTTTGAGGGTTAAGTGACATGTGATTTAGTTCGGTCCATTTTATAAGGTCGTTGGTACTCTCTTGCAAATGTTTTGAAAGACTGGAAGGATCATTATGGCTGGTGTGAACTGTGGTGTCATCTGCAAAGAGGTCGCATGTAGATCTCACATGTAGGGGTAGGTCATTAATGTAGATTGAGAAGAGTAGTGGGCCTAAAATGGAACCTTGTGGAACGCCATACTTAAGAGTTGTTATAGAAGAGACAGTCGTCCCCGATAAGACGCATTGTTGTCTTTTTGTGATGTATGATTTTAGAAGGATAAGGGCGGATTTTGAAAGACCGTATACCTCGAGTTTTCGAATAAGGAGATTGTGGTCAATGACATCGAATGCTTTTTAAAAATCAACGAATAAGACACCACAATATCTGTCGTTATTAATATTATTAAGCCACACATCTACAAGATTGATTAATGCAGAATGGCAGGAATGTTTCTGTCTGAAACCAGACTGTCCAGGATGGAGCAAATCGTACTTGTTGAAGTGATGAAGGATGTGTTTATTTAAATGCTTTTCTAGAGGTTTGGAAAGGATAGATAAGATTGATATTGGTCTGTAGTTTGAAGGATCAGTATTATCACCAGCTTTATGAATGGGTATAACTTTTGCTTTTTTGAACGCATTAGGAAAATAGCTTTTATCTATGCACAAATTAAAGATATATGTTAACGTGTCAGTTATAACTGGCGCCGAGAGTTTCAGAATTTTGCCATCTATGCCATCTAGTCCACGTGTTCCTGACTGTTTGAGATGAAGTAGGTACTGATACACCTCGTGCACAGTTATGAGGGGAATGTGTAGTTCAGACGTGATTTTTTTGTCGTGACAAAATTGATGGAGTTCTTTAAGTTCATTAGAGCTTGAATGATCAGTAGTAACAACTGTATCTGGAATGGTAGAGAAGTGAGTGTTAAGTTGTTCAGCAGAAATACCTTTTATAACAGTTGATTTTGAAGAAGAACTGTTATTGTTAAGCTGGTTTATTGCTTGCCAAACCAGTTTTGGATTTTGTTTGGAAGTTAATAACTCGCGATAGTATTTTGTTTTTTCCCTGCGCTTCTGAGAGTTTATTGCATTTATTAGTGATCTTGATTCTTCTTCATAGCCATGTTCTTTCAAAAGGTCTCTAAGGTAGCATGCCTCCTGTAGTTCTTTCGTGTACCACGGTGGTTTGGGAATATGCTTTACTCTGATTGTTTTTAACGGAGCATGTCTGTTATAGACTTCTGTAAAAATTTCGATCCAAAAGTCAATCGCTGAATCTGGATCAGTAATATTGTATACTGTATTAAGTTCTGACTTCATTAAATCAAGCAAAAAATTTTGTTCATTAAATTTTGAGAAGCAACGATAGGTTATGGTTTTGTGGCCTGGTTTTGGGATTTTCACTCCATGTTTAGACCATGTAACACACACTGGGTAATGATCACTAGAAGAGAAGACTGGTACACAAGCTTCTAGTATGTTATTTCCATTTGATACATAGATATGGTCAATGATTGTCTTTGAAGTTGGTGTGACTCTGGTGGGTGTTTTGATAATCTGATGTAAATTCAACACACTTATCGTTTGGCTCCATTGGCTGTTTGGTTTCAAAAGATCTACATTGAAGTCACCGAGTAAAACGATCTCTTTACATTCTAAAGAAACTGCGTCCATCATAGTAACAAATTTATCAGTCCAGCTGACTCTTTCTGCTGGGTTTCCGATAGCAAAACCCGATTAAAATGGATCGTGATTTATTCAGTGTGATTTGTATCCACACTGCTTCTACGTCATGCTGTTCTAGGTGGGAAAATCTCTTGAAGTTGAGAGATTCACTGATATACACTAGAAGACCTGTCTCTTTGTCTTTAGTCGGGTCTTTTCGAACGATATTATAACCTGGGACTGATACATCTTTATCACTAATGTAGGTATTTAGTCTGGATTCGGAGAGACCCAGAACATGGAATGGCTTTTGGTGGTTCGATATCAGGGTCGAGATATCAGAGATCTTACTGACTGCACTATTGATATTTAAATGGCAAATTCTCAGTCCATCTCTCGATGGCCATGAGTTCTGGTTTGTGTTCATGTTATGTCCTGAGTGCACAAGTAAAAGGAAAAACAAAAAGAAAGAGGAAGAAAGGACACGTACAAAAAAAGTAAAACAAATGATGAAAAAAAAAAAAAAAACAATAACAACAACAACAACAACAAAACCCCAAGAAAAACCAATAAAAAACACTGGTAGATTAGATACCACAGCAGTGGTTCGGAAATAGGTGACTGAGAATGCACTTACAATTTAATGTGCACACAACTAATTGCTGTCAGGTTGTACAGGACGAAGTACTGCAAGACTAAAAAGCACAATTCCTGTATGTTGCACGCACAAAATCACCAACTCATATGTATCTGAACACACATATATATTGCTGATAATCAGATTAAATTGCAATGAGCATTGGTCTATGATAATGACTCGTGGAGTCTCTCAATACAGGCACGCGTCACATTCCCAATGTCAGCACACTTTGTTCTGTCCTTTTTAAACAATGAGTGGCAGCACTTCGATGTCGACGCACCAGTTTTTGTTTGTATACAACACTCCCAATGTCAGCACATTTTGCCCTGTCTTTTTAACCACTGAGTGGCAGCACTTCGATGTCGACGCACCAGTTTTTGTTTGTCCACAACACCACAAAACGCACTTCTTGAGATAAGAGTAATAACTCGTGCAATACATCTGACAGGCACCCGACAGACTGCAGCAGGCCAGACAAGGAAACGAACAAACAAACAACAAATACACATAGATTTATACATACACTCACACACATATACGCACGCACGCACACACGCATGTGCACACACACACACACACACACCACACACACACACACACACACACACACACACACACATACACACACAGTGTGTGCGCCCACACACATGCATGTAGAAAACTATTAGATATGCGCTCATAAAAATTTGATATGCGCATACATACATAGCACTTGGATGAAGAAAATTAATAAGCGTATCACAAGACATACCTTATGATATGAAGTGGATACAAACATATGCACGCTCACAACCCATTAGATATGCGCAGATATACATAGCACATGGATGATGAAATAACATATCGCACTACATATCTATGTGATATGAAGTGGATATAACAAATGCAGAGACGGTGATGAAGCAATGATAAACGAATATAAGGATGCATACAGGCGATGTGTTAATTCAATTCAATGAGGACATGGGGAGAGGAGCTGGTTGGTGTTGCTGTGACAGGAACTGAGCAGTCATTGTGTTCAGCAACTGAACAGCAAATGGATGTAGTGGGCTAGAGGGGTGTACTGACTGCTGTGGGATGTGTGTGATGGTGGGGGATTGGAAGTGTAATGTGTTAGGTGGTGGCAGGAGTGTTGTATTGTGAAGTGTAAGGTGGGCGTTGTCTGGAGTTGGTGGATTGTATGGGGTATTAGAGGGTGGTAGTTGTGCTGTGCTGGGAAATTGTAGCCAAGATGTGTTGTGAGGTTGCAGCTGAGATGTGTTTGGAGGTGGGGTGTGTTCGTTGCTGCTAATGTGTGGTTTGGACATGGAGAGATCTAGAGAGAGAGAGAGAGAGACAGAGAGAGAGACAGAGAGAGACAGAGAGAGACAGAGACAGAGACAGAGAGAGACAGAGACAGAAACAGAGAGACAGAAAAAAAAAGTCATAGATTTAAATCCTTCATCCTGCTTTAACAATAGTATGTAAACCAACAAGCATGAATGAACAATCATGACAGATCCTTGTCATTGTTATGCTTTGATAAGGGTGCATCATCTTCTGTGTCTCCGCTTGAGTGTGCCCCCTCAAGAACTGAGCTCTCTGTTTCTCCTTATCTCTACAGATGTTACAAAGTATCCATGTGCAAATAAATCTTCAATCATTCTGCAGTGAGTGTCTTTTTCTTTTGGGTTGTTGATTAACAGCATTTATTGTTTTAATTTTCTCTTCAGATAAACTATAACAAGGTCTTGAGGCTTTGTAACCTCCATTGTTTAAATACAGCTTTAGAGATCCATCCAGAAAGAAAGGGCACAGTCGCTTTGATAAGAAAAGACAAGCTCCCAGGGAAGACCTAGCAGACACTGGCTATAGTATTTCAATGCATTACTAAATACTAAAAAGTAGCATCTCTCTTTAGAAAAAGTCAAGAAATGAAATTTTGCTGTGTATCAAATATGTATTATTCCTATTTGGTCCATCTCAGTCATTCTGTATGTTTCTTCACTCCTCTACCGAAGATGCCCCCCCCCCCCCCTTTTTTTTTTTTTAAATTGTTGTGCAGGAAAAAATCCTGATATGACCAAAAACAAACAAAAAAGAAAATAACAGCAACAACAACAAACCTCAAAGACATTCATACTAGTATAAATACATTAATATTTTCTACCCTTAAAAATACTGCATCATATCTTTTTGTCAAACCCTCCATACCCAGCACCTGGTATGTCATGCATTTTTAAAATTCACTATGTCAAGAACAACACCATCAAAACAATATTCCCCATTTAGTTTGAGCCAAATCCTAGTAAAAGTTGCAAAACTGGGGAAAAAAAGTTAAAACTTACCATTTCCTTTTTTCCATTTTTTTTTTCTCCTCCCCCCACACCAAAACACACTCATCACTTTTCAGATCGATTTCATCACAGTAAAGTATAAAATTTCCCTCGATTCCATTTTTCGTGATTATACTTCCAACGCTTACCCTTCACTTCATTCGCTTGGAAGAGAAGGCGTGTCATTCATTCACGCTCACACGTAAGCCGTGCTTGAAAACGGGGGAGTTTCGGGCGATCAATCGTCTGACGTACTAATCAAGTCGACCGTCTCCTCGTGGCTCATTCCGTATGGTACACAAATATTAGAAACCCATCTGTCGGGACTAGGGTCTGTACACCGATACCAGTTTTAAGCATTAAAACCTATTCAACCACAAGCTTACAACAAACACCGTCTTAGTCTTTGTTTCACATGAGTTTTTGTTTCACATGTCTTGTCTCACGAAGCGGAAACGTGTGTCTTTTCCAAAGTGGCCTCCCTTCGGTATTGTACAATGGTGCACACGCCACAATTAGAAATTTGTCAAGGCCGTACACCAAAGATTAATGCGCCAACCTTACTTAATGAGTCGAGTATTTATAGACTGGCACAATCAGATTGTTTTGGGAATTTCACTAGTTGAAGTTGATGACTCATTCTCATATGCATCAGTAGAAAGAACTCGTGGAGAGCGTGGCAGCAGAGGTCTCAGAAGAAGCCCTTAGCAGGTTCGGCCTTATCTCTGACACTAGGGGGGTGGCACACCCGGTTCTGATCGAAGCCCTCGTGCCCTTTGTTTCATGGACAGCAGGCGGGTCGAACCCATGACCTGGCTGTTTTTCACTAAGACTCGCGCTTACATAGCCACAGGACACCTGATATTTAGGAATAGCCTTGAAGTACTTTTGTTCTCTTGACATCCAGTTGAAACCTCCTGCGTTGCATCAAGACAAGCAGCGTTCGAGGTGTTAATCAAAGATGGCATTTGCGGTTCCATCTGGCGCGAAGATAGGGCCATGGGTGATTGCAAAGGCCTGAAATATGACGTCAACGAAGGGGAAGATCATGTATTTAAGATTGTATATGATGTCATCGGTGGAAATCCCCCCCAAACAAGGGAAATAATTGGTGGGGTGTTGTTCTTTTAATCAATTATTAGTTTATCATTAAATACTGGCTCAAAACTATGGAAGGCCTCAAAACGCTGACATGGATCATATCAAGATTTTTGTTTTTGTTTTTTGTGCTGTCCTATCCTCTGTGCCATCTCAGTGGCAGTGCATCCATGCCGCTTATTCTGACAACCTGTCCACAGCCACAGCCCAGCCCGTCCTCCTCCCCAGCACCGGCAATCCACATGGTGCAGTCAATGTCAAGTCATCAAGAGGCAACCCACCAGAGGAGACACTGCACTACTGCCGAGTCACTTCGGTGTTCAGCGGCGCCTTTTCTGACACAAACATACGCAGGACACCACCTACTAAGCCCCCTGTTGACGACAATAATTGCTTGGTCACAGAGCTGGCGTGAGTGAGCTCTCTGTCAAGCTGGTGCCACCACGTCTGTCCAACGACAGCCCTCATGGACTCGCTGATACTGGTGACCCCGAGGAATCAAACCAAGGCCACAGATGTGGACAGGACCTCGAATGAGATCATCATGTGAGTAGGGCATAAAGGGCCACAGGATTTGAGACTTTTTTTTTCTGCCGATCGATGAAAATGAGGATGATGAAGATGATGCTACGGATTTCCATTCCAGTCTGAGACTGCATGACAGGGCTGTACTCTACACTTACTTCCATAATATATCCTGGCCCGAGAGATACAGACACCTGCAGAGTTGATCAGGAAATTTGAGCAACGCTCTCACAGACACATCCATTAAGTGGATGAAACTCGATTGTGTGGTCCCAGTCTTCCAAATTGAGCCCGTAGGAAATCAGTTCAGGAAGGAGCCGGTCGGGGCAGAAAAACCCCACATGACTCTGATGGGAATCGAACCACGACCTCCCAGCCGGGAGTCCGCGACATTAACCACTTCGCCACGGCGGCTGGTGATCATATAGTGATTTAGTGCAAAATCCTGATTGTGGCAATTTGACAATTTTCAAATTTGAGTATAACTGGCATTAGGCCCTCCACGTCATCAATTTTGAACAGAAACCCCAAAATTGTGAGGCTGGATGGAGTGATGGGACCGTGTTAGTGTTTTGTTTGTTTGTTTTTAATTTTGTGATGCTGGTGTTTTTTTTCCCTTTTCACCGTTACTCTTGTTTACATACTTTTTAAAAGTCGTATGTTGTCTTATTGCAAATAATGTGTGATTCTCTCGTAGCTTTTCTATCGCTTAACTTGGTGTTGTAGGAGCTGATATTTATTCGGCATATACATTAAAACATAGCAAGTCTATGCATTCTGGAGAGAGGCGTGTGCATGTGAGTGTGGGCTCCCTTTTCCCCATCTTTTCTTATTCTCTTCTCGTGCTCGCTCTCCCTCCCCCCCCCCCCCCAGCACAACACACACACACACA
>CM065716.1:30550869-30555869 GCA_033310375.1 Conus canariensis | reverse complement strand
CATGCTGCTGCTCTTCAGGAGAAGGAATCTCACTACCTTAAAGAAATGGAACAGCTTCGTTCTTTTCAGCGAAATCAGGACACTGATTGGCTTAATCAGTGCACACAAATTGAAGAAAAGTTTAAATCGGAAATTTCTGCTCTGCAAGAACAGCTTTCTGCATCACAAGCAGAGAGATTAAAACTAGAAGAGGACTGCACACAAAAGCTTGAAAAGGCTCAGGCTTTTTATGAGAAAGAGCTTCAAGTTCTTCGACAGAATCAGAATTCGTCTTTCGAGGAAGAACTTAGCAGGTTACGTGAGCAGCAGGAGAAATTAAAGCAGGACTTTTCGGCTCAGGAAGGCGAGCTTCGTAAACAGATAGACAGACTTGTTCGGCAGCTTGCAGAGACAGAAGATTTGGCAGAGTCCCAGAAACAAGAAATTAGAGATATCGGAATGAACTTGGGAGCCAGAGCAGCTCTGCAGAGGCAGTTTCTCAAATGGTAAGTCATGAATGTTCAAATTCCCTTGATCTGCTGATTGTTAGTGCCATTGTAAAGATACTTATTATGAGGTTTTGAACAAAAGTTTAGAGCCTGACCATGAAATTGTAAAGCAACATGATTGACATTAGGTATGTTCATGTGCATACTGTTTGGAAGGTAACATGAAATTTGGTGATTGTTGTTAATAAAAGTTTTGACTTTATAGATGATCAAGTCATCAGCTGGCCGTCTGTGTCCAAAAATGGGAGATCATTGTCTAGTGCCATCATTTTCTTCTGTCCAAAGATAGGTCAGTGTCCCATCCTTACAGAAGTGCTGAAAATATAGGTGGACGATACCCTCCATATTCAACAATTTTAGGATCAGCAGAATTAATTTGTGTGGAATAAAGGCTTGGAAGATGAGCATCATTATGGAAGGCCAAGCAGTTCCACCAACCAAGACCAACTGGCAAGGCACAGTGGTGAACATCGTGAGCAGGGAGGTTGTGGAACCAGTCACGACTTACACTCATTGACGTATCTGTCAGTACACAGGCCACCTCTCATAAAGCATGCTGACCACTTTGACAAGAGAATCAGTAGTGAAAAAGGTTGCAGCCCAGTGGCGCCAGGAACAGAAGCTAACAAGATTCATCGTGTCCTTTTGAAGGTGATCCATGAGACTTTGTCGACTGCATTGTCACTGTTGATGAAATGTTGGTCTACAATGTTACCCCACAGAGGTAACAGCAATGGAAACAGTGGAAGCGTTCTGATTCTCGCACTAAAAAAAAACAAAAAAACAAGCAAGGGTGATTTTGTCTGCTAGTAAGGTGTGAATGCCGACAGAATCGTGCTTGCAGATTATCAAACCAAAAATGGCAAGTGATAGTCATCCTTGCTGTGACAGTTGCAAGGCGCTGCCAGCGGACTACTTTTGCAGGTGTAGAGTGGTATTTAAACTCCAGTGATGTTGGAAATAGTGTGTGAAATCGAGAAAAGACTATTGAAAAGCAATAGGCCAATTAAATCCTCTGACATCACTTTCACAGTGAGGCTTAGAGCTTGTGTTCCAACATTTGAATGCAACAGTTCTATCAGAACTTTTTAGGTCTTAGTAATAGACAATCATATTCACAAAATTAAGGGGAAAAAAATTATAAAGTGTGTGTGTGTGTGTGTGTGTGTGTGTGTGTGTGTGTGTGTGTGTGAGTGCTTGCGCTTGTATGGTGTAGAAAATAGACCCAGCATAGCTTGCTCATTGCGGAGTTGTGTTTTAAAACAAAGAATACATGTGGGGAGAGGAATGGGGGGTGGCAGGGAGAAGGAGGATGGGGAAGGGAAAGTGGAGTGGGGAGGGAGGGCAGAGGCCTTATACCAGTTTTACTGAACAAAAACATTGTTACTGGTATGAAATGAAATTAGAAAGCCACCCTAATGGACAGAGTCAATTTCTTTTTTGTTCTTGTTTCTTCGTTTTTTGTGTGTGATTAGTTTTGATTCCTTCTTTCAGTATCTCTAAAGGCAAGTATATTTTGTTTAAAACTTCATTCAAATTTCCTTCTAGAAGTTTCAGTACATTTTGAGGTCAGTTTTGGAAAAAATTGGAACAAAAAACATATAGGCCAGAAAGTGAATTACTGAATAGCGCTACTTTAAGAATTTTATAGGAATGGCATGTATGTTTAGTGCAAGTGTGTGTGTGTGTGTGTGTGTGTGTGTGTGTGTGTGTGTGTGTGTGTGTGCATGCTTGGGGTGTGTGTGTGTTGTGTGTGTGTGTGTGTGTGCATGCATTTGGTGTGTGTGTGTGTGTGTGTGTGTGTGTGTGTGTGTGTGCATGCATTTGGGTGTGTGTGTGTGTGTGTGTGTGTGTGTGTGTGTGTGTGTGTGTGTGTGTGTCGTGCGTGCGTGCATGCATGCATGGTGTGTGTGTGTGTGTGTATATGTGGTGTGTGTGTGTGTGTGTGTGTGTGTGTGTGTGTGTGTGTGTGTGTGTGTGTGTGTGTGTGAAAACGTTCATACACACACACACACACACACGCACATCTTCTCTCTCTCTATACATGTATGTATGTATGCAAGTAAATATATATGTGTATGTATATTAATAGAAGACATTTAATTGATTTGTTGCTAACATGAGCACTCCAAGAGCATGCTTTGCTTTTTTTATGTAGCACATGCACATTCTGTCTTTTGTCCACCCCCTCCCCCATCTCTCTTTCTCCCTTTCTCCCTTGCTCATTCACAAACACACACACACACTGACATATGCTACACAACACACACCAAAACACACACACACACACACACACACACACACACACACACACACACACACACACACACACACACACACACCACATCACACACACACACCATCATTATCCACATTTCTTCCTGTAAAAGAAGATGATTTACTTACTAATGGACAGAATCCTACTAAATTTTTTACTTAACTTCTTTCCATCTTCCCAGCTCCTTGCCAGTCCTTTTCCCCTTCTCAAACCCCCAACCCCACTTTGCACACTTTGTCCGGAAAGAAAAAAGAAACTGAAAAAAAAACCCCACCCTCAAACAATCACAACAAGCTTACAGCTCATGTATCATTCCTTCCCTCATCCAAGAAAAGGCTTCAACTTGCAAGCAAATGGTGTGTGTGTGTGTGTGTGTGTGTGTGTGTGTGTGTGTGTGTGTGTGTGTGTGTGTTTTGTTGCCATTGTTGTTGTTGTTGTTGTGTTGTTTTGGTTTAAGGTCACGGACCAAGATTGAAAAACATGGGTAAATAAAGTGCAGTTCAGATCAGTTTCATTACTGTGATGAAAACAGCTTCAGGCAGCTCAAGATGAGTCCGCAGCCACCAAGGCCAGACTGCGGGAGCTGGAAACTGAACTGGCTGCATCCAAGCAACGCTGTGAGGACCAGGCAGCTGACCTGTTGAAAAAATCAGGTACCTGACGATGAGTTATTAGAATCAAGGAATCAAGGTGCATGTACATGAGTCATGAAAAAATATGTTGTTGTGGATTTGTTACTATGAAGCAGGATTTTGATTTTGTTATTTATTCTGTTCAGTTTAGTTTGGAGTTGATTTGTTTGTTTTGGGCTGGTTTGTTGGTTGACTGCTATTGTATGTTTTTTTTTCTCTTTTTTGGGGGTTAATTTTGATAAATTGTTAACTACCACTTGCATGTAAATGTTCTGTCTGTAACCAGCTCCCAGGCAAATGTTTCCCATTCCAGAGGTCACTGTTAATTCAGGAGATGAAGACCCACTGAAAGTTTGAAAGGATAATTTCTTATTGCATGTTATCAGGATCAAGATGAGACTGCATGACAGAGACATTAGTGCAGTTCCTTTCCTAGGTGTATCCTGGAAGTAGCCAGGTCAAAAAAACACAGACATCTGGAGTGGGTCAGCAAACGTCGGCAACAGTCTCGGGGATGCGTTCACTAGTGGATGAAACTTGACTGCATCGCTTCTGGGCTTTTTGGCTAAGATCAGAGTGTAGACTGCAAGGCCCCAGTCTTCCCTTTAAGCCCATAAAGTATACAGCCTGTGAACAGGAACTGACCAGGGGAAAAAATCCCACAATTGTATTAGTTCTGATAGGTTTTGTAGGTTTTGAACGTAATGCCACTCAAAGATAGTCTAGTATGTCAACCTCTGTCCCCCTGCAGCAGAAAGTAAAGAGCATTATTTTCTGTCGATGTTTTTCATGTATTTGAGCATGGGTTCCATCATATTCAGAATTAAGGATTAGGTTTGGACTTACCGGGTAGTGGAACTTGCTCATTTCTGGCTTGCAGATTCGACAGGCAAATAGAACCACAGTCTCCTTTCATACAGAGTGAGCCCATGCTTTTGCATACATTGTCACTCTTGGTGCATAACCTTGATGAGCAACATTGTGAAATTATGTTTAGTAATCACTGAGAACAAACTATTATGTAGATCAAAGCAGGAGCTAATTTTGGTGGTAAAAATCATATGAGCATAGGACAGGAAAGGTTGAACAGACAGAATGATGTGTGTGTGTGTGTGTGTGTGTGTGTGTGTGTGTGTGTGTGTGTGTGTGTGTGTGTGTGTGCATGTGTGTGTGTGCAAGTGCTTGTGTGTGTGTGTGTGTGTGTGTGTGTGGTGTGCATGTGTGTGTGCGTGTGTGTGTGCGTGTGCATGTGTGTGTGTGCGAGTGGAGAGGAGAGAGAGAGAGAGAGAGAGAGAGAGAGAGCGTCTTTTTCACAATGGTTGTTTTCCTGCAGGTCTGATCGGAGAGCTGGAGGCTGTCAAGCTGCAGAAGACCGCCCTGGTGGAGGAACTCGGCAAGAAGTTGGAGGAGCTGGAGGCTCGGCTGACCCGCCTGCAGGCCGAGCGCTCCACCATCCTGTCCCAGCAGAAGTCTCAGTCGTCCAAGCAGCAGACCGAGCTGTCGTCTGTCCAGAAGGTATCAGCTGCTGGTCTGTCTCATGCCAGGCACACCGACCACTCTGTTGTTGCTTAGAGCTTGTTCCAAAACTGCTGTGTGTCTTGT
>CM065716.1:30533369-30548369 GCA_033310375.1 Conus canariensis | reverse complement strand
TATATCATTTATTCATTTCCTGTAATCAAATAAATGGAAACGGCTTGATCTAGTTAATTGTCATTATTCATTGTCATGTTGACAGGATCTGCAGACACAGTTTACGGAAGAACGCACCAAACTCCAGACTGAAAGAGACAACATTCAGGCCGAGTTTGAACGAGTCAAAGCAGATCTCCTGGCCAGGTGTAAACAGGCAGAAGATGAGGTAAGTTTTGTCAGCATAGATCTTCTAGGTTGTTTTGTCTTACGAGTCGTTGGTGGTGTTACTCCATTGCCACTTTTTCAACTTACTTTTAGACATCTGTACTGAGAAACGTTATGTCAAAGTTAAATAGTGGTAGTCTGCATGGAGATATAAATATTAGTTTTGTGAGGAGTCAGCCCATCAGAGGGAACACATGGTGTAGAGGTATTTCTCCCTTTCCAAATGTGGGAAAGGGTCAACATTTTATGTAAACAACTAGGCTCTCTCCTGAAACATAAACTAGTAGCCAGCAGTTAAACAGTTCCGCTTACCAGTGTTAATTTACCAGTAAATTATCAGTGAAACATTCATTCATTCCTCATTTTCCATTCATCTTGAACCAGAAGGTAATATGTCTCTCTTCCCTGAATGCCATCCAAGAGTCTTGTTTATTAAGTATTTTCTGTGGGAAGTAAATGGTGCTTTTGAATACATGCCTCCTTATATTCAAAGTTGAAGAGTTTTTATTTCCCTTTGGAAATTTTTGTATGATTTATAGCACATGTTTGTCTGCCTGTCCTAGACAATACTGTTGGATTCTTGCTTGAGCAGCACTCAGGCTTTGTCAGTTTGTCTTTTCTACAAACTTGTTTACCTGTACAATTTTGCCGTATTTTGCACTCATGTTTGGTGAAAATACAACAAATAAATTTTTAGAAAAATGTCAAAGAAAAGAAATCTAGAGATGAAGTTTTTGAGTGGTAATTACCCTTACGGAGTACAAACTTGGTGTCATCTTGGTATGCCAATTTAGGTGCTTTGACTGAAGAGTGACAACTCTTGCTTGCTGACTCCTGCATGTAAAGTCATGTCTTGCTCTATCTGTTTTTTTGACAACATGTCAATGAGTAGGAAGAAAAATGGGGACTTCATGCTTTAAAATGTTGAAAAAACAAGTGAGAGATCATGAAGTTATTCCAAGGTTGCTGATGAATTGAGTATGAAAGTAATTTGTATAGGAAGAATCTGTTCATGTTGTAGGTACTGCAAGATCAGGTGTGGGATCCCTCTACCATCTGCTGTATGATGGCAGGGGAAAACAAGCACTGCCTTCTCTTCCCTTGCTTTTACAAAAATTTGGAAGATACCCTTCCCTTCCCCCTGATTTTACTTAAAAAAAAAATTGGATGATTAGTACATACACTTTGTAGAAAATAACTCATTTTAGTTGAAAATTAGACCAATAGCACTTATAGGGCAAACAAGTCTTTAGTTTGTCTGCCAGTGTTAGGTGATCTTGGTAAACTTAAGCATTGTGTTGAAACTCCACAGATCAGCAGCACCAGACATTGTGTAACATTTCAGATTCAATCCTTTATTCATTGAACTAGCAAGTTATTTTTTTAGAGCACCAAACAGACTTAAATCAAACTTTCTAAACCTAAGTACTTTTTAAAGAAAACTACTAAATAGATACTGCGAGTGCAAATTACATGGAATTTTGTATGAAAAAATGATGTGGGGTGTAGCTGGTTGTGTATGTGTCTGTTTCTTTGCTGTTGATGCTTACAGTTGACAGTTATGGTCATTCACCTTCATTCCAAAAATTGAGAATCCATCTATAATCTTGATACCACTTCCCCACCTCTTTGTGGTCTCACACACTGCCACAGAAGTCTTAATTTTAGTGCGGACGTACTTGTACAGTCTGCGCAGATTTCTGAGCAGTCATGGTTGGTATCTCTGCATCTGTCCTCTGAATTGTCCATATTCGTGTGAAATAGAAAGCCACCTTAACCCGTAGAGTGCCTTTAAGCCGTCAGCTGACGCCGCATTAAAAATGCTTTCCCAGTGCCTATGGGCCGTCCACTGACGTCATGCATTTTTCTTGAATTTTCATTCGTTACTATTTCTATCAACGGACTTAAATAGAGTGTGCGTAGTAAGCCTTATATGTCTGTAGTATTAAAATGATATGTAAATGACCACACGTGAGGGGAAAGCCCATTTATTCTCATCACTGACTGGATGACCAGCCAGCACTTCGTCTCGCTTGCAAAGATGGCGGCGCAACCTTCGACAAGCGCAGCGACCAAATCAACGTATTTACACAGCTGAGCAGGCTCTGCTAATGATTTTTGACAAAGACAATAATCTTTTATTCAACGACTCACTCGAGCATGAAGGTGAGATGATGATAGTGATGGAATTGCCAACCGTATTCGTCAGTTATTGTGTCGGGCTGTGTGACCTCAATGTGTGTTCAGCTGACTGGTTTGCCAGCGTCGAACGAGCTCGCCTAGTGTGTACTCTGCACTGCGTGCCAGTGGTCAGTGACGTGGTAGTCAGCGTGAGAGGGGAGCGCGGCCTGCTCGCGGCGCGGCACAGGGCAGAGGGAAAGGTAGGGGAAGAGGAGCAGTGAAAGAGAGGGTTGAAGTCCAGCAAGGGGGCGTGGTGGGGAGAGGGGGGCGTGGTCGTGGACTGACCTGTCTGCATAGAGTGTGAGCGTCTTGATAGACTTCTAAACTGTTTTACTTTCATTTACAGGTGTAGTGTGACAATACAAACTTTATTTTCAACTTTTTTGCTTTGTGTTCTTGTTTGGATGTGAAGATGTAGTGGTAAATACATATGCTTTTGATCGTGCAAAAAAATCTATCCAAATCTAATTGTCTAAATACTTTTTTATTATCAAAATTAAAACAAAAGAAGCCCAGATTCAAGATCTTCATTCAATTTCCTTCAAAAATCATATATATTTCATTGTTATATCTTTTGTAGTTTCTGAGCTAGAATTTTTTGTTAATTATTACCCCCAAATCATTAGATTTCCCTGGCACTGGGAAAGCCTTTGTTTGTAACATTTTCAAGCAGCTTCAAGCAGCGAACGGGTTAATATAAGCTGAAAAATGAAAGACTTTTCTGTGTTGAACTGACGCACTTTGGAAGTAAAAGCCACACGTAATGTTCCTAAAAATCAAATTTCCCTAAATTCTGAAGCAATTTGCAGTGTCAAAGGGACATAATTCTTTTGGTGTTTCTCCAGAGTCCTGATGATGTATGCCTCTGATGCTCTGTGCCCACAGGTGAATCGGCTGAGCAGCATGGTGAAGGAGAGTGAACAGGGTCTGGGCTCAGCCTCCACCCACATCAACAGCCTAAAGGAGGCGGCGGCTACCCTCAAATCAGAGCTGGACAAAACACGCGCTGAGCTCAAGGCCGCCAAGGTCCACAGTGCCAACGTTCAGGTCAGTGGACTAGGATGGAGATGTTTGTGAGCTGGCATGATTTTGTGTGTGTATGTGTTGCTCTGTGTGAGTTTGTGTGTGTGTGTGTGTGTATGTGTGTGTGTGTGTGTGTGTGTGTGTGTGTGTGTGTGTGTGTGTGTGTGTGTGTGTGTGTGGAGAAGTTGCAGTAACAGGAGGACAGAGGGGAAGTGATGGTGTGCTTGCAGGTCTGCCTACAGTCACCGTTCTTTGTGACTGCTATGCAAAATTCTCTCTTCTGAAAGAGCAAAGGGCGCTTTCAGATTTTCTGGGATGTTTCCCCTATCTGTTGACCAAGTTTGTCAGAGGCTGCTTTGTTACTGATCAAGTTCTGTCCTCATAACAACAAATAAATGAAATCAATAAATGCAGCTTACCTTTTTTCCCCCTCCTTTATATCGATCATTCCATGGCTGCTGTGAGTCTGTATGTCAAGTTGCCAAGTTGCTTCTGTGTGGTGTTTCCATGCTTTCTCTAATAGAAGGGAATTTGAGTTGTGGCCCAGCAGACAGAATGAAAGAGTTAAATCTTCTGCGGTGTGACACCTATATCATGAGAGTGGTGCTTTCTCATCATACCTCTCCCTACTGTCAGTGGCAGCACAGCATGGTGTGGGAGATTATGTAACAGATCTGCTGAACAACAATAGAGGGCAGCTGCAGGATTTGTCATCACCTCTTATGTATATGTCTGTTTTGTTCTCTAAGGTTTAGGGTAGCTTCATGAACGGGAGGCACCAGGGGGTCCGGGAGGCACCAGGGGGTCAGGGAGTGGGAGAGCTTACAGTGTGGGTGTGACTGGCTTGTAGGTGTGTGTTTGAGGAAGAGAGAGAAAGAGGCACACAGCTTGTCAGTTTTACAGTTTATCTGTACTGGTTTGTTAGTCTGTTGATTTTTGGGGATAAGAGCTTGGAGTGTGTGTGTGTGTGTGTGTGTGTGTGTGTGTGTGTGTGTGTGTGTGTGCGTGATAAGTTTGTGTATGTGCTTGTACATGTGAGTGTGTGTGTGTGTGTTGTACATATGTGTTTATGTGTGTAAGTATGTATATGTACATTTGTGTTTCTTTAGAGTCCCTGAATGATGCCCAAAGTGCAAAAATCTTCCAGAACGATCCAGAAATTGTCTTAGTCTTATATGGACTGATTGTTCTATGTCATGGTTCTTGGACTGTCTTGAACTTTTCAAGCATTTTGAATGGCTGTGATATGTTATGGTTCCTGAACTTCTAGAATTATCCATTCAGTGTGATTGGCTGTTCCACATCGTAGTTCACTCAAACTTTCTAGAATATTATGTGTTTATTGATTGGCTGTGATAAAGTATGTTTCTCAAACTTTCGATTTTATGAAATGAAAAGGATCAGAGTTTAGGGTGTTTTAGAGAAAGAAATGAACTGATTTTGTTTCTAGAGTTGAAGGACATGTCTCTGATTTGCAACTATTTTGAGGATCATATGAAGACCGATGTGCTAATCTTCAGTTGGAAGCTCAGGTTTCAAATTTGTTTCCAGAGAGGATGTTTTCTCTGTCTGGATCTGATTCTCCAAGAGATTAGAGCCAGTACTCATGATTCACCTGTGCATCTCATTCACTCTACATCCAGATATGCGTGTGCATGTGTGTGTATATGTGGATGGATAGCTGTTCATGTTGAGAGAGTAGGGGAAAGAGCCCAGTTACTCCTGACTCTTCACCTTGACATTTTGCCTTGAATGTTCTTTTCTTCTTCTTTGTGCCACCATTATTAACACTGCAAACTGCTTTCGTATCAGAAATACAGACTCACAACAACTGTCTCTTAAAGAAGACACCCCTTCCACAACCTATTTTGAAAACTGAAGATGTTCTTTTTAATTTCGTAACGGAGATAACAGAGAAAAAAGTTTCATAGTCATTTTCTAGCACAGTTACTGGTATCTGTATCTTGTCACAACTTCCTAAAGATGGATGATTGACTGCAGAGTCACAATCTCCTGATCCAAACTTTGATAACATACATCCTGTGTGTATGTGTGTGTGTATGTGTGTGTGTATGTGTGTGTGTGTGTGTGTGTGTGTGTGTATGTGTGTGTGTATGTGTGTGTTTGTGTGTGTGTGTGTATGTGTGTGTGTGTGTGTGTGTGTGTGTGTGTGTGTGTGTGTGTGTGTTCACTGTCTTGTAAACCCAGGGAAGGTGGCTTCAGACTTATCATGTGATGGAAGGGGTGGGGTAGGGTAGGGTTGGACTGATGAATGTTTGAAACCCTTTTCTCCCACTCTTCCACCCTGCTTCCCTCCTTTCCCCCATGTATCCCCCTTTTCCCTTCCTCTCCCTCTCTCCTCCCATTGTTTGTCCTCTTTTTCTCCCTGATGTGTCACTCAAACTGACTCTTTCTCTTCAATTTGTTGCAATGGAAAGATTAATTTCGTTATGATTAGAAAACTGCTCACTTATTGCTGTTTTCTTTCTTTCCTTCATTTTGTTTTACTTTTCTGTTTTCTTTCTTTCTTTCTGTTCTCTGAATTCACTCTTTCTTTCTTTTTTGTTTCACTTTTCAGTCTATTTTATGTCTTTCTTTCTTTGTGTTCTCTGAATTCTCTCTTTTTTTCTTTTTTGTTTCACTTTTCAATCTGTTTTATGTGTTTCTTTCTTTCTGTTCTCTAAATTCACTCTTTCTTTCTTTTTTGTTTCACTTTTCAATCTGTTTTATGTGTTTCTTTCTTTCTGTTCTCTGAATTCTCTCACAGTGAAACTCTTTTCACATTGATTTTATCAGTCTGTTGCATGCATAAAAGGATCATGTGGATTTAAACTGTACGTGTGCACTATAGTGTTCAGGCTGATGTTGAAATTGAGTGAATTGGCATTCTCGTATTCTAGTGTGTCTGCCTTTTGCTATGTGTATAACCCTCATTGTGCTTCAAGCTACTGTGGTGCCCAGACACATAGAAAAGGCTTTAAATCTTTGGGACTATTGGAATTATTCCAATGAAATGTTAAATGTTAAAAAAAAGTAAATAACTGTACGTCAGATAATTTAATTGTGCATTAAAATGAATAATTTACATAATTTGAACAATACACCTTCCCGTGATATGGGTCTAGAGGGACCCATACTTTAAAGAGTGATAATCAGATACCACAGTGCATTGAGCATAGGTCAAGATGGACCGGCTTTTTGGTTAAAGTGTAATCTCTTATGGACTCTTTAACACATATGAGTCATGTAGGGATGAACACAGCAGAAACACACAGTAGAACCTATGGAAAATGTGTGGGTGTGGGAGGGTGCACAGTGTCAGGAGTGTGTATGCAAGAGCAATGTGTGGTGAAAATTGATTTGTAAGAACACATAAACAAATGCAACAAACACACACCACACACACTCACACACACACACACACACACACACTCTCTCTCTCTCTGTCTTGCTCACTCACACACACACACACACACACACACACACACACACACACAAACACACACACACACACACACACACACACACACACACTCTCTCTCTCTCTCCCCCTCTCTCTCTCTCTCTCGTTCTCTCTCTCTCTCTCTCTCTCTCTCTCCCTCTCTCTCACACACACACAACCACACACAGAGCTTAGAATTAATGTGAATATAACTGTAATGCACACTTTGACATAACTTTAATACAGCAGATATGATTTATACAACTACGTTTTCTGTCATAAATGTCTCGCTTACCCATTCCAGACACAGCTTTCTGCACACAACGGTCCACTGTAGACAATGCCTAAGGTAAACAATCCACTCACTGACCCCTTTTCTTCAGACAATATATCCTGTAGGTGGTGCACCCAGTAACCCATGTTATAGGATGTTTTCAGGGAAGCAGTAACTTTGGTCCATTTCTGTCAATGTTTTGTGTAAGTAATGCTCTCACTGGCCCGTTCCAGACAGGTATTTGATTTCCTGTAAATACTGGACTCATGGCTTATTTCAGACATTTTTTCCATGTATATAAATGCTGTCAGTGACTTATTCCACACGGTTTTTGTTTGTTTGTTTGTTTTTTGTGCTGTGAATAATACACTCACTGGCATATTTCAGACAGTTTTTTCTCCCCTGTAAATGATGCACTCACTGGCCTACCCCAGACATTTTTTTCTTGAAATGCAGTCACTGGCCTATTTTATACAGTTTTGTTCCTGTGAATAGTGCACTCACTACTCCATTCCAGAAATTTTTTCCCTGTAAATAATGTGTGCATAGGCTCATTTCAGACATTTGTTTCCTCGGAAGTAATGCACTCACTGGCTTTCCAGACAGTTTTTCCCCTCTGTAGATAATGCTCTCACTGGCCCATACCAGACATTTTCCTGTAAAAGTTGCATATATTGTTCCTTTCCTGACATTTTTGTTGCTGTAAATAATGCACCCACAGGCCACTTGCGACAGTTTTTTTCCCCACGTGAATAATGCCCTTGGTGTTGCAGTCCAGACAGTTTTCACACAAACAGTATACCCACAAGCCACTCAAGACAGTTTTTTTCCCCTCTGGAAGTAATGGAGTCAGTGTTCCATACAAGACAGTTTTTTTCCCTCTGGAAGTAATGGAGTCAGTGTTCCATTCCAGATGCTTTTCCTACAGACAGTGTACCCAAAGACCAGTGCAGACTTGTGTTTTTTTTCATGAATAAGACACAGTGTTCCGTTCTGGACAGTTTTCCGACAGTCACTGACAGTTTTTTTTCCACCATGAATAAGACACAGTGTTCCATCTAGACAGTTTTCCAACAGTCACTGACAGTGTTTTTCCACCATGAATAAGACACAGTGTTCCATCTAGACAGTTTTCCAACAGTCACTGACAGTTTTTTCCGCCATAGGTAAGACACAGTGTTCCATCTAGACAGTTTTCCAACAGTCACTGACAGTTTTTTCCGCCATAGGTAAGACACAGTGTTCCATCTAGACAGTTTTCTAGCAAACAGGGCAACCACCAGCCCATCTCAGTCAGTGTTATTCCTTGTCAATAATGCGCTCTCTCAGTGGGTTGTTCGAGATGTTTTTGTTTGGTAAATGTCATAATGCACAGACATGTCCATTCCTGACAGTTCTTTTCCCCTGCAAATAGTGCACTCGCTGGTGTATTCTAGAATCTGCTTTCTGTAATGGTGCACTCAAGTTGCCCATTCCGGATATTTTTTCTGCCAATCAAGTGCTCAGTGGGGTATTCGAGCCCTCTGTTCCCTTGTCATTTTTCAGAATTATACAGCAGTTAGGGTAAAGTTAATGTACATGCATCACTGACACAAAACAACAGAAACACAGAAAATGAATACACGTTTTTTTTGGGGGGATACAATGTTTGCTTACAACTAGGAGATAGGTAGATGGGGGGTAGAGGGTTGGAGAGGGAGGGTGGGCAGAATGTTAGAGGAGATAGATCGCTGCCACTTGTGTGTGTCTGTTTTGCAGCTGTTCATTTTATTTCTACTCTTTAGTTTTGGTTTTGTACACCTGGCATAATGTTCATTTTTACCATATATTTACATGCATAGATGTGATATCAGATTGCATTGTTTGGTCAGTTTACATTTGTCTGTGTGTAGATGTGTGTGTGTGTGTGTGTGTGTGTGTGTGTGTGTGTGTGTGTGTGTGTGGGTTTGTTCTTGCACGTGTGTGCATGCATGTAAAAACAACATATACAGAGTATTCAGTATGATTCAGGTATAGACACAAACAACATTTAATCAATGTGGAGTACATATGCATCAATGTGATATACATGTATGCAAAAGTGCATCTTTTTTAACAACCCAGAGTTAAAAAAAAGTAATTGCAACAGTTTTAATATTTCGTTTTTCCCAGGTGTGTTTATTATTGTAGATAACTCAAAAGTTCAGAGCACTATCATGTCTTCGAGTTTAGGCTCAAAGTACAAAATTGACAAATCTGTGTTAGGATTGAGAATATAAAACACAATAATGTTCAGACTCAGCATGCAAAAGACAGCTGAGTATTTCCAGATTCAAAACTGGGCAACAGACAGAAAAAGAATAACTGTTCCATACAGAACCAGTAAGATATTCCTCACTTGCGACAGTTTCCTGTGCTGAAGTCTTATCAGCTGCTGCAAGTCAAGGAGGGGCAACAAAGCTCACTGTAGGTCAAGAAGGGGCATTAGGTCAAGAAGGGGCAACAAAGTTCGCTGCAGGTCAATGAGGGGCAACAAAGCTCACTAAGTCAGTGAGAGTAACAAAGCTCACTGCAGGTCAGTAAAAGGGGAACAAAGCTCACTGTATGTCAGTCAGGGGCAAAAAAGCTCACTGTAGGTCAAGAAGGGGCATTAGGTCAAGAAGGGGCAACAAAGTTCGCTGCAGGTCAATGAGGGGCAACAAAGCTCACTAAGTCAGTGAGAGTAACAAAGCTCACTGCAGGTCAGTAAAGGGCAGCAAAGCTCACTGCAAGTCAGTGACGGGCAACAAAGTTCACTGCAGGTCAGTAAAGGGACAAAGCTCACTGTATGTCAGTCTGGGGCAACAAAGCTCACTGTATGTCAGTGAGGGGCAACAAAGCTCACTGTATGTCAGTGAGGGGCAACAAAGCTCACTGCAGGTCAGCAAAGGGCAACAAAACTCACTGTATGTCAGTCAGGGGCAACAAAGCTCACTGTATGTCAGTGAGGGGCAACAAAGCTCGATGTATGTCAGTGAGGGGCAACAAAGCTCACTGTAGGTTAGGCAGGAACAACAAAGCTCACTGTGTGTCAAGTAGGGGTAACTAAACTCACTGCAGGTCAGGGAGGGGCAACAAAGCTCACTGTTGGTCAAGGAGAGACAATAAAGCTCACTGCAGGGTAAGCAGGGCCACAAACCTCAATCCAGGTAAGTGATGTGCGACAAAGCTTACTGCATATCAGTGAGAGGCATCAAAGATCACTGCAGGTCAAGCAGGAGCAACAAAACTCACTGTAGGTCAGTGAGGGGCAACAAAGCTCACTGCAGGTCAGGGACGGGCAGCAAACTCACTGTAGGTCAAGCAGGGTCAACAAAGCTCAATTCAGGTCAGTAAGGGGCAACAAAACTCACTACAGACCAAAAAGGGGCCACAAAGCTCACTGTAGGTAAAGCAGGGGTAACAAGACTCACTTTGGGTCAAGGAGGGGCACCAAAGCTCACTGCAGGTCCCTGAGGGACAACAAAGCTCACTGCAGGTCCGTGAGGGACAACAAAGCTCACTGCAGGTCCCTGAGGGACAACAAAGCTCACTGCAGGTCAAAGAGGGGCAACAAAGCTCACTGCAGGTCAAAGACGGGCAACAAAGCTCACTGCAGGTCAGGAAGGGGCAACAAAGCTCACTGCAGGTCAAAAATGGGCAAAAGGGGCAACAAAGCTCACTGCAGGTCAAAGAGGGGTAACAAAGCTCACTGCAGGTCAGGAAAGGGTAACAAAGCTCACTACAGGTCAGAGAGGGGCAACAAAGCCCACTGCAGGTCATGAAGGGGCAACAAAGGTCACTGTAGGTCAGGAAGGGGCAACAAAGCTCACTGCAGGTCAGGAAGGGACAACAGAGGTCACTGTAGGTCAGAAGGGGCAACAAAGCTCACTGCAGGTCAGGAAGGGGCAACAAAGCTCACTGCAGATCAGGAAGGGGAAACAAAGCTCACTGCATGTCAGGAAGGGAAACAAAGCTCACTGCAGGTCAGGAAGGGGAAACAAAGCTCACTGCAGGTCAGGAAGGGGAAACAAAGCTCACTGCAGATCAGGAAGGGGAAACAAAGCTCACTGCAGGTCAGGAAGGGGAAACAAAGCTCACTGCAGGTCAGGAAGGGGCATGTAAAGGCCCCGAGACTGTGGCCATTGTGTTGTTATGCCCTATTGAGAAGATCTTGAGATTAGGGTTGTTATGCACCTTTGAAAAGATTCTTCTACATTTTCAACACAGACAGGCATGCGTGCGCATGTTCCCCAAAAAAACAGCGGCTTCACCATGCTAAACACAGCATGCGGTGCTGCCGCGCTACACACACACTGCGAGCATACTGCACGTGCGCGCACACACACACTCACACACACGCACGATGCGCGCACACACACACGCAGCACGCACGCACGCATGCACGCACACACGCACGCACGCACGCACGCACGCACGCACATGCACACTACGCACGCACGCACGCACGCACACGCACCACACACACCACACACACACACACACACACACAACACCACACACACACACACACACACACACACACACACACAATGTACAGAGAAAGAAAATGTGAGAAATGTTAAATGATCGAGATTGAAAATGGAGCACACAAGTTTGGAGTCTGTCAGGAATAGGACGTTAACATGGGATTTGGCTGCCAAGATACATTGGAGTTATATGACACGAGTAATTACCACACTTAACATCTAGGTCTCGCAGTTCGGGTCCTTAAGAGATTGATGAAATGACACGAGTGCTTCTCCAGTTTCTCCTCCTCATGCAAGTGTTTCCTCTCTTAAGTCGTACCAGATCTTTCTGCCCATCTCTGTACAGGCACGCGTGCATGTGTGTTTATGTGTTTGGGGAGGAGGGGGGGGGGGGAGGTGGTGCGTGTGCAAGTGCGTGCGTGCGTGCGTGTGTGGCCAGAAGCCGGCGAGTGAGGGGAGAAGATGGAGATAGTTCTATAGATTTCGGAGATAGTTCTATACATTTCAGCATTTCAAACAGTTGAGTGCACTGCCTTATTTTGTATGGATTACTACCATATAAAGGAAAAAAAACAATTGTTGTATGATCAGGCCTGTACTTTTACCTCTGGGATTAAAGACTAGGAAATCAAATCGCCATCCTAGCAGGGAATTCACCAGTGCGCTGTATGGTCACACAAGATTATTTTTTATTTTTCCACTTTTAAAACAATTTGTGCCAACTTTTTTTTTTGGGGGGGGGTGGGGGGTGGGGGGTGGGGGGATGGATGGGTGGGTGGGGTGGGTTGTAGTGGTTAACTTTAGAAGACCTTTGTTTTTGCGGTTGTTCTGCAGTAGGTTGACCATGTGCTCTAGCGTGATGGAATATTGTGTCTTTTGCTCCGGCGTCTTGCAATCAATAATATCAGGAAAAAAAAATTATTGCACCATTTTTTATGATTTGAATACTTTTTTCATTCCTATCCAATGATTTTTTCATTATTGCAAGGCCTCAAACATAAAAATAATAAAACATTCATACTAAAACTTCTGTTTACATATGTGCATAGTGTTTTAATTACGTTTTTTTTTTCTGATCAGCATTGGAGTAGTTTTGAAAATGAAAAATCTCAAATCATGCATCGTTTTGTTTATTTATTAGACCACATGATGTGATTTTGTAAGACCCCCCCCCCCCCCTTCCTGCTTGGTAGCATGCTTAGCTGGATATGTTTGTTTAACTTTACTCTTTGATGAATTTCACCAGTGCGTGTCATCACAACATCCAGAACATTTCCTAACACTGCTGATTTTGTTTTCAGCGGACTGATGATCAATGATGTCTTTGGGATCTTAAAAAAAATGTTTTACGAAGATTAACGCCCCTACCCCCCTCTTCTCCCCCACACACCCTGTTATCATCCCCCCCCCCTCCCCGAAAAAAATACACCAGTAGATAAAACAGAGTTAATAACCCCACTCCTCCACATTTTGAAAGGCGCATGGAGTCAAGGAACTAAATGTTAATAACAAAGCAAGGAAAAGAAACCGTCATGAAAACAAAACAAAAAAACAAACAAGAAAAAGGTTTAGCTGTGAAGAGAGAGTGAGGTGGTTCAGACCACCATGTGGTCAGCGCTGCGTGACGTGGAACTGTTGGTGGGCGAGGGGCGCACAAAGGAAGCCTCCTTGGCTCTGTCGTCGGCGTGGGGCACGTAGCCGTTGGTGTTGGGCGTGGCGCGGATGCTGACGGCGGTGGCCATGCTGTTCTCGCTGAGCGGCACGGGCAGTGACCAGGAGGACTTGGCCAGCCAGCACTGGCAGAAGATGGCCGCAAACATCTTGCGGAACTTTCGGCTGATGGAGCAGTAGAGCAGGAAGTTGACGCTGGAGTTGAGCATGACTAGCAGCCCGTTGATGCTCTTGAAGGCCAGGAAGAGATGGTCGGCGAAGATCTTGTGCCGCCCGTGCACAGCGATGTTGAGCGCCACGAAGACGCCCAGGGAGTGGCAGGCCACGAAGACCAGCACCACGGCCACCACCACGCAGCTGACGTGCAGCATGTCCACGCTGGTCGTCCCGCCGCCGCCGCCGCCGCCGTTGCTGTTGCCCAGCCCACTCTTCACCGTCTTGTGCTTCATCATGCGGCGCCGGTGCGTGGCTAGGAAGTAGACGAGGAAGCTGTTGAAGAAGATGAGCGCCACGATGGGCAGGAGGGCGGCCAGGGTGATGTTGGTGATGTGCATGGCCGTGTCGTAGGCTTTGTTCAGGCTCAGCTCCGTGGGCAGCAGGGGCCGCGGGCTGTTCATGTCCGTGTTGGGCACGTACTCGAAGAACTTGGAGAAGTGGAAGAGGAAGGAGGCCAGGAAGATGCCGATGATGGCCCGCTTGGCCCGCTTGATGGAGCAGACGATGAGAGGATGCATCATGAAGCGGAGCGACAGGAAGCGCTCCACCGTCACGGCCACCGTCAGCCAGCTGGTGCACGTCAGGAAAACGTTGGTCATCACGTACCTGCAACGACCACCACGACACAGATGACAGTCGTTGGTATAAACAGCACACATTTTACGAACAGGAATTTTCCTCGTTTTGAACAAGAAAATAATGCAATAATGCAAAAAGAAAGAACGAAAGAAAAGTCTGTGCTGATTCGTTCATGATCCACGTGGGTTCTAATATGAATGTAGTTTGCAGAGTGTGTACACTATGCTATTTCTCTTCACCATATCAGCCAGCCTTGTCTACCAACATTACATCTCTTTTGGAGTCGACAAATAACTAACAGGATTTGCAGTTCAAGGATAATGAATTGTTAAAGAAGTGAAAAACTTCTTAGCTCGGCTGTCACTGTTTTTTTTATTTATTTATTTATTTTTTTTTAAAGAAAAAAGAGTCTCCATTTGTGAATGCTGTGTACGTTACTGAGTCTGTATTTCCACATTGTCTGTGAAGTATCACCGTATTTAAATAGTACTGCATCATTTCTGGTATTTGTAATAATGTGTCAAGAATTCATGCAGCATGCCTCAATTTCCCCGACAACATCCATATGCATTAAGGGATCAGCATATAGACTAACGTTTTGAATGATGACCGACTGAAACGGCGTGAAGAAGTCCATGGACGTTCTGCCAAATTTGATTTCAGGGACTGGTCTTTTAGGTCTGTGTTCGTTTGTTTGTGTGTTTGTTTTCCGTTCCATATTCTCTCACTGTTTGATAATTTTCCAACACATACTATGTATAGATTATAGGTGCGATAACTTCCGCAGGTTTTTCCCCTGTCGTTTTCATATATATTTTTTAAGTCTAATGCTTCGTTTATCTTAAAAAACATTTTTTTTTTTTGCAGTCACCATGCCATACTTTATTTTCGCCTTTCATGTTAAAAAAACCCACACAAAC
>CM065716.1:30520869-30528369 GCA_033310375.1 Conus canariensis | reverse complement strand
GCAGCAGATGGCATCTGAGAAACAGGTCGTTGGAACTACCTCGTTGCTGTTTGTCTTGGTCTATGTTACTTGCCTAACATTATATTTCGGGTTACGCGGTTCACTGAATTTTGCCAGCTTATCGCGAACGGTATTTTATCAAGATCACTGTTCACCTGGTGTCAGGCCTCCCCGTCTTTGGTATTGTTCGAATGGTGTGTGTGTGTGTGTGTGTGTGTGTGTGTGTGTGTGTGTGTGTGTGTGTGTGTGTGTGTATGCGCGCGTGCGCGTTCGTGCATGCGTGTGTGTAGTACAACACTTTATTCAGCATAATTTTACCAGATTTTAGGCGAAACGTGGTGGGTTTGTGAGAATGAAGTCGGATCGGGTGAAACGTAATGGGTGAAGTGTGATTAGGTGAAACGTGATCTAGCAAAGGGAGGTGTTGTGTCTGCGTGCAGAGTAAATGTGACTGAATTGAGCACGCGCGCGTGTCAAGTCAAGTCAAGTCAAGTCAAGTCAAGTCAAAATTTTATTTTCAGATGGAACATTGAATAAGCAATAAATCTGCTTTTTTACATCAAGCCATCCATAAAAAAAAAAAAAAAAAACAAAAAAAGAAAAGAAAAAAAAAAAAAATCGGTGAAACAACGAATAATCACAGAAATTTATGAAAGTCAGAGATAACAACAAATAGAAACCAGAGAAGAAATGGATGGGGCGGGGGGGGGGGGGGGGGGGGGGGGGGGAGGGGGGGGGAGATAGGGAGTGTACAAATGAGAAGGGGAAATTCCAGAAAGTAAGAGAGAGAGAGAGAGAGAGAGATTGGTTATATACAATATGTACATTGTCTTCACAAATGTGCACGGTACGTATACTCCAAGAATACTGTCGACACTGACATACCCTTTCCTTTGAGGCACACACACTCATGCACGAGCATGTACATAGATATACATATACACATGCATACACTGTGAAAAATCATAAAACCGTATTTCAAAGGGTTGGGGAAAATGTAAGTTATGAACCATTCATGAGATACCTTTTCAGATTATTTTTAAAATGGATTTTATTGTTTATACTTTTAAAGCGTGTTGGCAACTTGTTCCATACATTTCCACCAGAGTATAAAAAACTAGATTTATAAAGATTATTTCTTGGTCTAGGAATAGATAAAAAATGATTGTGTCTATGGATGTTAGTTTTAAATGTGTCGCTTATCTTTTTAGGAACATTGCCGTATACAACATTATGCATACATACTGCCTTATTGAACAAAAGTCTGTTGTGGAAAGTTAATATATTAAGTTTTTTATAATCTTCTGTAGTCAGAGTGCTTGATCTTAACAATACTAATTTTAGTGCTCTTTTGTACATTCGATGAATCATTTTTAAGTTGGTTTCACTGCAGCTGTCCCATAATGTCGATGCATAATCAATTATTGATAAAATGTGAGCACAGAAGAAAAGCTTACGAGAATGGGTATCAAGGAAATTCTTAATCTTGGCTAGCTGAAGTAATTTTTTTGAAAGACGTTTTCCCAGTGACTTCGTATGGTCAGTCCACGATAGATCCTTATCAATTATTACACCTAGCATTTTATGTGAATCTACTTCTTCAATTTGTTTGTCAGATATAAACAATGGTTGAAATTTTGACTTCATTCTTTGCCGTTTTTGTCGAGCACATACATACATACATTTGGTCTTGTTTGCATTTAAGGACATATGATTCAGTTGGGTCCATTCAGTAAGTCCATGAATATCATCTTGTAGTTTGTTTGCTAGTCTATGGGTGTCTGAATCACTGGAATGGAGCGATGTATCGTCGGCAAACATTTCGCACTTACATTTAACATAAAATGGTAAATCATTGATATAGATAGAAAACAGAAGAGGACCTAATACAGAGCCTTGTGGTACTCCGTATTTGACAGGCAAAAAGTTTGACATTTTGTTGTTAACTGTTACTGCTTGTTTTCTGTTACATAGAAAAGAAGACAAGAGATTAATGAATTCTGGATTTAATTTATACAGTTCTAATTTGCGCAGTAGGAGAGGATGATTTATAACATCAAACGCTTTCTCAAAGTCTATAAAAAGAATACCAGTAAATTTATTTTCGTTTATACTGCATAGAAGGCTATCAACGAGCTGTATGAGGGCTGTATGACAGGAATGATTTTCACGGAAACCAGACTGATCTTCATTGAGTAAATTATTTTTAGCAAGGTAAGAATAGAGGGACTTTTGCATGTGCTTTTCAATAGGCTTAGATAAAGCAGATAAAATAGAAACAGGTCGATAATTTGATGGATTTGATGTATCACCAGATTTATGGAGAGGAATAACTTTAGCTTCCTTAAATTTTAAAGGAAAGGTTTGTTTATCTATACACAAATTGTATAAATAAGTTAGCGTGTCAGAGATAATTGGGCATGAAACTTTTAGTATTTTTACATCTAAACCGTCTAAATCTCGTGCACCAGATTGTTTTAAAGATGAGAAACTTTTACTGACATCCAATACCGTCATTGGTTGGAGAGTAAAAGGAAAGTAAATATTCTTTGAATCAAGGTAATGTTTTAAGTGGCTGAGATCATTTTCATTGGACCTGTCATGTAATATGATTTTATCTTTGATGTTTGCAAAGTGGTTGTTTAACTGATTTGCAGATACGTCTGTAAGAATTTGCTGACTTCTTGATACTTGTTTATTATTCAACATATTGATAGCTTTCCAGATCTGACGTGAATCCTTTGTAGAAATTAACATCTTTTGGAAGTAATTGCGTTTAGATTTTCGTTTCATTGAGTTTACCTTATTTCTTTGTTTTCGAAATTCTTTACTTGTTCCGAAATTGCTTAAATGATTTCTTTTATTAATTTCTAAATCAATTTCTTTTGTTATCCACGGTGGTTTTGTTTCTTGTTTGACTCTTTTCTTTATGAATGGAGCATGCTTGTTATATACAGAAGTAAATGTACTGATCCAATATTCAGCTGCTTCATCAGGATCTCTTATTTGATATATGTAGTCCATCTGTGCCGTGGCAAGGTCTGAAAGGAAATCTTCTTTAAAGTTTCTAAAGCTTCTATAATATATGATCTTATGCCCTACCTTTGGAACTTTAACACGGGTTTTGTACCAAGTAAGACAAACGGGATTATGGTCACTACATCCACATGGTGGAGCACATACTTCAATAATAGGTTGTCTTGTGTTTGTGTAAATGTGATCAATTAAGGTGCTTGAATGTTCAGTTACACGGGTTGGTTTGTCAATAAGTTGTTCTAGGCCGTGTAAAGTGTAGTTTTGATGCCACTTGGGTTTGGGTTTCATTAAATCTATATTAAAATCTCCCAAAATGATAGTTTCAAAACTTAGCATCGTTACTTCATCCATAAGGACACTAAATTTGTCTTGCCAGTCTGTAGTTTCTGATGGATTTCTGTATATAAATCCTATGATTAGTGGTTTACTGTTTTTCATGCTGATTTCAATCCATACAGATTCAATGTCATAATTTTCTAGATTATTCAGTTTTTTGTAGTTTAACGAAGATGCAACATACAATAGTATGCCTGTGGTTTTGGGTTTATGTGGATCTAGTCGAATTATCTGGTATCCTGGCATATTCATATCAGCATCAGTTATTTGTGAGGACAAACGGGATTCTGCGAAACAAAATACATGAAAATTGTTACCATTGTTGTGAAGAATAGTTGCAATATCGTCTTTCTTATTTGTTGCATTGTTAATGTTCAAGTAGCCTATTCGAAGTCCTTGTTTTATTGGCCACGTATCTAATGTTAAAGACATGTTGCAGATCGTTTGGGAATAATTTCAATAAGTCTAGAAAAGTTTTTTTTCAGTTTTAGAATGTGTATATACAACAAGTAATGCAATGTATATCTGAGTTATAGAAAAGCTCAAAGAGTAAAAAAGAAAGGACAAGTAGTTCGGGTAAGTGAACACCGCCTTCAGCGTTACTAGATACACACTGCACACACTGTATCTTCTATACTGCAACAGCAATTAAGTTCAATGACAAAAATGAAAAAAAAAAAAAATTCTTTACAAAATAATCTCCAACATTCATACACACATTCACTCAGATAGGACAAAAAAAAAAATATATATATATATTAATGTACCAACAGAATAACAGACAAATACAACAATCTTCAAACCAGAAAAAAATGCATTAAGAAAATCAGATAAAGTACAACAGAAATTATCGCAGTCCGCCAAATTCGAAATTCAAGGGTCCAAAATTAGTCACCAGGCACAAGTTCCCAGGTCCGATATCAAAAAACACACATTCACCCTACTAACGTTCAGACTTGATATATCGATGTTGATTGTCATGGGAAAAAAAACGATTTACACTCAAATAAAAAAGGTGTTATAGGTGCGCGCATCCGTGTACGCACACACGTATGTACACACGCACTCCCCCCTCTCAATCCACCCCCCCCTCCACACACACACACATAAACGCGCGCGCGAGAGCGCACCATGTGAATGCAACCACTCTGTTACTGAGGTCTCTGTTGGTGAAAAAGCTGTGATGCCATGTTCATCAGCTGAAGGGCGTATTGTCCGGGTTGTGTCGGTAAACCTTCAGGATACCAGGTATTGGGGAGTGGCACAACTACACGCGGGTCATGGAGTAATTGCTGATGGTTTGGGATAGCTGTATGAGTTTGGTCACCCATGACTGAAGGTGGATACAGGGACGAGGGGTATGGGTGTAGCGTAGAGGGGTACCAAGGTCCTTGGAATGGGTAATGGGGTGGGTTGGAGCACAAAGGAAAAGGGACTCCATGGGTTTCCTGGACAGACAGATTGCCTCTGTCCTGGGGGAGTCTGTGGAAGGAAGGCTGAACGGTCTGGTCCATGGCGTCCAACTGCTGCAGTGCAGGAGCAGAACGTACAGGAACAGGACCCTCAGGATGAACTGGATACAGCCTGTCGTTGAATGGCCCACCACCTCTCCGTGTACGTGTGTGTGTGTGTGTGTGTGTGTGTGTGTGTGTGTGTGTGTGGTGAGGATAGTCACTTTTGTGTGGTTAATTGGCTGGCTTTTTTTTTTGCGTTTTTGTGTTGGTCTAGTTTTCATTGTTAATTAGTTGTTTGCCCCCCCCACCCCCCCACCCCCACCCCCTTTTTTTTCCCCCTCTAAACCACGAGTGACCGTGATTGTTATTCTATTATCTGTTTCTGTGTTTGTTTATATATTAATCAGTCATTCAAACAATCTGTATACCTGTGTGTTTATCTATGCATGTGTATTTATTAATTTATCAATCTATCTCTGTATTCCCGTCTGTTCTACCTAACTATCACTCTGTCTACCTTTCTATCTTTTTATTTATCTGTCTATCTATATCTATAAATACATATCTGTCTATCTCTCTCTCTATCTGTCTATCTGTCTGTCTGTTTATCCATATATTTGTCCTTCCGTCCATACATCTAACCATCTATTCGTTTCTCTGTCTCTGTCTTTGTCTCTGTCTCTGTCTGTCTGTCTGTCTGTCTGTCGGTCTGTCGGTCTGTCTGTCTGTCTGTCTGTCTGTCTGTCTGTCTGTCTGTCTCTCTCTCTCTCTTCTCACGCTCTCCCTCTCTGTGCATGCGTGCGTGCTATGTGCGTATAACTACACAAAGCATCATGTGACCCAGTTGTGGAAAGAGGAATGACTGGCTGAGCAGGTCTCCGTGTCAGTCTTTGGTCCGCCCCTGTTAGTAGCCCTCGAGAAGCTGGAGGTATGGACGAAGCCTTACATCTCAGTCCTTGATTGAATACAGTTTTTTGAGTTCTGTCTGTCATTCTGTTTCTCTGTGTTTGCGGAGGGGGAGTCTCTCTCTCTCTCTCTCTCTCTCTCTCTCTCTCTCTCGCTCTCTCTCTTCTCGCTCTCTCGCTCACTCACTCTCTATCCCTCTCTCCTCCTTCTCTCTCTCTCTCTCTCCTCTCTCTCTCTCTCTCTCTCTCTCTCTCTCTCTCTCTCTCTGGATGTTTGGTTAATGGTTGGGGTGTGGAGGGTGGCTTTTGTGTTTGAAATGTTTCTTTTTCATTTTTGAGGGCAAGATGCAAACAAGCCTGCCATGTGCTTATTCTTTTCCCTCATTAAACAAATTTCGTTCGTTCGTTCGTTCGTTCTCTCTCTGTCTCTCTGTCTCTGTCTCTGTCTCTGTCTCTCTCTCCTCTCTTCTCTCTCTTCTCTCTCTCTCTCCGCTATCTATATCTCTAGTATATTAGTGGAAGAGAGTTGTGTGTGTGCGTACGTTTAAGATCGGTCCTTGAGTAGCTATTTTCATCTCCCATTGCCCTCATTCTGTCTCCTTTTACTCCTGTCGTGTCTTTCATATTGCTGCCAAAGGCGAAAAGACTGTTCGAATATTCTCTTTCTGAGTGCTTGCATTGTGTGTGTGTTGTGTGTGTGTGTGTGTGTGGTGTGTGTGTGCGTGGTGCGCGCGTGCGCGTGCGTGCGTGCGTGCGTGCGTGCGTGCGTGCGTGCGTGCGTGTGTGTTTAAGATCAGCTCCTGAGCATTTATTTTCATCTCCCGTTGCCCTCATTCTGTCTTCTTTTACTTCTGTCGTGTCTCTCATATTGCTGCCTCAAAAAGGGAGAATATATGGATATATTCCTTTTCTTTTTCTGCATGTGTGTGTGTGCGCATTCACGCGTTCGTGCTTGGGTGCGTTCGTGCATGCGTGTACGTGCGCTTGCTGGCTTGCGTGTCTGTGTACTTGGGCGCGCGCGCGCGCGCGCGCCGCGCGTGTGTGTGTGTGATAGCGAGCATGTTTGTGTGGTGTGGGGGGGGGGGGGGGGGGAGGGGGCAAATCGCACATGCGCGTGCTTCTGTACACGCGCATTCACGCGTGCGACTGCCATCGAACCGTGGTGGTGTACGTCAGTCAGTCAGCCAGAGAGCGTGACACTGATTAGAGGAGGCTTTTCCCATTATCGCTCATCGGCTGCTGTCACAGCGGGTGATGTACGTCGGCCTGATGAGGGCTGACGCTTGTCGTGCCAGCAGTTGGTGGTTTGGAAAACACTGAGGGGAGTGGGGGTTGGGGGGAGGGGGGGGGGGGTCCTGTGTGCCGGTCTTCATGATGAATGAAGATCCACTCGTCAAGACATTGACTACTGATGGTGATGAGATGCTGAGGTGGCTTTGGACACTCTTTGTCTTTGTGTATGGGACCAGTTTGATGAGAGTTTGGGAGAGTAAGCTTGGGGGGGGGAGGGGGGTCAGTGTGTATTTCATGAGGGAGGAGGGACAGACGGACGGAGGGAGCGAGAAGAGAGAGAGAGAGAGAGAAGAGGGGGGGAGGGGGGGGGGGGGCGGTTAGGAGAGCACGGGGAGGCGCGTGAATTTTTTTCATCTATCTCTTGTTTGTTCTAAAAGCTCGAAAAAGAGACGAAGTGACAACTAAATGAGGAATTTATCTTAAATTTTTTTTTCAAATAACGTCGGAATTTATCTGAAACTACGAATATAACAAAT
>CM065716.1:30493369-30515869 GCA_033310375.1 Conus canariensis | reverse complement strand
GCCAAGGTCTGGGTATCTGCGAATGTCTTCCCTGTCTGCTGTGCTCCGCAACGTTGCCAGTCCATCGTGGTTTTCAGTCTGCTCTGCAATGTTGCCAGTCCATCGTGTTTTTCATTCTTCTCCTCCGCCTCTCTCCTTGAACCGTTCCCTGGAGGACTGTTTTAGCGAGACCCTCGGATCTTGCTACATGGCCGTACCAAGGTAGTTGTCTGTTTTTGACTGATGTCAGTAGTATGGTCCTACGTGCGTGTGTGTGGCTGAGCACGTTGCCTGATGGTTTGACGCACTTGTTGATTGATGATATGACCAGTATATCGGGTGCTTAGTATCTTGCGGTAACATGTCGGTTATTTTGGGGGATTGGATTCTTCTTTCCAGATCCGCTGGTCCATGACTGGCATGCGTACATGGGGGGAAATCAGCTGCCGTAGTCTTTCACCTTGGTAGGACAGACCTCGTATGTGATGCAGTGAAGTAACTCCCAACAAACCACGAAAAGATTCCTACTTCATCAATACATGGGTCCCTTGAAAGCCGTCTAACACACGCGCATATAATTGCACGGTACAGTGGTCTGTATTACGGAATGTTTTTTTTTTCTTTTTTTTTTTTTTTTTTTTCATTTAGAGGCAAATAGCACGGATTTGAAATGGAAGTCGATCCGCAGGTTACATGAGAACAGAACTTGAAGGCTTGTATAATTGTAGAGTTAATTTTATCATTATTACTGTTTCTTCAATGATGAACTATAACGAGGAAGACGACAGTGATTCTGTTGTGGGCCCGGGGATCATTTTGGTCTGAAAGCGTAAGGGCTGTGCTCTGTATTTCATAAAGTATCCTTGCTTCATCAAGGCTTGAGAGACAACGGTTGTTTTCCGCAGTTACAGCCGCTGTCACTTCTGATTTGACTGACAGTGCATATGTTGTTCAACAGTAGAGCTGACTACTCACACTATTGGCACCTTTTGACCTCCCTTGCATCCTTGTTGAATCGTCAAGCACTGGCTCAAAGGTATCCTTTTACATTGATTACTTTTCGCTCATTATGGGTTTTTTTTTTCAGTTTATTTTCTTACATAATATTTTCTTCTCATTTCCCTTTCCTGCTCTTCGCTGGCTACCAATGGGGGGAAGGCTTTGCGTTTCGCTTTTGTCCGCTGGGTTGTGAGAGTACTACAGAATTACAGGCGGTATAACTCCTCTGTGTGTGTGGTGTGTGTGTGTGTGTGTGTGTGTGTGTGTGTGTGCGTGCGTGCGTGCGCTGCGTGCGTGCGTGCATGCGAGCGTGTGCGTGTGGCAACAGATATACGCACACAGACAGACAGACAGACCGACACACACACACACATTGCACTGTGTGTGTGTGTGTGTGTGTGTGTGTGTGTGTGTGTGTGTGTGTGTAAAGGGAGCTGTGTGCCCACATACTTATTATGTATTCATTGAAACCTTTGCATAGACATTCTTGCTTCATTTACCCTCCCTACTTGGCTGCCGGTACGATTTATCCGCCCCCCCCCCCCCACCACTCCTCACCCCACCTTCCTGATATATTGCCACACTGAAGAGCACATCTGTAAGGTTCCACCGTGTTTTGCACTTTTATTCGTTCTTGGTTCAGTGTTGTTGTTTCAGTTGGGGGTTTTTGCGCATTAACATATCTCTGGAACTCCAGAAAGAGAATCTGAGGGAGGGAAAGGGGAAGAAGGCCAACACTGTGTTGGTTATGGCGCTCTATAAATTTATGGCTTTTCTGTGTGTGAGAAATGATAATCGTGGTTTTGTGTTTCCAACTTGAGAGGCAATTTGGGCATACCAATGATATTTGTGCTGGTTTTTATTTCTCCCTTTCAATTTTTGCTTTTTATTTTTTTGTATGTGTGTTCCTTTCAATTTATATTTGTAAAGAAGTGTGTGACTGACTTGTCTCAGAATTTGATCTAAAAAGGTTTTTTTTTCGCTCCTTTTTCTTTCTTTCTTTCCGTTTTCAGATATGCATGACATTTCTAGGAGTCAGGGCAAGGAAGGAAGTGGGTTATAGACAGTTGAAAAGAAAGTAGACAGATAGAGAAGTGGGTTATGGACAGTTGAAAAGAAAGTAGACAGACAGAGAAGTGGGTTATAGACAGTTGAAAAGAAAGTAGACAGATAGAGAAGTGGGTGAAAGACAGTTGAAAAGAAACTAGACAGACAGACGAAGAGAAGTTGCAGACGATGGAAAAAAAAGACCAACTAGCGAAATCGGAGCTGGTGATACCACTACGATACCACTAATGCTGCTGCTGTTGTTAATGCCTCTGTTGCTGCTGCTGCTGCTTTTACTACTACAACTACTATTACTACTACTAGTTCTACTACTACTACTATACTACTGGTGCTGCTACTGATAATGAGAAAAACCGTAATCCCAATATTGGTTATGGATTTTTTCCCCGAACTATGAGTGTTTTACATCAGTAGAAATGGGGATAGGGGGTGGGGGAAAATCACCGAATACCGTAAGTAATAATTGCACACATATACTCTTTATCATAATTACAATTCATACTTTGTAGGTCGAATACCGTAGGTAATGAATTGCACACATATACTGGTTATCATAATTACAGTTGATACTTTGTAGGTCATCACATCAGCAGTTGTCCCTCTCTGCATCATCCCTGTCCTTTCCCCCGCCCCTACCTCCACGTCTCTCCGCCCTCTTTCCCTCCTTCCCACCTCTCTTCTGTCCTCCTCCCCCATATCGACACACAACACACACACACACACACACACACACACACACACACACACACAGAGCACACACACAGCACACACACAGCACCACCAGCACACTCACACACACACACCACACACACACACACACACACACACACACACACACACACACACACACACACACAGAGTTAGAGGCGATGAAAAGTACGGTAATGTTTAGAAATTTTGCTTCATTTTCCGCCCTCAGTCACTCCGTTTTGAAACTAAGGTAATGTTGTTATTGCCCTGCTGAATCACAGATAGGTCGTGGACACTGACTACTAGAAAAGATAGAAAGTACTGGCAAAGGCAGACTAGACACTGATAAAGAAAATTAGAGAGAAGTCGTAAACAGTGAACTATAGGTAATTAGATTTGAAACTCCAGTCACTCACAGACGGTAGACGGTGAGAGAAGTAGTGGAAACTGACTACAGATTTTGGCAAGCGGTCGTTCCAGCGCACATCTTTATTTGCAGGAGATTTAGTTCCTCAACTTCTGTCTTACCTTGTTCCCACGCTTATCCATTTTTCTCACTGTATTTTCATCTTTTATTATATGTGTTTGTGGCCAGTTGTTTGATTAAATGTCTGTACGGATGAAAACAATTCATAAACGACGAAACAAAAAGACAGAAGGCAGACGAGCGGGAAGTCACAGACAAGATAGAACGTTTGAAGCGATTGGGAAAAGACGGGGACCAACAATAGCTTAGAGCAGTGCTCGTGAGACCAAAGTGGTCTTTGGAGGTGAGAGAGAGAGAGAGAGAGAGAGAGAAGAGAGAGAGAGAGAGAGAGATGACTAATATTATGCATGCACATGCGTACATGCACGCACTCATGATTCTTACGCGCACGCGCGCGCGCGCCCACACACACACACACACACGTACACGTGTAGACACATTGTACACACACACACACACACACACACACACACACACGCACGCACGCCGCGCGCGCGCGCGCGTCACGTGCTCAAGCACACACACACAACACACACACACACACACAACACACACACACACACACACACACACACAGTGCGCGCTACACCTCACGACACACAGACAGACAGACAGACAGACACACACACACACACACACACACACACACACACACACACACACACACACACACACACACAGTCATTCATTGACATTGGCGAGGAATTCAAGTACACCATTAGGATGTATCTGAAGATTGTTGGAGGCGCCATTCAACCCACGCAATTTATCAGCGCTAATTCACGAGTTCCGGGTATGGAAAAAAAAAAAAAGGCAAAAAGAATCAGCCAAACTAGTACAAAAAGAACTAAAATGGGACAAATTAAAAACAAGGCAAGCAAAGGATGCAGATAATGCCCCTCCCACTCCCAGTTCCATGCTTCCTCATCCCACCATTCACCGATTTACCTTCTGCTTAGCTAGTCGTCACAGTAAGCATAAAAAGATTGCTAAAAAAAAAAGGATAGTAGACCTTTTAGAGGGGAAATACGGGTGAATGTGCCGGAAGAAGGCTGAAGAGGAGGAAAAAAAGAGACAGAAATAGGGAAGAAAATGCCACGATTAAAAACGGAACGAATGGAGGGTGTACAACTCGAGAAAAGACCACTGTTGCACGGTCAAAATTTAACACCCCGGCAGTACAGGGATGGACTCGCTCACAGACACACACTTGCGTACACACACACACATGCACGCACGCACGCACCCACGTTCGTACGCACGCACGCACACTCGCACGGCGCATGCGCATATACCCACACACTGATACACGCAGATGTATGCATACATGTACATTCACACACACAAAACGCACGCCGAGCCCCCCCCCCCCCCCCCCACACACAACACACACGTACGTACGCACACACGCGCTTGCGCGCGCGCGCGCGCGCTCGCCCGAGCAGACAAACACACAGACTCACAACCAGGGCGGATGGGTACCCTCACTCACATGATGACGGTGTAGTAGCGCACGAAGAGCCTGAAGCTGTAGGAAGCGGCCACGGTGGCGTTGAGGCCGAAGAACATGGGCAGCTGCAGCAGCAGCAGGGAGAGGTCGGAGATGGCCAGGGCCGTCAGGAAGCAGTTGGTGGGCGACGCCATCTCCTTCCGGCTCAGCACCACCAGGCTGAGCACGTTGCCCACGATGCCGAAGGTCACCACCAAGGGCACCAGCACGCGGTCACACACCAGCTGAGTGTGCAGCAGGTAGTCTGGCGGCGGGGGCCGGTCTCCGCCGGCGGGGGGCATGGGGACGGGGACCGCTGTGGTGGTGGTGGACGGAGAGAGGGAGGCGAAGTGGCGAGTGTCGGCAGCGGCCATTTCCTCGGGTAGGAGGTGGGAGGCCAGCGTGGTGGTCAGGCCGTGGAGAAGGACCGTGCTGGACATGGTGATCTGATTCAGAGAGGGGTCTGAGGGACACTGGGTTCCTCCACCTCTGAACTGGACACGGCTTGAATGATCCGAACCTTTTTTTTCTTAGCGGCGAACGGCTCTTGACCGTGTTCAGATCATCAGTCGAATATCCCCGTCTGTTCAACTGCACGAGTGAAATATCCTCGTCATGAAAACGACGGTTGTAGAAGTGTCTACGTTTTGTTGTTGTTGTTGTTGTTGTTGTTGTTGTTGAAGTCACACAGGATATGTCCAATCACACCTCGGTCGCTGCTTATCCTCGAAGTCACATATTTTCTTTTTTAAGTCACAAAGGTTATGCCCTATCACGCTTCGGTCGCTGTATTTCCTGAAAGGGGTCGAGTTCAGCTTTTTGTTTTGTTTTGAAGTCCCACAGGGTTGTCTGTCCTGGCACGATTCAGTCTCTTGCTTTTCCTGCTTTTAGAACGACGTACGATGACTGCAGAGTGTCCGTGAGAACGCTTTTGTTGTTCGCTGCCGTGATGACTGCAGGAGTCCGATTTCCACCTTGATCGTTTTGCCAAGACCCGCCCCTCAGCTTCTTCTTCTTTCTTTCTTTCTTTCCTTCTTTCCTTTCCTTTCTGCCCCGTTTTTTTTTTTTTTTTTTTTTTTCACCCTGACACCTCCGTCAAAAAGAGTGAAGGTAAGATTTCAAACCAGTCCGTCGTTGTCTTGAGGTCAGACGGGAGGAACTTTCACTAGAACACCCCTGCTCTTTTCTTTTCTTCTTTTTTTTTTTCTTCTTTCCCTTCTCTTCTCGTTCAAGGTGTTGAGTAAGGCTGACTTGCCTCAAGTCAAGCACTGGCAGTGTGCAGAGGAGCGGCAGATGATGCGGGCGCTTTGAAGTGACGTGCGCCGCCTATCATTGTCTGATCTCACGAGGCCCCCGGGGCCCCGGCCACGGCAGCAGGAGGCGAAGTCATTTACCAGTGGAAGGGGGCGGGGTGTTGTTTTCTAGTCTGCACTGCTACTACGACTACTACTACACCACCATTCTGCACAAACACATTACATGCGCTCTGAGACACTGCTGTTACGTTTTTAACTCCTTCCCTGTCTTGTTGACGTCTTCGCGAGGGGCATCAACGGCAGGCGGAAGGGAGGATTATATTGTTGTTGGTTAGGGTATTACGTTCGTTCTCAAGTCGATGACAAGTCGTGTAGTTCCGGGGACGTTGATTTGTTTGGCGTAAGTTTTCTTTTCTTTCTTTCCTGTTTTCTTTTCTTTTTCGTTTCACTTTGGTGAGGAGGGAAGAAGGACGGAAGGAAGGAAGGAAGGAAGAATTAAGAAAAGAGAGACTGAAAAGTGTTGAGAGTTGGAAGAGAAGTCGTTGGAGTGCAGTAGAAGAAGAATAAAAGGCTGTCAGTGTGTTCGGTGGGTTATAAAGGGTCGGGAGGCAGGAGGGGGCGGGGCCGCATCCTCTTGACAGCTGTAGCGGTGCCTGCCTCTCGCCTCTAGTTCCTGCCTCTCCTCCCCTACCCCGCGCCCCCCGCTTCCCCCCCCCCTCCCCTCCGCGACTCGCCTGTCCGCCGCCTGTCTTTATGTCTGCTAGTCTCTGTCTCTCTCTGTGTACCTCTCTGTCTCAGTCTCTGTGCCTCTCTGTCTGTCTCTGTTTCTGTCTGTCTCTTTTGTTTCTGTCTGTCTTCTATTTCTCTCTTTCTGTTTCTGCCCCCCCTCTCTCTCTCTCTCTCTCTGTGTCGGTCTGTCCGTCTGTCATTCTCTCTGTTGGTCTGTCTTGTTTGTCTGTCTGTCTCTCTGTATATGTGTATGTGTGCGCGCGCGCGCGCGTGTGTTTGTCAGTCAATCTCTCTCTTTCTCTCTCTCTCTCTCTCTCTCTCTTTCTCTCTTCTCTCTCTCTCTCTCTCTCTTCTCTTCTTCCTACCATCGTCTTCTGTCTGTCTCCCTCTGTCTCCTCCTTTTCTGTCTTTTGTCTCTGTCTCTTGGTCTCTGTCTCTCTCTGTCTCTTTGTCTCTGTCTCTCTCTCTCCGTCTCTCACATTCTCCGTCTCTCTGTCTGTCTCTGTCTTTCTCTCACTCTCTCCTGCTCTCCGCCTCCTGTATTAAATGACAAACAAAACACATCAGACTCACACACACACACACACACACACACACACACACACACACACACACACACACACACACACACACACACACACACAACTCCACACGCACGCATGCACACACCACACACACACACACACACACATGCACGCTGGCGTTCTCTCTTGTTTCTTCACTGGCGTGCTTGCTCGCACCAAATACTCTATTCAGCCGTCTTCCACGAATGTCCAGTTGTCGATGTCAACAATGTCTGGCATGTGGAGGTCGAGAATTCGAGCAGCGTGGGGAGAAACTCATGAGGTGAGGTATGTAAGGTTTCTTGGTTATATCTCAGCACTCTCACGCTGGAAGTACCGATGGGACGAGCGAGCGAGAGAGCGAGAGAGAGAGAGAGAGAGAGAGAGAGAGAGAGAGAGAGGGGTGGGTGGGATCTCCAGGGGGCTGGATGTTCCAGTCTTGGATGGTCCTGGGGAAGAAAGATTTGTTGCACTGTAGTGTGTTTGGCAGGATATTCGGTCGTTGTGATGGCTTGTTCGACTACTCCCACATACTCTCACGATCGCACGTACGTGCACACAGTCATATGCCTATTCACAGGTATGTAAAGTCAAAATCCTGCGGCGTAAGCCGTTGGGGAAACAATGAATAAGTAGTCAGGAAATACGAACAAGCAACCGCGTTCGCTTTTATCGAGAGATGTGAAGGCATGAAAATAAGAAAAAGCTATTCCCTCTGTGGGTCCGTCCGTCTGACCGACTGTCCATCCCTCTGTTTGTCCGTCCGTCCGTCCATCCGTCTGTCTGTCTGTCTGCCTGTTTGTCTGCCTGCCTGCCTGCCTGCCTGCCTGCCTGCCTGTCTGTCTGTCTGCCTGCCTGTCTGTCTGTCTGTCTGTCTGTCTCACTCACTCACCCTTTTTTTCTGTCTGTATGCCTCTCTCTCTCTCTCTCTCTCTCTCTCTCTCTCTCTCTCTCTCTCTCTCTCTCTCTCTCTCTCTGTCTCTCTTAAAACGAACAAAACACCTTTTTCTTTTTTTTTTTTGTGTGTGTGCTGTCAACAGTTCACCCCTTCCCCTGCCCTCTGCCGCTCCATCCTACTCCACCCTCACCCGACACGCGTGAAAAATGTCAGAGTTAGAGTAATGATTGTTGACAGCGTCGTTGTGTTATGGGAGGATCTGTCAGGTTATTGTCCATGTGATTAGCTTCAAGGAGGAGAAGGGGGGTAGGGAAGGTGGGGGAGGGGTGAGGTTGGAGGGGGGGGGGGGGTGCTTCTTGGCGAGTCAGGAACGTCCGTTTTCATCAGCAGACCATGGGTTAGTGGAAACGACGGGTACGTCAATAATTGGGGAAACGCGCTGTAGTTCTGACCAGAGAGAGAGAGAGAGAGAGAGAGAGAGAGAGAGAGAGAGAGAGAGAGAGAGAGAGAGAGAGTTTTCTCTCTGTTTTGTTGTCTGTCTGTCTGCTGTCTGTCTGTGTCTCTCTGTGAGAGAGAGAGAGAGAGAGAGAGAGAGGAGAGAGAGAGAGAGAGAGAGAGAGAGAGAGAGAGAGAGATCACGCGTGTGGTTTGTGTGTGTTCGTTTCTGGGTGCGTCCCTGTGTAGGCATGTTTACTCCCGAATCCCATCTTTTTTGTCGAAATATTCATAGGAGGACGCATGTGGACAGTGGCTCATACACGCATTCTTCTGTTGGCTGTCTTGATCTGTGCAATATCAGAATAGTGTACATCCCTCCGCCCCGACAGAACTGTTTAGAATCAAGTTGCCCAGCCCAGGCCGTGTTACCTGCAGGGATAGGACCACAAGGTAGAAACGCGTAAAATGCGTTTTTTAATTAAATCAAACGAACAAACGAACAAAAAACACGCTTCTGGTCTATGATAGAGATGTTATAAAACTGTGAAGGGTTAGCTCATCAGAAGTTAGCTCATCAAAGGTAAGTGCACTACTTTGGTTGGTTTTTCTAAGCTTCTAGTTTGTTTACGAGCTTCGACCTATCCGGCTGCGCTGAGTGATTTAGCCGTTTGCGAGGAACGTGCACCCCTGAACTCCGACCGTAAACTGCCTTTCTCTCCGGATCCCGTTCACATCCCTGCCTGTGGCTAACAAACAAATTTCTTCGTGTGTTTGCCCAAATTCAACCCGTTCTCGTCCAACTTTTTGTCGTCTTGCCCAACTCTCTGTCCAAGAAGTGTCTGTTGTACCGTTACAAGTTCGGACGAATCGCTTTCCAAGGTCACCATGATGTACAAAATCACCCGTGGATTGATGGATGTGACGCTGATGGCTGGGGGCGGGGGCCATCATTTCTGCCACCAATCCACAAAAGGTTGGGTCCTAGTCCCAGCTCAGAGGTGATCATAAATTCCTTCTTTCGCTCACTCATTCGCCTCTGGATTGTACCACTCCTTCAGAGGTTTCTGTGGCCAGCTCCTCTACGGCCTTCAGGTCACAGGGAGCTGCCTCAGATCCCCAGCTTGTGGTCGGTCCCCTCGCCTCATTCAGTCCTCGGTAGGTAGCCGCATTGGCTCTGAAAGGTCAGTGGAAATCAGGACTGTGTCAATCAAGATTTAGACTGTCACCGGGATCGCTACGGAATCTGTATTGGTCTCTCTCCCCCCTAATTCCCCGCCTCGTCACCTCTTCCCCTTCCCGGAGGCCTGCTAATAAGTACACTACCCAGTATAACTGTGATTTATTGTTGTTATTGTTATTGTTGTTATTATTATCATTATTAAGAACTTTCATACGCTCAACCAATGGAATGCCTTAGGAGTTTACTATAACCAAGAACACACATCAAATTATAAGGGAAATGGATTCGAACAACAGGCAACACACACACACACACACACACACACACACACACACACACACACACACACACACACACACACACTCACACAAACGGGGGACCACACAAAATGCAGCCCGAAGTCACGAGCTCGCTCCACTTCCACGCGTACACCTAACCTCACCCTCTCTCTTTCTCTCTCCATCTACCTCTCAAACAAAAACAAATACTATTAGGTGAATTGACACAGCCATCCAAACATATATAATACTCTCGACAACAGCACCGGCACGTATTTGTATATATCTGTCAGATGGGAAAAGAAAAGTTTAGCTTTTTTGTGCACCATCGTGGAAGTTTGGCCTGTATGGGATTTGCCGAGGGCCAGTAACAGAATGAAGTCGACAGACTCTTCGTCTGGCTGAGGTGTGCCGTTCAGCCCAAGGCGGCGGATACGCAGGTTTCACCGCGCATCCAGTATGTTCAGGACAACCTCCGTGGGAAGTTTACTTCCGGTTTTCAATACATCAACTTTCAACAAACGAAATCGAAAGCTGGTCGTACTTAATTGCAGTATGCTGGAGGGTTTTGCCGCTGTGCCGTTCGTGGATGCACGGCTCAGAATGCGACAAAGACCTTTCCTGTCCTGAAATACCGGATAGAGGAAGAAATAACGATCGGTGAACAGACGCGCTGATACGAGAAAGTCTGAGGTCTAGTGTCGTCTGCCGAAGAATCGTCAGCTGTTGTAGAGTCGATGTTGTTAGCCAATCGGAATAGACTGTTCGGACCAATCGGAATGCAGTTTCGTAAAGATGCGGGATGACTTGTGATTTCCTGAAAGTCTGCTACCACACATTATATGACGTTCAATGTAGATTTTATTGAACGGCACTCAGCCAGTCTTAAAGATTAATCGCATCCATGAACTGTTCAGCCCAGCGGAGTAAAGGTGTGCTTGCATCATTTCAGACATATACTGTTTAAAATAGCGTGTTTTGATGTGTTTGTGTTTGGGCTCGTTGTGTGAGTCATCTTTCCATGATTTTACTTTCCTTTGCTAACAGTCACACATCAAGTGGTATACTAGGAAGAACAACATCACTTCATATTTTTACCCAGTTGGTCTTTGTTTAACGGAAAGTTTGTTGTTGTTTTTTCGTTTAATTTGCAAAAAATCGACCGGCCTTAGCAAGACGATCGATGCACTCCATACTGCGAACATCATGAACGGAAGTAAATTTCCCCGATGCCTGTCGAAACTGCCCGTTCTTGCAGCAGCTGGCTATCCCCGCTCCTGCAGCCCCTGTTCAGCCCAAACTGTTATCGAACCCAAATTCTGTCGTCTTGATCAAGCTCTTGACCTGTAGTCAAGACTTGGTTCTCGGCCCTCATGTGTAGATTCTGCCAACAACAGTGTTTGTTAGTCAAAGTGCGGTCACTCAGCCTAAACGGTGTAAGTCTAGATAAAGACATTTTGCTTATTCCCAGACTTTGTCATCCAGCAGAAACGGACCCTTCGCCAAGCATGACCGTCTTACCAAAAACTCTGCCCACATGCTAGAATACTGTCAGGTGTCTTGTCAACGCTGTCAGTTTGTCAGAACGTGGACGTCCCCTACCCACTTGCCTAATCTCTGCCGTCTTGCCTCGAATCGCCATCTGACCGAAACTGTATATAATGATTATGCCTTAATTCTGCACACCTGTCAGGCCTTCGCACATTTGGCAAGACTGCTATCTTGGTAGAACTCTGCCACTTGCTGAAACTGCGCTGCCCTGCTGAAATTGTGCCGAGACTGCTTTTTTTTGCCTTCACTCTTCCTTGTTGCAGAATCCTGCTGTCTTGTCCAAACTCTCCCCTCCGGCAAAACCCTGCCCTCTTGTCCACACTCAACCGTGTAGCACAAGCTGTACTGTCTTGCTGAAACTCGAGATTTCGCCTTGGCTAGAATGCTGCATTTTCATGGAGGGAAAACAAAAAGGCGTTGACTGTGAGCCGGTCATTCGCGCTAAAAAGCTTCTGTTGGCAAATGGCGCCCACCCCTCCCTACCCACACCCCTCCACTCAAGCTGCCAGTCGTGTGGCAGGCCATCATACCTTTTTGGCATCGGTGCCTGCCAGCCTCACTACACCTGGCCTGAATGACGGATGGCAGCAGGGTGCCGATGTCTTTGGCCCCGTCAGTTCGGCCTACACTGCCCTTGTACTGAAGTCAGTTCACACTGCGTGGATTGACGGAGATCACCTGGAGCCACTGTCTGAACATGCTCAACAGCAAGGCGCTGCGGGAAGGGGGCTCTCTCGCTCTGTCTCTCGCTCTTTCACTGTAACTTCTGTATTGTTCACTCCGTTACTCCCTGGCTTTGCCCACCCCCTTCCCATACCTCTCTTCCCCAACTATCTTGTCTCCCGTCCTGTCTTTTCCTTGTAAGATACTACATTGATCCCTAGTTTAAAGAGCAATGCCCGGAACATTCTAAATAAAACAGTGACTGAAATACGGTCTGCCCCCGCTCACTCCCCCCCCCTCCCCCTCTCTCGTTCGTTCTCTTCCTTCCCGCTTCCCCCCTCCCTTCTCTCTTTTTTTTTTTTCTCTCTCTCTCTTTTCTGTTTTTTGTCATTCTTTGCCTCTTTATCTCGAATTCTTCCCCCTTCTCCGTCCCCCCCCCCCCCCCCCCCCCCCGCCGGCAGTGTCTTCCTCTCCCAAGAATATTTGTAGTGGAATGGGGGAGGGGGGGGGGGGGGGGAGAAGTAGCGATTCTTCATGGCAGAACGCTGTCTGACCTGGCCTTGGGGAGTTCAATTGCAGCGTGGACCCGGCTAATTTCCCAGATGACGAGAGCCTGTGAAGTGAGCGTAGCATGGTTCCGCCTGCCCTGCTAGCCCGTCTGTCTGTCTGTCCGTCCGTCTGGCCGTCTGTCTGGCCGTCTGTCTGTCGGCTTGTCCTCGCTGGCCTCTCTGGATGGCTCGTTTGCTGCTCGACTGCATTTCTCTGTCGAGTTCCCTGTGGGAAACCCGTGAGCTCCCGTTGTAGACATACCATAACGTTTAAAATCAGTCTCTTCCACGATATGTATGGCTGTCGCCCACCGCGCGACACGTTCCAGAACCAGAGATTCTGTCGTTACAGTAAAGTGGTTCTGCTGCTCTATCTGTCCTGGAGCAGAGCTGTGTGAATGGTCGCCACGTCCACAGTAATTAGGGGTTCTCCGTCGTGGAGACCTGTCTATCTGGCCCCTCTCGGTGCTGTGCCTCATTGATGGTGGTGGACCTGTTGGTGCTTTTCCAGTCGTCAGCGCTCGTAAACTGTTTAAACGGCTTGCCGATTAGATTGCACGCGTCGTCGAGTGGGCGGTCCGATTAAGGTACCCCGAAACCAGAATTAATCGGCAGAATGGGGTATATGTAACCGGGGCAGGGGAGGGGGGCTGGGGTGGGGGGTGGGGTGATGGAGAGTGGGGGTTGGCGGTAAATCTTTACCCCAGCGCTTGCACTTTTTTTTTTTTTTTTTAATAGAAAAAAGCAGATTCTGACGGACATGTATGCACGTACGCATGTACGCACGCACGCACGCGCGCGCGCGCACACCACACACGCACACACACACACACACACACACACACACACACACACACACACACACACACACACACACACACACGCGCGCGCGCGCGCGCGTGTGCACACTGATATTGTTTTAAAAAAAAAAATTATCATTATTTAGAGTAAGTAGAAGAATATTTAATGCAATACTTTTGTGAAAAAACAACAACAGCAACAACAACAAAAAAAAAACCCCACTCACACACGCGACGAAATAGACCATTTCGAAAGAGACAGACGTATACAGTCTGGTTGGTAGATTCTCTCTCTCTCTCTCTCTCTCTCTCTCTCTCTCTCTCTCTTCTCTCCCCCCCCCCCCCCCCCTGTGTGTGTGTATGTGTGCGCGCGCGAGCGCGCTCTGGCGTTACATGTTGACATGAAACGCTGTCAAGAATTTTTCGCGAATAGGAGTGGATTGCCAGAGAGGTAGTCACGGCAAAGAATGCTGTATGCTGAAGGGTTATCAAACGACCAGTGATCCATATGGAAGAGAAGAATGCAGGGGTTATCAGGGTGTAATCATCATAGCATGGAACCGATCCTATGACCGGGCAAAGGCATGGCACAAACCGCAGAAAAAATCTTCCATTGCCACGGGCCCTGCAGGGAAGAGGCAGAAGCCTGTGTGGTCTGTGGTCAAGATGTTTATGGCTCTCCAGGCAGGGGCCTGCTTATTTTGGGCGGACCATTATTTCCCTGACCGGAAGATTAAGTGATTAAAGACACGGGTCGTGGGGGGAGGGGTTGGGGGTGGGAGCAAATGGGTATGAGCCAAGATCACGTCATCTGAGAAGCACGGGGGGAGAGTGCTTTCATCCCCGAGTTCGCTGCTGTGTCCGAACAGTGGGCGCTCAGAAGCGTACAGTTGTAGAGAAGATGATAAGGACGTGTTGTTGTTGTTTTTTTGGTGTAGTTGAGGATAAGGTGGGGGGGGGGGGGGGGGGAGGAGTAGGCAAGCAATGAATGTGCACTGACTAAACAATGAGAAACGTGCCATTATCGTATTCCTACAATCGCGAAGGGACCATCTTCTCCTCTTCTTTCTCCCCATCTTCCTTACCCAAGTATTCAGTTGGAATGGGTTTTGCTCCAGCGCTCTTCTTCTTTCATTTCAAGAAGTTGACAGAACGTCAGAAGACGTCTAAAAGCAAACTGGGACTGGTTATCAGGTTTCTTTATCATATCGCTTCTGCGCAGTCTGTTGTGTGGCAAAGACATGACGCTTGACCGCCACTCAAAACGATGATAGAATGACAACATTGCAAACAACATCTCAAGTTTAAAAAAAGTTCTAATGACAAAGATGCCATTGTGGGCAGTTATACGTAATTGCTCTTTTTTTCCCGATTAATTCGAGGTGAAAAAAAATGCACGAGTTGAACTGCTCTTAGAGTAAGTACAGTTGAAGAACGATATAGCCGTTAAAAGTTAAGCCATTCACCTGAACACTTCGAGGATTTAGAAAATGAATAAACACTGAAGAGACGCGCTATGTTAGAGAAGACGCATGTCAAACCACTGGTTCATATTGTGCCGAATACTGACAGTGAGGGGTGTGACAAACTATGTTACAGACCATGTATAACTAACAACTCGCATTGTGCCGAACGCTGACAGTGAGGGGTGTGACAAACCATGTTATAGACCATGTATAACTAACAACTCGCATTGTGCCGAACGCTGACAGTGAGGGGTGTGACAAACCATGTTACAGTGATCGTAGACAGTCATTCTGCAAACAGTCCAAACAGATTGTATGGAGATCCACTATACTGTTTTGGGAGTTATTTCCTGACGGGCGGACAGTTCAACACGCACACACACACACACACACACACACACACACACACACACACACACACACACACACACACACACACGCACATACACGCGCGCACGCCCGTAGGCACGCACGCACGCACGCACACACTCACACACACACACACACACACACACACACACACACACACACATACACACACAGAGAGAGAGAGAGAGAGAGAGAGAGAGAGAGAGAGAGAGAGAGAGAGAGAGAGAGAGAGAGAGAAATTTACATTGTGCTTGTGTTTCTCCTGCCATCGTATGGTTTTGTAATTGAATTATCTTTTTTTTTGTAGTTTATTTCTTCTCTTTTCTGACATGACACGCGACATAACACCAATCAGGAAAACCACAGGGATGAACAGAATCCCGTTTGTTTCTACCGCTGTTTTGTGATGAAACCAGTTAGAGACGTCTCGCTTTTTTTTTTTTTTTTCAGATCCTACAGACAGTTTAGCTTATCCGATGCTCGAAGAGAAAAAGGGATGAGAAGAGGGAGGGGGAGAGAGAGAGAGAGGGGAGAGAGAGAGGGGGGAGGGAGAGAGAGAGAGAGAGAGAGAGAGAGAGAGAGAGAGAGAGAGAGAGAGAAGAAACATTGAAGGGAAAGAAGGATGAATACTGGTGCATTGTGTTGGCTTCACTGCCGGACGAGGCAGTTGTCAGAGAAAGTTTTTACCTGAGGCTTGCTTCACAATCTTATCGGCGGCCGTCGCCACGGAGGCGAGCTTGAGCTTGACGCACGAGCAGAGAGAAGGGATAGGGGTGGGGCGGCGGGGGGGGGGGGGGGGGGGGGGGGGGGAGGGGGGAGGTAAGGGGCGGAGTTAGATGGGGGAATGGGGGGTGGTGGGGGTAGAGGGTGACGAACGGTGACCGGACCACAGAGAGCCTTTTGTTCCAGCGTTATCAGGCTCGCCTCAAGATGGCTGCGAGACTGAAACTGGAACTGTAGACTTTCCTCTTTGTTTTTTTTTGTTTTTTTTTTTTTCTAATTGTTCAGATCGTGAATCTCTCTGTCTGTCTGCCTGTCTGTCTCTGTTTCTCTCCCTCTATCCTCCCCTCTCTTTCTCCTCCCCTCCCCTCTCTAAGTGTCTGTCTGTCTCTGTCTCTGTCCTTGACTCCCTGACTGTCTGTCTATTTGTCTGTCTGTCCGTCTGTCTTCTCTCTCTCTCTCTGCCTCTGCCTCTCTCTGTCTGTCTGTCTGTCTGTCTGTCTGTCTGTCTGTCTGTCTCTCTCTCTCTCTCTCTCTCTCTCTCTCTCTCTCTCTCTCTCACCAATATTGATTGCCCGGAAAGAAGTGCGGAACAGTATCGTTGTCTGGAACTCTTTGGAGGGGGAAGATGGAGAGGGTCAGGAAACGGGCGGGAACAAGGAGCGGCGGGACAGGGAGACGAAGCGAGAAAGGTGTCAGTCTTGTTGATTGCACTGTCCGGTTCAGGGAGATAAGAACAGAAGGGGCTCTGCAGCACACAGAATCCTCCTCTTTGTTCACCCACAGGCCCCCGTCCCCGTGCGGCGGTGACAAGGGAAAGACTCGTGGGTCTGTGGCCTGATGACGCAGGGTCCTTTCTCTGGAGGCCCGGCGCTCATCATCTCCCGTCGGGTAAATGGAGGGTAGCATCGCACCTTGCTCATTCTTCTTATCAGGTGCGCGAGATGGACAAGGCCGCATTAAGTTTTCGGCACAAAGACCTGTCTGTGTGTGTGCACGTTTGTTGCCGTCATGTCCGCTGCTATTACGGTTGTGTTGTCTTGCGCTGTGATGCAAAAAAAACAAACAAAAACAAAACAAAAAAAAGAACCTTGTTTCTATGGGCCCGGATAGAAAAGCATGGCGGTGTTAAATTTAGAAGTGAATCAGTCGATGCGAAAAGAAGCGCGCAACAGTATGGAAGGATATTAGCTCCGTAAGTCTGTGAACGCTGTTTCCCTGTGTTCCCGATGAAAACAATAGTTATGCTTGAAGAAAACAACGATGACATGTCTATTATCGAGAAATCGTCATTGTTTTCTAGGAGCATACTGATTTTCTTGGAAAAAAAAATCATACACACAGAGGAAAAACGTGTATTATAACATCATGCATCCGTAATGCGCATTTTGTCAAGGAAAACCGTTATTATCCGTTAAAGTAGTGATAATGCAATACTTCTTTTCCCGGTTTATCATTTATTTTCATTGTTTCTTGAAGGACTGGAATTTTTGTTTTCACTGGGACAGCATATTAACTGACTTTCCTATTATCGCTGTTTTCTTGGAAGAATGATATTTCTTTTCCTCGGGAAACTGGGAAAACAGGCATAATATAATATCTTAAAGCCCGCATTCTAGTTACCGATTTCCTCGGTTATCATTGGTTTCTTGAAGATGAGAAGAGAGTTTTTCTGTGCAAAACACGGAAAACAGTTATTACATTGTAAATCCATAATAGTAACCGATTTCCCTAACGATATCCATGCTTTCTTGAAGATGAGGACTATTTTCCTATAGATAGCAGGAAAAGCAAGTATGAAATCTTAAACCCCGCATAATAGTAACCAATTTCCCTTATTACCAGTGCTTTCTTGAAGATGAAAACCCCGTTTTCCTATGGTAAACAGGGAAGACGGTTATAAAATCATAACCTTCGGATAATAGTTACTTGTTTCCCCAATTGTGAATGCTGTCTTGAAGATGAGAACTGTTTTCTTGTGCATAATAGGAAAAACAGTTATATGAAAACCACATAATGTTTACCGGTTACCCGTTATCATCCCCTTCTCGGTGATGAGATATTCAGGAAAACAAGGAAAACAGGTATTACATTGTAAACTCTGCATAATGATAACCAATTTCCCGTATTATCGTTGCTTTCATGAAGGCGATGTCTGTTTTCGCGTGGAAAACAGGGAAAACAGTTATTGTCGGCGTATGAAGAAAATGTGCTGCCATATACCATTCGTCCTTGGTCCGGCGGGGAGAAGGAACAAACACCAGGGTTCAACACAAGCCACTGAGAGCCACAGGAACGATTCAGTGTGGGAGATAGGGACAGGCAGGAAGACAGGCAGACAGAGAGCAGTCAAGACTCCCAGCCCTCATTCCTTTCTTTTTTTGTGCTCGTAGATTGCATTTCACATTTCTAGCTTCAATGTATCTGTTTTAGTTTTGGATGAATGACTGGCTTATGTATGAAGATGGAGAATAGACAACGTTGAATTTTATTTTCCAGATGTGTTAAACTGAGCAGAAATCCTTTCGCGAACGCACATACACTCGTGCAAATGCGCACGCGCGCGCGCGCACACACACACGCGCGCACACACACACACACACACACACACACACACACACACACACACACCACACACGTACACGCACACACATGCGTGTGCACACACACACACACACACACACACACACACATACAGAGAGAGAGAGAGAGAGAGAGAGAGAGAGAGGAGAGAGAGAGAGAGAGAGGGGGCAGGCACGTAGCACGCGCATGCGTGCGATGACGATTGCTTTATATAGAGACCCGGTTGCAAACATTTTCTTCCGAACTCCCAGTTATTGAATGTTTTCTTTCCCGAAGTGCGAGTTGTCATTCCTGGATTCATGTCTGTTAAGTTGCGGCTTTGCTGGCACCATCGTGCATATATTTGCCTGTACTTGTCACTGTTAAAATCAGTCAATACAAAACTTGCAGTTGTCGTTTATTGACAGCCATGCTTTCAGCATTTCTGGCAGTTTGTTTGCCCATTTCTCGTGATATATCAGAATGTTTCGTCTGATAAGTCGACAACCTGGCGTCGGGAGTTAATTACATATAAGGAAGGGTTGTTGGGGGGTTATGTGTGCATTTCGGAGTTGTGTCCATTTAATCGGTCTAGAGTTATTGGCGGGTTGGATTGTCGAACCTGTCGCCTAAATGAGAGGAACGAAAGTAAAGATTATGTCAATACTGTCAGCTGGCAATGACTGCGAAGGACGACGTGTTGTTCTTCTGCAAATGTAGGTCTGTAGCAACTTCATCATTTGATCCAAAGGTGGAAAGAAGCTGCCTCTGTCCTGCCTCTTACAAACGGATGTACACATGCATACCATGAAAAGCCGATAAAATGCACGAGTTTCTCAGGTCTCGCGTGGAATACAAACGGTGGCCATGATATAGGGACGAAAACGACGGTCTTCCTTATCTCCCGTGGAGTACGGACAAAGCATTACACCGCCTCTTTGGTCTCGCGTGGAATGCAAACAGTTGTGTAAAGTACGGACAAAACATAACTGTCTCTCGGGTCTCGAATGAAACACAAAGCGGTTGACTCGAAATAGGGACGAAACTCATATCTTTCTGGTCTTGCGTGGAATACAAACGGTTGCCGTGAAATACGGACAAAATATTACGATCTCTCGGTCTCGTATGGAACACCAAGGGTTGCCGTCAAATACGGACGAATCACTACAGTCTCTCTGGTCTCACGTGGAATACAAACGGTTACCGTGAAATACGGACAAAATATTACGATCTCTCGGTCTCGTGTGGAACACCAAGGGTTGCCGTCAAATACGGACGAATCACTACAGTCGCTCTGGTCTCACGTGGAATACAAACGGTTACCGTGGAATACGGACGAGACATTAAAGTCTCTCACGTCTTACATGGAATAAAACGGTTATCGTGAAATACGGACGAGAGATTGTAGTCTCTCTCTCACATCTTTCATGGAATAAACGGTTGCCGTGAAATACGGACAAAAGGCTACAGTCTCTATGGTCTCGCATGGAACACAGACACAATACAGTCTGTCTTCTTTTGCCTGGGATATAAACGATTGCCGTTAAATACGGACGAAACACCAGGGTCTCTCTGATCTCGCATGCAATACAAATGGCTGCTTTGAAATGCGGACAGCACACTACAGTCTCGCCTAACGGTTGTCATATAATACGGACGAAACATTACAGTCTCACTGGAATACAAACGGTTGCAGTGAAATGTAGTCAAAACACTACAGTCTTTCCAGTCTCTCATGGAACACAAACACACCTGTCTGAGGCGCATCTACAAAATCCGATGGCAGGAGAAGATCCGAAACGAAGATCTGTGGGAGCGAGCAGGACAGGAACCAGTGGCCAAGCAGATACTGCGAAGGAAGTGGGGCTGGATCGAACACACCCTCAGGAAGCTGGCGTCCAGCACCACACGCCAAGCCCTGACCTGGAACCCGCAGGAAAAGAGGAAGAGAGGCCGGTCTAGCAACAGCTGGAGGCGAGACACTGAGGCGGAGCTGAAGCAACAAGAGACCAACTGGACTGGAATGGCCAAACAGCCCAGAACAGAGTGCGATGGCGAAGGGTCGTCGATGGCCTATGCTTCACCGGGAGCGATGGGATTAATGAATGAATGAATGATGGAACACAAACGGTTGCCTTGAAATACGGACAAAACTCTACCGTCTCTCTGGTCTGACATGGAATACAATTGGTTGCCTTGAAATACGTCTACACTCAATAGTCTCTGGTCTCAGGTCGAAACTCAGTGGTCTCTCTGGTCTCACGTCAAAACTATAGGCTCTCTGGTCTCACGTCGAAACTCAATAGTCTCTCTGGTCGCACGTCGAAACTCAGTAATCTCTATGGTCTAATGCCGAAACTCAATAGTCTCTCTGGTCGCACGTCGAAATTCAGTAGTCTCTCTGGTCTAATGTCGAAACTCAATAGTCTGTCTGGTCGCACGTCGAAACTCAGTTGTCTCTCTGGTCTAATGTCGAAACTCAATAGTCTCTCTGGTCGCACGTCGAAACTCGGTAGTCACTCTGGTCTAATGTCGAAACTCAATAGTCTGTCTGGTCGCACGTCGAAACCCAGTAGTCTCTCTGGTCTAATATCAAAACTCAGTTGTCTCTCTGGTCGCACGTCGAAACTCGGTAGTCTCTCTGGTCTAATGTCGAAACTCAATAGTCTCTCTGGTCGCACCTTGAAACTCAGTTGTCTCTCTGGTCTCAGTCGAAACTCAGTAGTCTTTATAGTCTCTTGTGGAATGCATGCAGTTGCTATGGCATTCGAACGAAACTTTACAGTGTTTCTGGTCTCGCTTGGAATGCAAAGGATTGTTATGCAATACGGTCAAAACATTACCGGCTGTCTGATCTTGCCAGGAATACAAGCAGTTGTCGTGAAATATAGACAGAACACGATAATCTCTGCGGCTTCGCGCGGACAACAAAAGGCAGCCGTGAAATACGAAGAAACATTACTGTCTCTCCGATATGTGAACGCAAACAGTTGCTGTGAAGAAAAAACAAACAAACAAACAAAACAGAAACAACAACAACAACAAAAACCAACAACCAAAAAACGAAAAACACCGTACAGCCTCTCTTGTCTCGCTTGGAATACACAGCCAATTCATAAATGAACCCCCATAACCTGGGAGCTGATTGGCTCATTACAAGTTGGGCAAAGAGAGCGGATACACCAAACCATTGTTGAAAAGTGGAAATGCAGACGGGAACAACAGGAATGTTGAAGACTGTGATGGAGGTCCCAGCACTCGTCACCTCTGTTCCTCCTCCTGACAAGCTGATGTAGTGGAGGGCACAAAGGAGAGAGAGAGAGAGAGAGAGAGAGAGGAGAGAGAGAGAGAGAGAGAGAGAGAAAACCATTTTCGCCGTCGTGCCCGTCCTTGCTTGCCGCTTCAGCGGTGATGGTAGGAGTGCAGACGATGCACAGAAAGAATGCGGCCATGCCTGCTGCCTAACTGAGTCCTGCGAATGGATGGCATCCTTCCATCCGTCTCCGCCTGACTGGGTTTCACCGTCCTGTTGGATTATATCGTTTGAAGACCTCTGTCTGTCTGTCTGTCTCTTTCTCTCTCTGTGTTCCACAATCTCTTAAAATATCAGGTTGAGAAATGAAGTGAAATGATTTATTCAGTTAAGGCCTTTAATTCTTAGTCTATTTCGGGGATGTTGGCAAATTAAAAATTACAGCAATCTTAAACTAACAACAGAACAAACACTAAAGAAATGTAAGCAACCATACAACAGCAAACACACACAC
>CM065716.1:30470869-30488369 GCA_033310375.1 Conus canariensis | reverse complement strand
GAGTCTCTTGTCACACTAGACGAGTCTGTCGTCATACTAGGCGAGACTGTCGTCACACTAGGCGAGTCTCGTGTCACACTAGACGAGTCTGTCGTCATACTAGGCGAGACTGTCGTCACACTAGGAGAGTCACTTGTCACACTAGATGAGTCTGTCGTCATACTAGGCGAGACTGTCGTCACACTAGGCGAGTCTCTTGTCACACTAGACGAGTCTGTCGTCATACTAGGCTACGCTGTCGTCACCACACTAGGCGAGTCTCTTGTCACACTAGGCGAGTCTCTTGTCACACTAGACGAGTCTGTTGTCATACTAGGCGAGACTGTCGTCACCACACTAGGCGAGTCTCTTGTCACACTAGACGGGTCTGTCGTCATACTAGGCGAGACTGTCGTCACACTAGGCGAGTCTCTTGTCACACTAGACGGCTGTCGTCACACTAGGCGAGTCTCTTGTCACACTAGACGAGTCTCTTGTCACACTAGGCGAGTCTGTTGTCACACTAGACGAGTCTGTCGTCATACTAGGCGAGGCTGTCGTCACCACACTAGACGAGTCTCTTGTCACACTAGGCGAGTCTCTTGTCACACTAGACGAGTCTGTTGTCATACTAGGCGAGACTGTCGTCACCACACTAGGCGAGTCTCTTGTCACACTAGACGAGTCTCTTGCCACACTAGGCGAGTCTCTTGTCACACTAGACGAGTCTGTTGTCATACTAGGCGAGGCTGTCGTCACCACACTAGGCGAGTCTCTTGTCACACTAGACGAGTCTCTTGTCACACTAGGCGAGTCTGTTGTCACACTAGACGAGTCTGTCGCCATACTAGGCGAGGCTGTCATCACCACACTAGACGAGTCTCTTGTCACACTAGGCGAGTCTCTTGTTACACTAGACGAGTCTCTTGTCACACTTGGCCAGTCTCTTGTCACACTTGGCGAGTCTCTTGTCACACTTGGCGAACTCTTGTCAGACTGGGCGAGTCTCTTGTCACACTAGGCGAGTCTCTTGTTACACTAGACGAGTCTCTTGTCACACTTGGCGAGACTCTTGTCACACTTGGCGAGTCTCTTGTCACACTTGGCGAGACTCTTGTCACACTGGGCGAGTCTCATCACGCTTGGCGAGTGTGTCCTGGCTCCAGGTGAATCTGTTGCTCAAGTGCAAGAACAGGACTTTGTTCTTGAGCTCGATTTTTTGCTTGCCTCACCATTTTGTGGTGTGTTCGCAGGAAGCAGTTAGCACATTGACTGGTGATATAACTTGGACACGGATCTCATCCATCACTTTATCAGTGTAAGGATACTTGCATAGCCCTGGACACGGATCTCATCCATCACTTTATCAGTGTAAGGATACTTGCATAGCCCTGTCTTCGGTTAGAGACCAAGGTCTAAGTGCTTTACAATCCATACTTTTACCTGAATAGAGCCCATTGAAGAGCTGCCTGCTTGTTTTATATTCAGTTCTCTCCTCTGTCGTTTAATCTTTCAGACATGCAGTTTTTCATTCATATTTTCATTCTTTTGGCGCAAGCTCTGTGTGTTTGTCATCCAAATCGACGGCCAAACTGGCGTTCTCTTCCGATTGATGGTGATGGGATGTGCAAGATGTTATGCGCGCGTTAACGCTTTAAACGTCGGTTTATAGTCTCATTAGGACTTTTGAGAAATTGAGTCAGAACTAATGTTAACTCCGGGAGAAAAATTCCCCTGTAGTGAAACGCCTCGGCGGAGATTCGAACCCTCAACCCCTGGATCACCACGATCATGAGTCTGGCGCTCTGCCAACGTCGGTGATGCATTCCATGTTGTTTATTCGGTGCACTTTGAGGTGTTTTGACTTCGTCGCTTGATTGAAGAGCATTGAATTACATGTACAATCATGTGCAGAGAATGTGAAAGCGAGGACACATTTTTTTTATAATTTGAGCTGCAAATGTTTGTTTTTTTTTTTTTTTTTTTAGGAAGAATAACACAGACAAAAGGAAAAAAAAACGTGCCCAGAGGAGACGCTGGGTTGCGGAACATAAGACCCACAGCTTTAAGCATTATTCAGCTTTTCAGCATTGTTTAAAGATCACTTTCTTTGAGCATGTGCCGTGTCGGAAAGCGGAGCACGTTCACCTTCTCCCAGAATGGACGAGTGCTCGCTCTCGCGCACGCTTATCACGGTGATCACGCTTGTCGTTCGTAGAAAAGCGAGCACAAGTGCGAGCACTTGAGAGAGAGACTCGTGAAGTGTAACACGGGCTTTAGCGTTCAGCCACGTTCAGTTTCTCTTATAAACGCGGAGACTGCAAAGATGACCAGGAAAGGCATCCTTTTGAACAGAGAAAGTGGGAATTGGGATTAAGCACGGTAATTTTGTTCCAGCGGGAGTTTGAGGAATAGGGTGAGGAGGGTTTGGGAAGAGGAAGGGGAGGAGCGAGATGGGGTCAGCGAGAGGAACACACACACACGCACACACGCACGCACGCACACACACACACACACACACACACACACACACACACACACACACACACACACACCACACACACGCACGCACAGAGCGTAGGATGGGTCGACATTTTTTAAACAAAATAATGAAAGAATAAAGCGAGAAATATTGTTCAAAAATCAACGAAAGATGGTTAAGATAAAGGTGTGTGTGTGTGTGTGTGTGTGTGTGTGTGTGTGTGTGTGTGTGTGTGTGTGTGTGTGTGGCGAAGACAGTTTGTTCATAGTCTTTTATATGTATTGTACATGAAAGAGATCGATGCTGTCTTCGCTGTCACGTCGGCTTTCACGGGTGACAGAATGCAGTCTTAACAGTTAGAGGTTAAAGATAAGAAAAGAGCAAATCCGTCGTCTTTCCACACCGACAGATGCCGCACGGCTTTTTGGTTTTCCCTTTAAAATTGCATTCGCCAGTCTTCTGATCGATTTTGAACTCGTTTTTACGAGTGGAGATTTACATGCACGATTTTACCTCGCCGATTTGGCAGTCGTATTCTGTTTTCAGGGTTGTGTATGCTTACTTTGTTTATCTTTCCTTACTGCACCCGCGACTCTTCAATGGAGAGTGGGATGTTTAACTCCCTTGTTTTGATTATGGTTCAGTGTACGTATGTATTGGGGGACAAGGCACTGACGTATCTGATAAGAGTGCGTCTCCTCGACTTGCGTGTCTACATGGCGATCAAACGTTGACGGCTCCCAAGGACTGTTACAGAGTTGGCATGGGTGTTGTGTTTATCAGGATGCAGAGGGGGTTTGTGTGGCAAAGGGGGTGGGGACTGGATGAGGGTCACTGAGAGAGAAGGAAACAAAAAGTGTCTTAGGTGTTGGTCTGGGACATGGGGAAAACGGATCGTCCCATCAGGCCTCAGAACTTCTAGGGGCTCAGAACCAGCGGGGCCAGTAGCTGCTTGCAGGCAGATTGGTATTGGCCCGCAGTGGTACCTGGACTTAATGACACCTGCTTCCATACGTATTCCAGCATGTGCTAGTTTAAGAGGCTGCTAAAGAGGAGTTTCATTCCTTGTGCGTGTCAGTGCAGGCATACAAGCACGTGCCAGACGCACGTGGACAAACCAACCTCACCTACAAGCTTCCATCTGTATCCCACCGATACGCGGGCACGCACCCTTATCTGCGCTCTTCCTTTGTCTGGTTTGGTAGTTGAGTTGTTAATCAGTTCTTATAGCATTCTTTCGTATGCATGGGGATATGGGGATCTTGTGAACGTGATCATCTCAAGAAAACTGAAACAGAGAAGATGTAGAATCAATGAACAAGAATATGTTGTTACCTTTTTGTCCCTGTCTGTCTGTCTGTCTGTCTGTCTCTTTATCTCTCTCCTCTCTCTCTCTGTCTCTTGTCTGTCTGTCTGTCTGTCTGTCTCTCTCTCTTTATGTTTGTCTGACCGTCTCTCAGTTTGTCTCTCTCTCTCTTTATGTTTTTGGATCTCGCGCTCTCACTTTTATTCCGTTCTTTCTTGTCCCATCGCTCTGGGTTTTTTTTTTTAATGAGAAGGAAAACAAATGTTAATGACAAAACAGATGAACAATACTTTTGTTTTCTTGTAAATATGAAAAACAGAACATGACCCATCAGAACGAAAGCTCTGCGTGAATCAGTTTTTGGTTGTGTGGATCTGATATTGAGCTTTTCAGACCCACAGATCTGGACTCTAGGGCTCTGTTGCTTGCATGAAACCAACCGAACTCACTCACAGACTGCACGGCGGGGATCCAGCCAGAGCAGCTGCCGCGACATCTGCCGTTCATAAAGAAGGGTGGAGTCGGAGGGAGTGGGTTGAGCTAAAAGTAAACGGTGTGACTTGTTAGGAGCGCATTCTTCCTACAGTAACTAATGTAACAGTACCTGTCTCTAACCTTCTTTGTGGTATCGGAGCACGTACACACACACACACACACACACACACACACACACACACACACACACACACACACACACACACACTGCCCCCACCTTTGCCCTTGGCGTGCTGGCCTGTCTGACGTGGTGCTATCTTAATGAGGGCGGGTGGCGGTGGCACTTGCCATCTGTAGTCCTTCCAGCAGTGCTATTATCAGGGGGGGCCCAGGCAGTCACCTGACGACGACGTGTGGTGGTCCTCGCCGTCTACCAGCCTTTGGGGGTGGGGTGGGGGGTGGGGGGGGGAGGGCAGGGTGCACGCTGCGTCAGTGCGGCCACACCTGTGCTGGTTGTCAGGTTGGCTGCTCTGACTGTGTGTCTGTCTGTGTCTTGTCTCTCAGTCTCTCTCTCTCTCTCTCTCTCTCTCTCTCTCTCTCTCTCTCTCTCTCTCTGTATGTTTCTCTGTCTCTCTGTCTGTCTGTCTGTCTCTCTGTCTGTTTGCCTGCCTGTCTGTCAGTTTGGCTGCCTGCCTGGCTCTCTGTCTTTTCGTCTCTGTCTCTCTCACTGTCTGTCTGCATGTCTGTTTATCGGGCTTCCTCTCTGATGTGGCCTTTTTTTATCAGTACGTTTCTTTTGCTTCCCTTTCTTCCAGTTTAGATTTATTTTTGCATTAATGTTAACGGTACAGAGCACTACAATCGAACTACAACTTCTCACCCTTCCCCTTGACCCCCTACTTTTATATTTGTTATCAAAGTTTGAGCTTGCTAGTCACGCTTAGTCCACTTCCAGGTCAAGGGCTGAATGAAGGGGAAAAAAAGTTGTTCCAGCTTATCTGTTATCCTTGGAAATAAAGATTATCAGCATCATCGTCTTTCTCTTTGTCCATTTTTCAATGTCCAGTCCCAACACCAGTGCCTCCATTCGACAATAGAGATTTTCAGCACCATCATCTTAATTCCCTCTACATTACTTGATGTCCAGTCCCAGTCCCAGTGCCTCCACAAGAGGCGAAGTGGCTGCTAGAAGCTTGACCACAACAATTCTTGAATTCAATCTCTCTCTCTCTCTCTCTCTCCTCTCTCTCTCTCTCTCTCTCTCTCTCTCTCTCTCTCTCCTCTCCCCCGTCTCTCTCCCTCTCTCACTTCCATCCTCCTCCTATCTTTCTTTCTTTCTTCTTCTCCTTCTTCTCCTCCTCGTTCTTCTTCTTCTTCATCATCTTCTCCTCCGTTTCTCTGTGTCCGTCTCTCTATGGATGTATGTATGTGTGTGTGCGTGCGTGCGCGCGCGCGTGTGTATGTGTGTGTGTGTGTATGTGTGTATTTCGCTCACAGTGTATCTGCCCCTTTTGCCCCTCCTACAGTACCACCCCTCTCTCTATATGTTGGACGCGTTGTGTGCGTGCGCGCGCGCGTGTGTGTGTGTTTGAAGAGACAGTATACATGTGTTTTCGTGTTGCTGCGAAGCAGTGTGTGTGTGTGTGTGTGTGTGTGTGTGTGTGTGTGTGTGTGTGTGAGAGAGAGAGAGAGAGAGAGAGAGAGAGAGAGAGAGGGGAGAGAGAGAGAGAGTGTGTCTCCGTCAGCACACACACACACACACACACACACACACACACACACACACACACACACACACACACACTCAAGAGCGCGCGCGCTCACGTGTGTGTATGGTCAGGTTGATTAAGCGGACGTCTGTAGATGTGAAATGGGTGGAGCCGCCTCCATTGTTCCTGCGTGACGCTGGCAGGTGCAGCAACCTTACACCGACAATAACAGGAAGATACTCGCCCCCGAGCGTATTGTGAAGCACCGAGTGTCACGTGCAAGACGGCCTGCAATTTAGGGGACATGTAGGTGTGTGGGTCGTCGAGATTGGAGCGGGGGTTTTCCACACCCAACACTTTTGTTGATAGGAAGAAGACTTCGTTTATTTTTCCCGTTGTTGTTTTTTTCCTGTGAAAACGAGAGAGAGAGAGAGAGAGAGAGAGAGAGAGAGAGAGAGAGAGAGAGAGAATTGAAGTGCAGAGGACCAGTAAATGGCATCTGAGGCTCACACAAAAGCTCAAGTAGTATGTCAATAATACATAGATCTCACTGTGTATTATTGCCTGACCCTTTGCACTTGCCATTCCTATCGCTCTTGATTGCTGCCCTCTCTCTCTTTCTCTCTCTCTCTCTCTACCCCCCCCCCCCCTCCCCGCTGTCTGTGTCCCTCCTCGCCTCGCCCCTCTCTCTTAGAGGACAAGCAACAAATTTTCCACACCCTCTTCTTAACGCTTTAGCATTGAAGGACAAACAAGCCGTCGCGTTTCCGCGGGAGCAATCGAGCCCATCATCACCAGCACCAATCTGGCCAACGGTCGATGAGAACAGAAGGTGAGAGCACAGAGACATATATATATATATATATATATATATATATATATATATATACACATACACACACACACACACACACACACACACACACACACACACACACACACACACATAACAAAAGAAAGAAAGAAGAAAAGAAAGACAGAAAGAAAAAACGAAAGAAAAAAAGGAAAAGACCATAATGAGAGAGGGTCCTCTAGTCGCAAGCACTTGTGGAGGGTCAATTACCAGCGGAGGCAGCCCAGGCATGGAGGTCTGCCTGATGGGTGATGGGGGGGGGGGGGGGGGAGGGGGGCTGAAGTAGCGGGCCACCACCAGTGGTGTGCATGGAGACTACGACAGGGCGCTGGGAAGGCGGGGAGGGGGCCTAGAGGAAATCGGGTCTTGGAAGCCGGGGCCCTAATCACAGGAAGTTCCGATTGTTGCCGCAGTGGAAAACGCTTCAGCCAGCCGCCGCCTCTTCCTCGCCCCGCTCTCCGACAGACAACAACAACAACAGCAACAACAGCGACGACAGCGAGTAGCCTTTCCATAAGCGTCACAGAATGGCGGCAGGGACACAGAAACATGATACGGTCAACGGTCACGGAAACTGGAAAGAGTATGGTTAAGTATGAACGAAAAAATGAATACATGGAAGGAGAGAGAGAGAGAGAGAGAGAGAGAGAGAGAGAGAGAGAGAGAGAGAGGGTGGATATCAAGTTGTGAACAGGCGAGAATGGGGGGAGGAAAGAAAGTTGGGATGCTATCGCCGCCCGTCCCCCTAATCCTCTACTGTCCCCTCCCACACCCCCAAGAAAAGAAAGGAAAAAGATAAAAATGCACACAACAATTACGACACGGAGCCTCATTTTGATCTTGTTCTAACCAACCATACCAGAGTAGGTGCCAGAGCTCTACATTTTATGCGATTTATCTTTTGTCGTATTGCGCCACTCCTCTTGCCGCTTCCTCTTTGACAGGAAATGGAATGTTTCATTGTTACAAGCCCGGAGAGGGGGGGCGGGGGGGGGGGGGGGGGCTTGAATGGAAGGTCATCCAAGTCATTTTAGCTCATCCTATCCGTCCAGCAATTTTGGGAATTCACGGATATAAAGTTATAAAAGGTTTAGGCGTTCGTCTGTATATGCCTTTTGGTCCACGACACAACAGTCCCGTGTGTGTTGTTGGGATTGGCGTCGATAAATTCAGCACCCTTTAAAAATGATTTTAAAAAAGGGTGGAGGGGGAGGGTGGTGTGCTCGGGAGGGGAGGTAGGCGAGACGAGGAGGAGGGAGAGGGGAGGGCAGGGGGAGAGGGGGTAAGGAGGATCGGCCTTTTCCCTGTTGTTTCAAAGCGTTTACTCGCTACAAGAACACGCCTTAATCTGGTTGAAAAAAAGGTAAACAATTATTTTTGCACACAGCGACTCTGCTGTGAAACAGCTGTCTCCATGCAGTCCGTACAGATATCGCGAGAGAAACTGAAAAAAGCAGCTCGAACCGTCTGAACTAGTGTGAGTCATCCGTAGGCCATGTCGTGCAGAAGTGCCATGACAGACATGGGACATGAAGGCTTTCCCCTAGGGGTCTCAGTCTCCTGGGTCAGGCACTGTCAGGTGAAGATGACACATCCAGTAGGGTCCACCAGGTTGTCCGTCCAGGACTTGTCCAGTCTGCCTCCGCGACGTCCTCCCTGCACTGTATTCTGTGCGATGGTCCCGGACAGGGGGTCGTTGTGGGATATCTGGGTACCTGCTCCGTACCAAGCAAGCTAACAGTGCCTGATAAGCGCGGGAAGAGGTAAGTTCCTGCTGAAATGCGTGTAACTGACGGGCTGTCTGACAGAGTCATTTCTTTTGCGTTCCTCGTTGGAGGTGCGGAGCAGCCGTCTCAATCTGTCTTTCTTCAACGATGTGGGCGTACAGGCTTTACCGCTTTCATAAACACTGAGTTAAAGCACAGTCGGCCAAATATAACCACCTCCCACTACTCACGATAAGAGTGCTCGAGATGTTTACTTGTTCCGACCCCCACTTTTCTTCCACCAATTTCTATGTCCCTCGTCTCTTTCACCGATTCCACCGTCCCTCGTCTCTTCCCCCAATTTCTCCATTCCTTGTCCTCTACCCCCAACCCTTCACTCCCAACAAGTTCTTCTCTGCCCACCCCTCTAGCGGGAAAAAAAACTATCCAGGGCGCCTCAGGGGCATTGTTCGTCGAGCGGACAGAAGACAAAACTTAGGCTGGAATCTCTTGCACGTTTTCAGCCCACAGGTGATTTTGTCATGCATTTCTGGGGTGAACATTGGAACAAACACACTTGTGCCCGGATCATATATTGTGCTTACACTCACTTAAAATCAGTCAGCGCATACATGTTGGTAAATTAGTTTCATTCAGGTTTCAAGTCCACATCCAGCAGGTGATATGAGTAGAATTGGAACAGGGGACCTATTCGAACTCTAGGGAGCACCAGAACGATAAAAAGTTAAGATGGGCAGCGATAACGTGTCAGGTTTCATGCTGGGTGTCAGCAGAATTAGAACTCCCAACCGTCCAACGGCGATCTAAGTGCTCAGCCTCGATTCCCATCAGGCCGCAAAGACTGGCACCCTTTGAAATCCCTAAGGAGGGGTTGTCTGCTGTCTCCCATGAGAGCATTGGAACAAGCGCGATCATGTCCAGACTCCCGTCATTTGTGTACACTCGTGTGTGCTCAGACACTTGAAGAGTACTAAAGATCCCGGCTTTGATTTATATTAGCCCTATAGAAGTCTTGGCTGGACAGCGTGCAGAGCGGGACAGCCAGAACATAACAGTGGTCATTACACCTTACCAAGGACAGAGAGTCGCAGAGCCGGGTCCTTGACTGCCCCAGTGTCCGTCTCTGTATCACTGTGACCAACGCACAGCAGACAGTAGGGATGATGGTGGATCCTTGGTGGTGTTTAGTAGTGGTGGTACAGTTCCGTTTATAAGCAATCCATTGAGATCACGCTGGTCCTTGACAGTTCGCTCTTCACAAGAATGATTTTCTCCATACAGGATTGGTCATCACCCTTCAGCTAGTTCTTTTGGGGGTTGTCATCAAGTCATTTCTTCTGAAACTGACCAAAGCACGTGTACATGCTGCTTGTCAGGGATATGGACTGTGGTTCTTGAAGGTCTTAGGAAAATAAGGAGAATAAAACAACCTTTATACGTATATGCGCGCGCGCACATACCCACCCACCCACCCACCCATTCACACACACACACACACACACACACACACACACACACACACACACACACACACACACACACACACGCACTTGCATATGCACACACACGCGCATGTACATACGCAAAACACATGCACAGACAGACACATATACATACACACGCGCACGCATGCACACGCGCACAAGCACACCACACATGCACAGACGCACACATATTCACTCATACACATGCATGTACACGCATATACATGCATGCACATACACTCACACACACGCACACATACACTCACGCACACACACAACACAGACAGTTAGACAGGCAGACACACATACACACATACGCACGCACGGACGCATACACACACGCACGCATACCATAAACGCACATACGCATACATAATCACTCACACACACATACACATACGTACGCATGCAAACACACATTCACAGACATGCACACATACACACGCACAGGCGCACATGCACGCACGCACGCACGCGCGCGCGCATACACACACACGCACACACAGTCGCACGCGCCCGCTCGCCTGCATGCAACGGAAAGAGAATGTGGGCAGGCAGATTAAGAAACAGGTAAACTGTCCACAGCTAATTATCTGCACACAGACCCGTTTATCCTTTGTAGCATGGCATCGTTCATCCGGCCAGTGCTTCATCTTATCTCCACGGAAGCTGCTTTTCAGCATCTGAAGTTTGTCTGGTCGCATCAGCCCTGCGCACGCGCGCGCGTGTGTGTGCACGCGTGCGTGCGCTCGTTCTTTTTCATGAACACGCTCACTTGCAAAACTTACATTGAATGGTTGTTATTTTTAACTTGCTTGTTTCGCCCAGAAAAGCATTTAAAGGAGAGTGTGTTTTGGTAATAATGATATAAAAAAGACTAAACTATAACAGTGAAATCACTACTCGCCCTCACACTTTGTTAAGTGCAGGCATGCACGCTCTCTGTCTGTCTGCCTGTTTGTCTGTCGCTGTCTCTCTCTGTCTGCATTCACGCGCGCGCGCGTGCATGGTGCGCACGTACCCCGCCCTTCCGTGCTCCCGTTCGATATCTTATCCTGCAGTCTCTCGTCGAGAGGCATTGCAAGCGGCAGCTGAAGCCGCCAGGGCTTTGATGTGGCGGTAATTCGATGGCAAATTTGAAAGAGGGGTGGAAAAAGTGAGTTCTGTCTTCATATCCAAATGTCAGCGCCCAAAGAGACATTTCATCCGTTCCCTTGTCTCTGGTCTGGGGATGAGGGTGGCGAGATCACCGTGCCGGGACGGGGGAGGAAGGTGGGACTTAGATGGGGAAGGAGGTGCAGGTACCGGGAGGGGAGGGGGTGAAGGGGTGGGTGAAGGAGGACGGGGTGAGGTGGAGAGGGTGGAGGGGAGTGGGGGGTAAGGGTGGGGGGGTGAAGGAAGCCGGCGATAGGAAGAGGGCGGTGTGAGTGGGGGTGGGGATACGCCAATTGCCGGTTGAGAGTGCAGTATGATAATGTCAAACAGCTTTTGATGTTGTCAGCGAGATTTGTCATCCCCCTTCCGACCTTTCATCCTTTCCATGCCCCCTCCCCCCTCTTCCCCTCCCTCTCTGTCTGTTTTTGTGTCTGTCTGTCTGTCAGTCTCTCTCTCTCTCTCTCTCTCTCTCTCTCTCTCTCTCTCTCTCTCTCTCTCTCTCGATTTGTTCCTGCGTGTTTTGTATGTGCTGTTTTCTCTCCCCCCCACACCCCCCGGTGGAAAAGAGCATGTATAATTTGCTTTTCTCAAGGGAGAAATAAAATTTCGTTCGTTCGTTTTCTCACTCTCTTATCTGTCTGTCTGTCTGTCTCATCCGCTCTCTCTATCATCTCTCTCTCTCTGTTCCTATCTGTCTGTCTGTCTGTTTTTCTGTCCCTCCCTCTCCCCCCCCCCTCTCTCTCTGTGTGTGTGTGTGTGTGTGTGTGTGTGTGTGTGTGTGTGTGTGTGTGTCTGAGTGCCCCCTGCCCCCTCCCCGTCTGTTGCTACAGGAATTGGGGCGGGGGAAGGTGAAGGGGCTGAGGGGAGAGGAGGAGGAGGGACAAGATGAATGAGAAGGATGTCAGATTGTCCCAGAACGTAGACAAAACTTCTTTAGTGAGGATGATACTTGTGTTAAAGTCATCGCTGGCGGACGTCGACGGGTTCACTACACATCTCAGAATGTTGGTCGAGAAGCTTAGGGTATATATATATAGAGTCTGAGAATGAATGATGATGATGATGACGCATTTCTTTTGAAAGGCTGACGGCGGGGTGGCAATAAGTGAAGTGATAGATAAACAACACTGCTGGACTGTACACCTTCACAATGATGCGTTTTTTTCAAGGCTGACGTGAGGCGGCGAGTGAAGTGATAGATAAACAACACTGCTGGACTGTACACCTTCACAATGATGCGTTTTTTTCAAGGCTGACGTGAGGCGGCGAGTGAAGTGATAAGCCAAACTGCCTGGTGGTAGCCTTCCTACCTACCCTCACCTCTTTCTCTGTCGGCATTACTCTGTCCGTCCGTCGCTCACTACGTCTCTCTCTGTCTGTCTGTCTGTCTGTCTGTCTGTCTTCTCTCTCTCTCTCTCTCTCTCTCCCTCCCACCCCTCTCTCTCTCTTTCTTTCTCTCACGCGTGCGCTTGCGTGCTGCTTCCCCCCACGCCCTCTGCTTCCCCCCACGCCCTCACCCCCTGCCGTACACACACACACACACACACACACACACACACACACACACACACACACACACACACACACACACACACACACAAGCTGTAATCTAAAAAGTAAATTTTATTTCAGCTTCATTTCCAATTTTAGGTATATATATATATTTTAAAATCTATTTCTTTGGTTCTATGACTTGAGATTTTATATTGATTTGAGAGCATATGATTTAACTTGATTTAAATCTAATTTGGTATCTGTAATTATTCCTGCGTGAATTCATTGATGCAGCCTGTATATATCGCTTGTTGTTTTGTTGACAAAATGGTACAGATTTGTAGATGTGAAATTGTGGCCCTTTTCATGACGGATTTTGGTATTTTTGAAGCCAGGTTTCTGCTTATTATTTTCAACCAAAACCTCAGCGTTAAAAGTAACATCAGCACTTAAAGATTTCCCGTCCGAAAGCAGCAAACATTCTCCGATTCATGTCACACTCTGATTTGGGTGTCAATAAGAACACTCTTCTTCATCTTCATAGAGGTCTTGTCAGATCAAAAATTGAACAATTGTATCCTTCTGCGAGGCCTTCCTGCCTCTAATCTCCGGATCCAACACATAACACCATTACGGCATTCAGCTCCGTCAGGGGGTGTTCCACACCACCCATGTGTACAGGGAGAACCATCCGTTCTCAATCGTCGAGTAAAACGTTTTTTTAGCTGTTCTTTGAACCTCTTACCTGAACTCCAAATCCTGCTTATGATAGGCGTTTTTCAACCAATATTTCCCAAGAAATTTGATGAGAATCCCCGAGCAATTCCACGTATAGGAATCCGTATTCTTCCCCATCTGAAGAATGCAGATGTTGACCTTGGAGTCGTATGTGTGATTAGTCCAAATTTCCAGATGGTCCACCATCGACTTAACTCACTCCAGAGATTCGTTGTGATCTGGCCTCTTTTCGCAAAGGTTGCACATGGCTTTCAGTGCATTTTTTTTCCTGAGCTTGTTTATGAGTATCCTTCATTACAAAAATTATTTACAAATGGTTCCAAATCAGTGGAAGGAGTTGCCTCTGCTGCTTGCTGCAGTTCCTGCCCGGACATATTCAGTCTTTCAGACAGCTCTATCTTCACTGCTTTCAGCGTTGGTCCCGACATTCAAATTGATTCTAAATCATAACACATATGCTGTCTGATCCTCTCCCAGTCCCTGTCTGCTTTAGAGCACCCTCAAGTTCTTAGTTCTTGTTTAAACTGTACATTCTCTTAAATATGTTGGTTACGAGAGAGAGTTTTTGTTTGGGTTTCCGGTCATGTTGGCATTCGAGGCATTGAGGTAGCTGACCAATGCCAAGAATGCCACAAGTAAAGATTTGTGCTGATTACTAATCCTTCACACCGATCTGAAGGCCGAAGATCAGGCTTATGTCAACGACCTCTTGCAAGAAGACTGGCAAATTCAGACGATAACAAATTCAAGTTCGTCCAAACCAGAGTTTTTACAATCTGCTGCTGGTAACCGCCACTTCTCTTACACCCACTGGTATCTTTTAAAAGGTGAAGAAGCTCCGTGGAGCATTCTGTGTCAAGTAAACTCACTAGCAAACATGTTCTTGCAGAGTTTAGACTTACATCATGTCAGACATAAACACTTTACAGTAGACTCCATGACAACCTTGTTGAGACATGATACAACAGAAGGGATTTTTTAGTTCCTGAAAGAGAAAAACATTTTTTTAATCTAAGATCTTATGAAAGACAAGTGTTAAAGCAATTTTTGCGTCTGTAGATAATCTTTTACCCCCTCCTTTTTTAACGACTGGGTAGGGAATTGACTTTGATAAGATGACAGTTCTGACGTGACCTCCCGTGGATGGCTGGAGTTTGAACAACATGAATTGTCACTTGTTGCATACAGTTCTAACGCACACACACACCCTGACCCCCCTCCCCTCTCTCTGCCTGTCTTTCTCTCTCTCTCTTCCTCACTCTCTTTCTCTCTCTCTCTCTCTCTCTCTCATATATATATATATATATATAATATATATATATTTCGTGTGTGTGTGCGTGTCCGCGCGCGTGCATTATTCCCATTGTACGTGATATTATGCATTCGTTCCTAAAACATTAATTAAAATATTCAAAATGCTAAATAAGAAGTTTTACTGCGCTTTTGTTGAGTATGAAAAAGCCTTTAAATAGATTTGGAGTGAAGGGAGTATGGCTGAATTAGTGAAAGAAATCTGTGGGAAATTTTTGCGTAATTTTAAAGTTCATGTAGTAGGATTACATGTTATGGTTTTGTTTTTTTTTGTTTTGTTTTGTTTTGTTTGTTAATGGACAAAAATGTTACTTTTTGGGCAGTTACAGAGGTGTGAGACAAAGCAAAAAACTTTCACCAGTTTTATTTGCGCTTTTCTTTTTTTTTTTCCTTTTTTAAAATGATCATGAGCAGTAATTGGTAAATATAATTGTACGTAGTCGAATATTACTACAAGCTCCCTTAAATTTTTTCTGTCCTCATGTGAAGTTGCTTATTTTATTTCATACGAACGGCTTTTAAAAAAAACAAAACAAACATTTTATTTGCTTTTCTTGTTGTTCAACATAAATGCAGAAAAAAAAAATAACAGCAACAGCCACATCTAGAAAGTAGATATTGAGCTAGACTCATTTTTGCTGTCTAACTCAAGACAAGGCTTGCAGAAAGCATTAGATGCTCTTCAGTATTACTTTGAGGAATGAAAACGTTATGTGATTGCGAGTAAAACTGAAATTGCTGTGTTTACTAGCCGTAAAAATCTAACAGACATTTTTCATTACCGTCATAAGCGATTAGACGTTGTATATACGTGTAGATATATAAGAATGGCATTTTGCAAGACATGATTTTTTTAAAGGAAAAACAAATCATGACAGAGCTCAGAAAGCAAACTTTCATTACTACGGTCATTATTACGGACAGCTAGAAAACAAGATTTCCATCTTAGCACCATTTTGCATCCTAATAAGGTATAGATATGGAGTTACGAAAAACAGGATGTTCTTCAACAGCTGCAGGTTAAATTTATGAAATGTTTATTTCGATTGCAAGAAAGTACTGTGACTCTAGTGATGTATGGTGGAAACTCGGCTCTGTTTACTTTCAGTTAAGTAAGTTCGAGAACGATTACATGTCGGTGTGATTTACTGTCGGATGAAAATTTGGTGAAATACACCACTCAGTTCTATACAGTTTTATTCTGAAGGCATTAATTCATTGCCATGCTTTTGTCATACACAAGATCATAACAGAAAATGGGTTCGATTGTGTAAGGGACCCTGGAGATTTTTACTCTAAGTCCCTGATGTGTAAAAGTTTTATTGATTCACTGCAGCAAAGATACCGTGCTGGATGGTGTGGTGCCCTTGAAAATAGCAACAAATGTGCACTTTACCGAAATTTGTAATACATTTTAGAATAGAGAAAATGTATATTATAGTGACTCGTTATCTACCTATGTATTGGCATCAATTTGATATAGATGTAATTATCAAAACCTTGAAGCTGAATTGGGAAGACGCAGGGGAATTTCAAGAGAAAAAAACAGGACATGCAAGTCATATAACAGGAATGCACGATTTGTGCTCCATTAAAAAAAAAAGACTTATTGAAAATCGAGTTTTGATTAAAAGATTTCTGTCTGTAAAATCAGTGTTTTCATTTTGTAATATTTTGAATGCAAAGAAATCTGTTCTCTTAGAAAATTGTGCACTCTCTTTCCTTTACCAAGAGTTCCTCTGGAGGCCCGGGTCCTGCTGCCCTGCACTTCAGTCTTGTCCTTGCTGTCCATTTGCTTGTCCTACCCCACCCACCCTTTCATTATTATTATTATTTATTATGCTGCTGCTGCTGCTGATTATCATTCACTATTGATGACTTGATGTCTACACTTAATATCTAGGACAGATGGAAACTGAAAAACAACTGTACCCCCCTCACACACCCATCCCCACCTTCCCCATGTTCTCTCTCAACATCTAATATTTTTTCAAAATGAAAATTATGATTGGCGTTAAAGATAATTGCTTGATGTTAGCGCCACCAACAAAGATGGAAAGCCCTCCCGTCTTTTTTGGTACCACTCCCCACTCTACCCGTCAGCCACTTTCCCTCCTCCCTGACCCTCCCCTACTCCAGCGCTGTCAAAGGTGGTGATAATTATAAATGAAAATTAATGTAAAAAGCATCCTTAAGATAGTGTCGATGCCTCCACTCCCCCCACCCCCTCCTGTTTCCCGAGTCCCGTTCTTACGCCTTCCCTTCGGCGTGTCTTCACCTACTTCCCCATCACCCCGCTATGCCTCACAAAAGGGCAAATACTTGTGAAAGTTACTGGCGATAAACGGGGGGAAAATGCCAGTACGAATATTACTAGCGTTTTGAGCTTTTTTTTTGTACAGGTAAAGCCCAATACGCGATGTTCGGAAATCTGCAAAGGAGGTGATGTGTGTTAGAGCTCGCGGTCAGCGAGAGTGACCCTCCGTTTTCATAGGGCAAATGGCACTGGTGGACACGCCCAAAGCAATTTAGCCCCCATCAGTCAGCTCAACAGGTCAACCAGAGAGAGAAAATATCAAAAACATGCATGTGAAAGGTGCGCCTGTGATGCAGTCCGTATCCCGACCGTTAGTCTGTGTGCTCTTAAGGTTAATTTTTTGACTCTGCAGACCTGTTTGCATGACTCGTAAATTGAGGAAAGAAACTCTGTCTGCAGAGGAAAGACATGCGTTATCTTTCCCTATTTTTTTTTTAACCCACAACAGGTCCATTTTGCCCCGTCAGTCACCTTAATATTTCAGTTAGAAAGAGATCGGTGGGCCTGTAA
>CM065716.1:30435869-30465869 GCA_033310375.1 Conus canariensis | reverse complement strand
TTCGCCGCAGAACGTGCCAGCTTTGAAAACCGCCTGGCACAGCTGAACAGACAGGTGAGCGTTGCAGACTAGAAATGACAAACAAAACAAAAAAGATGAAAAGAATGAAGCAAAAAGTAATGGCAAAGAAATAAATGAATAAGGGGAAAAAAAAATGGTCATTGTCAGCTTTCTCCTGTCATTGTAAAAGAAATAGATGGATTAATTGAGTTTGTTTTGCAAGTGAGAGAGAAATTTTGTTTTCACTTTCATTTGAGTCCAGCTGACCATCCAGGCCCTTTGAAGAGCTAACATTATATAAATAAAAAAGAAAGAAATCCAAAAAAATCCAGTCTATCATGGAAGACACACATGAACACACACATGTGCTTGCACATGCACACATGCACGGGTGTGCACGCACATACACACATGCGTGCATGCATGCACGCACGCACATAAACACACACACTTACACATTGACATGTTTAAAGGGGAAAGAACTAGGCTGTGCAGAATGTGTTGGCCATTCCTTTCAGTTTGCAGCTGTCACATTAAAAAAGAAAAAGAAAAAAGAAAGCAGGCATAAAAAGTCACTGAAACATATTTTGATATGAAAAGAAAGAATAAAAAGAAAAAGAAAAGAAATTTCAAGGAGCCATAGCTTAGTCGAACACTACCACAGAATGAACAGCTAGAGATTCAAGTGTCATTCTCTTGTTGTCCCTCTGATTACAATATTAAACCTACCATGTTAGAAATTGTAACGAGAGAAAAATGTTTTTTTCTTTTAGAATAAAGGGAGGTGAAAGGTGTACACAGGCAAAACAAAAAAAATGATAGAAAAAAAAACAACACAAAATTGGATGATAGTGAAGGAGTTTAAAAGAATAATAAAGGTAAGGAGAATGACAGGAAAGGGGAAATTGAAAATGAAAAATGAATTTTTTTCCTCAGGCATCAAGCATACTCTCCCATTTTTCCTTCTACCAAGTGATGAATTCAGTCACTTTTAATATGTAGTTTTATGTCCTAGCTGATGGAAAGTGTTCATCCTTTTCTTTTTTTTGTGTGTGTGAATAATACAAATGATAATTTTGGGGTAAAGAGCTTAGAACAAGGAATATTGGATTATTTTGTGTCAGGTTGTCAGAATTTACTTCTGTAACGTCCTGATGGCATTTTGATGTGAGCTTAAATGCTTTTTAATGGCATACTGAGCGCAAAGTTCATGCTTTACTCTTTCCATTATATAGAACAATTGGCAGTTACGGTTGTGTTAACAGGGCAACAATAATAAGAAATCATGAATGGGCAAGGGGGAGAATTAAAAATGTTACTTGGCACCTGTCAAGAAAGAAAGAAAAAAGTCGAAGAGAATGACTGAAGAGGGAAATTGCTTGCTCAGAAATTCCAGAAGGCTGGGACACGGTTTATACTGAAAAGGCTTTCTGACATCCTCACCTGCAGGAAGGGGAGGGAGAAGGATGGGAGAATGGGGGAGGAAGAGAAGGGGGTATAGAGGCTGTAGGCGGAGGAGGGTAGGATGAAAGAAAAGTACAAAAGTTACTCATCCTGATTATAATCAGTGGCATTTGATTTAAGTTCTGAACTTGATATCAGGTTATTCTAAAAAAAACACACAAAAAAAACCAGTCACACTCTTTCAGATTATTTCACTACAGCTAATGATTAACAGGCCGGAGCTCCCAATTTCAGAGAATCTGGGTCTCTGAACTACTTCAGGTTCACTTGACACTGCCATAGAATGAATATAGCTGTTCAGTGTTGACAGATAAATGGATCTCCTTACCCATCTCCATAATTTCCCTGTAAATTTCCTCCTCCAGAGATAGGTCAATTTGAGATAAGGATGCAGGCATCGGGCTGCAAGAGATGGAATCTGTCAGTGCTGATTTTCAGTTTAGGGGCCGCCCTCCCTGCTGCTTAAGGGAAGTGGGGGTGCAGGATATTGCCCGAAGAAAGCAGAATGTCGAATTAACCCCCTTTCCTGCCCTCTGCCACCCTTTTAAATATATAAAAAGGCCAGGGAGGTGGAACTCTCATAGAGAGGGCTGCCATACAATTTTTCACAGGGCAAGGGGTCTGATATCTACTGGGGCGTGTGTCATGCGTTCTCTCAGCTGTAGCTCATTTGTTCCCTGGTGATGACACAGTGTAGAATGGCTTCACGCTGTGTCACTGTCGGCTGGCTGTTTTGATTCAGCAAGTTTTCTGTTCAAATGCATGGGCGCAGCCTGATTTATAGCAGCACGTGTGGATGCCAGTTTGCTGTGTGTGTGTGTGTGTGTTGTGTGTCTGTGTGAATGTGCGTATGTTTATGTGTGTGTATGCATGTGTGTGTGTCTGTGTGTGTATGTGTGTGTGTGCATATGTGCATGTGTGTGTGTATGTATGTGTGTGTGTGTGTGTGGGGTGTGTGTGTGTGTGTGTGTGCATGTATGTGTGTGTGCACGTGTGCGAGCATGCAGGTGGATTATATGATTTATTTGAAAAGATTGATGTACACATTATATCACAATGTGGAATTAGGGCAGATATTCTAGACAGACTGCTTTAAATCAGGGGTGGTGCCTTCTTTGTCCCTACTCATCCTCCCTCCCTCACCCCTCACCTCCCCCAACGATCTGTTCCCGAAAACATAATTTAGCTGTCAAAGTGGCTGTTCCACAGACTGATTCTAGGACAGTGTCTTTAAGATATGGTAGTGGCATTCAACAGTAAGATCAGCCAGCCTCCACCTCAGGTGATGTGACCAATACAGATAAAAATCCTAGGAACAAAAGAGAGGGAAGGATAGTGGAGACAGGGGACCATCTGTTTGACTCTACACTCCCACAACCAGAGCAGCGATATTCTATGGTGGGTAACAGTGACGCCAATTTGTCTGTTTTGAATGTCAGCTATTGTCTGTTTTGAATGCGAGCATGGTACTCTGACCAGACACATTTTTAGGGATGGGGTTGTTATAGGCATCAAATATTGTCCAGGGATCAGTGTTTGTTTGTTTGTTTTCAAACTTGACATGTGGAAAACAAGCAAACCCTTTAGCTGCAGCTGAAGATGTAGAGAAGGAGGAGGTGGAAAAAGACTTGCTGTTCCCGCAGTATTTGAGTTCTGAACATGTGCGGCGCCGGTAACAAGATTTCAGTGATGATCTTCAACTGTGTGTGCACTTTTGTCTTCACTGATCACACTGAAAAGCTGTCAGTTTTCTGATTAACTTCCTTAATGTGGACACCTGTTACAATTTAGCATTTACAAATTACCTGTCACGAAAATTTTGACAGATGTATAGCTTGGTTTTCAGGTTACTTCTGTTACAATTTTTCATTTACAAATTATCTGTTGGAAAATGTTGACAGATATATAGCATCTCTCTCTCTCTCTCTCTCTGTGTCCATCAGTCTGTCTCTCTATCCGTCTGTCTCTGTCTATCTGTCTGTCTCACTGTCTCTCACTGTCTCTGTCTATGACACAACAGACTTTTTGTCCAGCCGATCAGGTCTGCTTTCCCTAAAAGACTTCTTTCGAAATGCACACAGAAGATCAAAACATGCATACAAGAGATCATTACTGCCTTGTCAGCATGTTTTGCAATAATAAGAACATGAAAATGTCCAGCCTACTCTGCCACTGAAAATAGACCATAGGTAACAGCAACGGTAAAAGATACCTGAACAAGAAAAAGAACAGCAGGGAAACAAATGCACTTGTTTTTCGGTGACCACAGAAACAGAAAAAGCAGATAAGGATGAATGAGCTCTTCAAGGGTCTTCACAGGGCTTGACATTGATTCTGTCTGTGACCTTGCAGCTGTCTGACCTCCGAGCGAAGCTGGACAAAGCCCACACCAGTTCTGAGGAGTCGCAGAGTCAGCTGCGGGCGGAGCTGGAGGCGGAGCGTGCCAGGCTGCAGGCTGAGATGCAGAAGGCGGCGGAAGACTACTCCCTCAAGATCCAGCAGATGGAGGAGATCCACCGCGAAGCTCTCCAGAAGACTATAGACCAGAAGGATGCAGAGAAAGCGGTATGGAGGCAGTGGGCATAAGTGGGTAGTGGAACGGTTTTAGCTGATAATTCAGTGGTTGTGGTTGTTGTTGTTGTTGTTGTTGTTGTTGTTTTTATCCATATGTTGTACAGATTGCCCTTTCCTAGTTTCTTGTGTGATTGATTGAATACCTTTATTTTCTATGCTACTGTGTACAGGAGCTTGGAGAGGGTATATTGATTTTCCGCTGTGTGTGTGTTTGTGTGTGTGTGTGTGCGTGCGCGCGTGTGCGAGCGTTTTTGTTTGTGTGTGTGTGTGTGTGTGTGTGTGTGTGTGTGTGTGAATGAATGTGCATAGATCCGTGTGTGTTTGTGTGTATTTGTGTATGTGTGTGTGCGTGTGTGTACGTGTGTGCATGCTTGTGTGTGTGTGTGTGTGTGTGTGCGTGTGCGTGCGTACATGTGTGCATGTGTACATGTGGTATGTGTGTGTGTAACACAGAGAGGGACTATTCTCTCTAGCAGTCTTGTTCCTTCAATCCTGACTAACTAGTTGTGAACAATGGACAGGAACGAGAGCAGGAGCTGACCAAGGTGTACCGGGAAGACCTGTCAGCTCAGGTGGCCGCTCATAAACTGGCCATAGAAACCGCCCGGGAAACGGCCGACCAGCAGCTGAAGATGAGACTTCGGGAGGCTGAAGACAAGTTCAAAACACAACAAGGTATATAGCGCCTGATATCACGCTCTGAGATCAAGCATTTTTTGTGTCAGTTGAGAGAATTTTCACTTTAATTGTGAGAGCACAAGCAAAAAAAAATAGATATTGGAATGTACTTGCCATGAGGAAACCATCTGGCATCTGATAGGCGTCTTTGACTTTCCTGTGACTTTGCAAATATACCTGTATGAAAGCAGAAATTCTGAGTGGCCAAATGAAGGGACAAATAAGTTACAAAGCAGACATTAGGTGATTCAAGTCAGTGGGCCTTCTTCAGGCAGGACAAACAACATTCAAGACAGTGGAAACAAAAAACGAACAAACATTTGTGTATCTTTCCAGTTCTGGTGCAAACTATGGCATCCACGATTAAAGTGATGGTTGACTTCATCCATTGTTTCCATTGGTTTGAAAGTTTTTGTTCTGCCTGAAGAAGACCCAGTAGGTTGAAACACATAGTGTCTGTTTTGTAATGTGTTTGTTGCTTCCTTTAGCAGCTCATTAATTCTATTTTTACTTCTAAATTTTAACTTCCACTTTCAGTCACCCCACTCAGAAATCATGATCTATAGGATCTTTTTTCTGGTTTGGTCAGACGAGCTTCAGTCAGAGCTGCAGCAGAACCTGGACACGCAGCTGGAGAACCTGCACAAGTCTCACAGTGCAGAACTGCGCACTGCACGCATGGAACTGGAAAGGGCAGTGGAGATCTCCAAGCAGAAGGTCAGCTCAGGGATTTTGTTGCATGGACAAAATGGATTAAACTACTTACTGAAATGGCAAAATCACGTCTCTTTATCGTCGTCTTTTTTGTGCTCTTCTACAGAACAAAATTCCATCATGCGGTAGTGCGCAAAACAAAGGAAATCCTACCTCCCCCAAAAGAAACACACAAAAAAAAAACCCAGAAAAAAAACAACCAACCAACCCCAAAACAAAACTAAACATACCCTCATAGTATGTTTTCTGTGAGTATGTGCTGTTGATCAATCCTTCAGGAGGATCAGTTTTGCTACCATAGTGGTCCCCATAAATCACTGCAGGCACTAGAAAAGTATGAAATGATGTGAATTTGCATTGAGCCAGCGATGAAGGCCATATGATTAGTTCCTCTGGTTTGTGATTACGGGTCAATGCTTTATGGATTGGTAGTTCCTCTGGTTTGTGATTACGGGTCAGTGCTTTATGGATTGGAACAGAATGTTGCTCTTTGATCTGTCTCTCACTGTCCATGTGTCTGTGTAATACTTTCTTTCTCTCTCTCTCTCTCTCTCTCTCTCTCTTGTCTGTCTGTCCGTCTATCCATCTATCTCTCTAGATGTACATGTGCATGTACACATCTATCTATCCAACTATTCATTAATCTATCTATCTGTCTATGTATCTGTCTATGTATCTGTCTATTTATCTATCTATCTATCTATCTATCTATGTATTTGTCTATCTATCTATGTCTGTCTGTCTGTCTGTCTGTCTACCTACCTATCAATCTGTCTGTCTATATCTATCCATGTAATGCATATTATGTAACTTAGCAGGACAGAAGGCTCAGTTTGGAAGACTGAACCATGCAGTCAAGTTTCATCCACTAAATGGACAGATCTGTGATAGCAGACTTCCTGACCAACACTGCGGGTGGCTGTATTTCTCAGGCCTGGTTGACGCTGGGATATGTTATGAAAAAAAGCCTAGAATACAACCCTGTCATGCAGTCTCAGACTGGAATGAAGTTCCAGATTGTCATATTCGTCCTCCTCATCCTCATCAATCAGCATTAGAAGAAGGTCTGATATTATATAGCTCTTCATGCTGTGCTGTTGTTGTGGCTTCAGTATTGGTTTCTTCTCCACATTTTGTGCCCTTGGTGAGTTTGTGTTGAGGGCTGCAGTATCAGCAAATTCATGGGAAGTGTCGTTGGACAGACATGATGGCACCCATTCAGAGGAATTCTCAGTCAAGCTAGTTCCACATCTAAACGATCGTTGGCATGTATAAGGGGACTCAGTAGGTGGTCTCCTGTGTATGTTGAATCAGAACAGGCACACAGGACACTAGTGAGGTGACTCAGCAGCAGTACAGTGCCCCTCTGATGTGTTGCCTCATGACTGGACATTGACGACTCCCTTTGGATTGCTGGTCCTGGGGCTGCAGTGGGGTGAACCAGGGTGTAGCTGTGGATGGGGAACCAGAATGAGCGGCATGGGGGCAGTACCACTGAGGTGGCATAGAAGAAGAGACAGCAAAAAAGGAAAAAAGTCAAATTGTTTTTGTAATGATGTGACGGGGAGAGTGATTGCAAAATAAGCACTCTCAGTTCTACTTATCTCTTTCATCCCTACAACCCGGTTTTCCGGTTTGCAGAAATCCTACCCTTCCTTCCTGCAGCCCGGAAAACCGGGCAGCACAAAATCCCTCCTTTCCTTCCTGCAGCCCGGAAAATCGGTTCTCGCGGTAAGCGCTTTGAACTTCGCGCGAGTCGCGTCATCGGTACACGTCATGACCGGGTCGCTCGCGCGGCGGTGTTTATGAATGGAATGGATGCCAGATGGCCCCTACAGAGTGGGAAAGATGTTGCCGCTGTATTCTGGCCGGTTTGCTACTGCACAGGTCGCAGTTCTCACTTTACACTTCTTTTTCTTTTCTCTAAATCCAGGAATGAAGGGAATACCTGTATTATAAGAATCTAGGAACAAGAGGAAGTAACGGTTCATAGAAAAGTAGGAATGAAAGAGTTATCATTGTCATTGTCATCGTCATCATCATCATCATCATCATCATCATCATCATCATTGACGTGGCTGATGCACTGTGGCGGTCAGGAGCGAGACCACCAGCTTCGTGTGGAGGAGCTTCAGGAGGAGATAAGCCAGCGAGAGACGCACATCATCAAGCTGAAGGAGGAGGTCAAGCGCCTGCAGGCGTCCATCCTGGCTCTGAACAAGACCATCGCTGCCAAGGATGGGGATGTCTTGAGAATGCGCACTGAGCTCAAGGAAGAGATGCGGTGAGTTGTGTGTCACTTGTGCGTGTATACCCTGCGCACATTTTGTTTGTTCTGTTCTTCAGCGTATCATTGTATTGACTGTGTGTGTGTGTGTGTGTGTGTGTGTGTGTGTGTGTGTGTGTGTGTGTATGATTGTGGTGTGTTGTCTTATGCTGTGATGTGGTGTGTGCAGTGTGGTTGGTGTGTGTGTGTGTGTGTGTGTGTGTGTGTGTGTGTGTGTGTGTGTGTGTGTGTGTGTGTACCATATAATTTGTTATTCTAGATTCTAGGTTTTAGTTTCTAAGGAAGGCTTAACTGTGTATGGACTAGGTATGTGTACGCACACATGTACACTAATATGTATGTTCATATATTGAGTATTGTGTGTGTGTGTGTGTGTGTGTGTGTATGTATACACATATGTACATGTACATATTTACACATATATGTAGTGTGTGTGTGTCTGTGAACATATGTATGCAAATATGTATGCTCATATAATGAATGTAGTATGTGTGCGTGTGCGTGTGTGTGTGTGTGTGTGTGTGTGTGCATGCACATGCATGTGCGTGTGTGCATGAATTCATTGGTGGATTTGCATTCTTGTGTGTGCTCTTGTGTGTGTTTCTGCACTTGTGTGTATATTTGTACAAATTTGTATCCACACACATGAGTAGAGACTATTTTGCAGTATCATTGATTCACTCCCAGCTGTCCTAAAGTATTCAATGTTACGTATACTATAAACACCATCGAGTCACTTCTTGTAGTATTCTTTATTGTATACTGTGTAAGTTTAAATATTGTTCAGGAAAAAAAGTGGGCAGTAGAAGAGCATCTGGGAGTCATGACCTGGATGCATCTGGGAGTGATGACCCCTTAGAGTGGCCGAAACACCTGTCCAAGAGGGGTTTCTTCTCTGAAGACCTTCTGCTGTCAAGCTCTCCCAAGAGTTCTTCTGACTGTTCGTTCTTCTTCAACTGTTCTGAAGTGCTCGGTATTGCTTAGAAACACTGCACAGTCACTTCCAGCTATCCTGTAGTGTTTAACAGTGTGTATTATTTTAGAATGCTGTAAACACTGTGGATGTACAACCAAGAGTCCTAGTTCTTGTGTTCTGGTGTCTTGCAGTCAAGCTGAAGAGCGCCTGAAGCAAGCTCACAAGCACACCTTGGAGAACATGGCTGCTGACCACAAGCAGGAGAGCCAGGACATGGTCAGTCAGTTCAACTCTGCCCAGGAGCTGCTCAAGGACAAGATATCACAGCTTCAGATTATGTGAGTACTGCTCCAGCTGGTAGACCATGTCAGCAGACCGCTTCACCCATACCATTTTGCTGTGTTTAGTGCATGTCTGGCAAAAATTCAATGAATGCAATAAATGAAAAAGAAAAAACCAGAGATGAAGTGATTTAGTGGTAATTGCGCTTGAGGAGTGTAATGTGACAGGGGCTTTGACCAAAGAACAACTCTTTCTAATTTCCATGCATGAAATTACATCGGGCTGTGTCTGCTTCTTTGATAACATTGAAAAAATCTTGAGAGAGCATGAATTTTTACCAATGTTTGCTGATGAATCAGGCTTGAGAGTAATTTGTGTGTTAAAAAGAACCTATTTTTACTGTTGTTAATGCAAGATACCTGGAAAAAGAAGTCTTTGCTGTGTGATGGCAGATGAAAACAAAATGAATGCTAATTTTTCTCGACTCCCTTCCCCCCTCCCCATCCCCCAGAAAAAAAGGAAAACTGATTGGAAGATGAAACACTGAACCACCCCCACCCCACCCCCACCTCATTTTGCTTTTACAAACATTTGGAATTTTGTGCTCACTTCTTGTAGAAAATAGGCTCATATTTGCTGAACAGTAAATTCTGCCTCTCTTGATGTCATTAACTGCAGCAGACATGTTTTTCTGCCTCGCTTGATGTCATGAACTGTAATCAGACATGTCTTTCTCCTGCTCTCAATGTCATTAACTGCAGCCAGACATTATTTCTGCCAGTCTTGATGTCATTAACTGCAAGCAGACATGTCTGTTGTCATCTCTTGATTCATAAGTTGCAAGCAGATATACATTTTCTGCCTCACTTGATATTATTAAATGCAAGCAAACATGCAATTTTACCTCTCATGATGTACATTTTCTGCCTCACTTGATGTTATTAAATGCAAGCAAACTTGCAATTTTACCTCTCATGATGTCATTAACTGCAGAAGACATGATTTCTGCCTCTGCTGATATCATTAACTGCAAGCAGACATATCTGTCTGCATCTCTTGATGTCATAAACAGCAAGCAGATATGTCATTTTGCTTCTCTTGATATCATTAGCTGCAAGCAGACTTGCATTTCTGCCCTCTTGATGTCATTAACTGCATGCAGACATGTATTACCGCTTCTCTTGATGTCATTAACTGCATGCAGACATGTATTACCGCTTCTCTTGATGTCATTAACTGCATGCAGACATGTATTACCGCTTCTCTTGATGTCATTAACTGCATGCAGACATGTATTACCGCTTCTCTTGATGTCATTAACTGCAAGCACATGTATTTCTGCCACTCTTGGTGTCACAAAGTGCAGGCAAGTATGAACATGACTTTGTGCAGGCTGGTGGAGGCACAGGAGCGCTACAACCAGAGAGAGTCACGCCCAGAAGACCTAGAGCTGATCCAACAGCTGAGAGAAGAACTGCAGGAGAAGGAAATGAGAGTCAAACAGCTCATTGTGAGTACAGTGCAACCTGGTAATACTGCTGTCCAGGAAATCCTGACACATTGGGTCTTTTAAGGGGGAGAGGCTGCACTGGGGGATAAATCTATATAGAGGGGCCTGCAGACAAATATTAGAGTGTTTGTCTGCAGATTTGATAGTCATGATGTTGAATCACCAATTGGGGGAAGGGTGTGTGTGTGTATGTGTGTGTGTGACTTAAAAGGCCTGTCTGTTAACTTAGCACTACCATACTTTTCAAGGTATAAGCCACTACCTTTTGCCCCCTAAGCTCTAAACCTTGCAGCTAACACATCGGCAGTGGTCTGTTTTGGGATTTTTCCAGTTCTGTTTATAGTTCATCATATTGTCTTGTCCTGATCAGCAGTTGATCAGACAACTTAGAAGCAATGTTCGCAGAAATCAGATTTTACTATTTTTCTCAGAAAGACCGATTCATGTATGAGTGACATGCAAAATGAACATTGTTAATGATAGCTGAATATTGGTTTTGGTTGACTAGTAATTTGTCAACAATATGCAAGCAAAAATGCTGAAGTCACTATATTCACCATTTCATTATCAGGCTTCACTGCAATTTCCTTGCAGCTATTTGATCTGCTATGGCCTATATGTTGTATTTATCTGACTTGAAAAAAAGGCAGGTGTACCTCAAGGAAGAGTGTGATATGTAGCCCAGAAAATAGGTATATCAGTACTGTGTCCATTTCAGAAAAAGTTCAGGTGGCGGAAGGAGTGAAACATATCGTTGGTCAGAATGCTTTATTAAGGGTAAGGACATGCAACAGTACAAAATGGAACTGATGTACATGGCCATTCAGAACATTCATCTGAGAGCAGGTTGTGTTGTGTGAAATTATTGATGACCCTCCCCATTGGGAAGATGAGCAAGATGATTGTTAAACAGCTTTGTACATTTTGATCCCAAAACAGATGAGGCAAAATTTTAGTTAACACAAATAGATTGATCAGCCCAAATAATTTATTTCACTAACTGAGAATTTCATTAGGATTTTGGGAAAAGTGTCAAGGAAAAATTACCCCCCCCCTCCCCCCCCCCCCCCCCCCCCCCACGGAAAAGAAAAAGAAAAAGAAAGAAAAAAGCCTAGAAATTTTGGCTTTGCCTGCATAGTTGGGTAAGTTTTATTAGTAGTTTGCTATTCAGGGTTAGAAGTTTGTTTCATGCATTGCTTTGTTTGTATTGATAAAATTATATATTTTTTATTTATGTGAGAAGCGTTCAGACAGCTGGTGCCATTCCTGCTTTGTTTTGCATTAGGACAAGACAAAACTCTTGTCAGCTGATACTTTTTACGGATTGTTTTGCTTTCCAGTGAAGCATCAGTTTCATATGCTGTTTCCAATCGACGTAAAAGACATTTCAGTCAGGTGGTAAAATTGTATTTGTGTGTGTGTGTGTGTGTGTGTGTGTGTGCGTGTGTGTGTGTGTGTGTGTGTGTGTGTGTGTGTGTTTAGATTGGATAGGAATCATTTAAATTAGACAGTAACTTTCTTGATTGTTTTGCATTTAGGATAGGAAAATTTTTGTAAGGTGATCGTAGGACTTGTGCATTGTTTCGTTTGTAGGATAAAAGTCCTTCCTTCCTATTGACAAGTTGCCTGTACTGTTGTGTGTTAAGGATGAGAAGCGGTTCTACCAGCTGGAGCTGGTCAACAGGGAAACCAACTTCAACAAGGTCTTCAACACCGCTCCCAACGTTGGTGTCCTCAACCCTATAACTACCAAGGTCAGTGCTGAGCCGCTTTGCTGGACTGTGGTTCTGGTGTTTGGTTAACGCTGTGGTGTTATGTAACTTTATTCTGTTGGATGTGTGGGGTGTTATGTAACTTTATTCTGTTGAATGGTGTGGTGTTATGTAACTTTGTTCTGTTGAATGGTATGGTGTTCTTATGTGTTCGTCGGTCGAGTCAACATAGACCCCTTCAGTCAACTTGGGGTTGAGGGGGGTGAGATGATTTGTGGATACGCAGGTGGCTGATCAAGCTGATGCGAGCACAGAATGTGTGGTGACAGCTTGGACAGGGAATGTGGGAGACCTCCTTTTGATTTCTGTAAAATATTACTCTGTTGAATGTGAGGGGTTCTGTAAAATTGTTACTCTGTTGAATGGTATGGTGTTTTTTTAAATATTACTCCATTGATTGATGGGGTATTTTTTAAACATTACTCTGTTGAATGTTATGGTGTGCTTTAACATTACTTTGTAGAATGTTGTGGTGTTCTTTAACACTATTTTTTTAAATTTTTTTTAATGTTTTGGTGTTCTTTAACATTACTATGTTGAATGTTGTGATGTTCTTTAATACTGTGTTGTTGAATGGCATGGTGCTCTTTAACATTACCGTGTTGAATGTTGTGGCACATTCCTTAACAGTACTATGTTGAGTGTTGTGGCATTCAGTAGCACTACTTTAATGAAAGGTGTGGCATCTTAGCAGTACTTTGTAGAATGTCTTGGTGTTCTGTTAAAGTACTTTATTGAATGTAGTATATGTTCTTTAACATTATGTTGTGGTGTTCTTTAACACTACATTGTTGGATGTTTTGATGTTCAATAGCACTACTTTGTTAATAATGTAGCATTCTTTGGCACTACTTTGTTGAATATCATGGTGTGCTTTACCACTACTTTGTTGTATATTGTGGTGTTCTTTAACAATACTTGGTTGAATGTTGTAATGTTCTTTAATATATTTGGTTGAATGGCGGTGTGTTCTATAATTTTACTTTGTAGAAGTTTGTGGTGTTCTTTAATGGTACTTTGTTGAATGTTGTGGTGTACTTTACCACTTCTTTGTTGTATATTATGGTGTTATTAAACTTTATTTTGTTGAATGTTGTAGTGTTCTGTAAAAGTACTTTGTAGAATAGTGTGAAGTTCTGAAGTAGAAAGTTGTGGAGTTCTTTAACACTACTTTGTTGAATGTTGTAGTGTTCTTAATCACTTTAGTTGCATGTTGTGGTGTTTTTTAACAGTATTCTTAGAATGTCATGGAGTTCTTTAACGCTGCTTTGTTGAATGTTGTGGAGTTCTGTAACGCTACTTTGTTGAATGTTGTGGTGTTCTTTAACAGTACTATTAGAATGTTTTCAGTTCTATAAACACTGCTTTGTTGAATGTTCTTGTGTTTTTCTAAATACTGCTTTGTAGCGTGCTGTAGCATTCATTTAACATTCTGCCAAGTGTTCTTTAAAAGTACTTTCCTTCACACTACTTAGTTGAATGTTGTGGTGTTCTTTTACACTTCTTTGTAGAATGTTCTTTAATTAACTGCACTTTGTTTAGTATTTTGGTATTCTTCAAACACTCTGTTTTTCAGTTTTAAGGTGCTTCTAAAGCCTATTTTGTTGAACGTTTCATATTTTTAACACTCCTTCATTGAAAGGTATAATGTTCTTTAACACTTTCTTGTTACCACAAGTGTTTTTGCTTTCCATTCTCGTTTTATTGGTCTGTTTGCCTTTGATGTAAATCTTTCTGTAAACACTTATTTGGATTGATTGATTCATTCATTATATATTGGCATCATTAGTGTGTGTCTAAACTTTGCTGAAATGACACAGGCAATTGGCACGCCATGTTGATCATAATGTTGAGATGTGTAAAGCACACATTACCACAGGCTTGGTGTCTTTGGATTCACATAGTTTTGTTTCTCTTTCTCAGTCAGTGCCTGAAGACCATGGCACAAAGAGACAGATGCATAATTAGCGACTAAGTACCAAGGCACAAAGAGACAAATGCATAACTAAAATGTCAGTCGTAAAGATCAGTTGTATCCACACAAATGCTCAGAAAGGAAGTGTCCTCAGTGTGTGAGTGCGAGAGAGAGAGAGAGAGAGTCAGTCAGTCCATCTATGTGCATAACACATTTGTGGCCATACACACACTACAAAAGACAGGTGCAAATAGGGTGGGAAACAGAGAGAAAGAGGACCAATGTACCTTTGAAGATTGGTACCAGCATATTTCAAAAGCGTTTTGTTCCTGTTCACACCATGCTACAGTCCAAGAAGAAGGGAGAGAAGGGGCAGCCCACCAAGCACCACAGCTCCTCTTCCCTGTCCTCCGGCAGCGTTGGCAGTCAGCAGAGACTGGACCCTCTGCCCAACTCCCCGATCCACGACAACGCCCTCAACCCCACCAAGCCTCTGCCCCAGCCCACTGGATTCTCCAAGAAGTTTGTCAAGTAGTCCCCTATGGTTCTGTGTCCTTGTAAATAGATGACAGAGTGAATGGGAAAACTGTGTAAGGAGGGAGAGACAATAAAGGTGACTGTGATATGACATGGGTACAGCATTACTGGTGTGTGGAGTGGTTGTCAGGCTGGGCTGAATGATGGTTTGGTTGTGCTGGTATCATGTTCTGTCCATCTGTATAACTCTTCCTTTTTTTTTTAAATAACTTTTTTCCTTCCTTGAAGCAGGGAAGTATAAACTGCTGAACTCACTCCGTCCTTGTCTTGGCCTGTGTTAGCAGAGATATCCCCTCGAAGGCTTACAGTTCTGTGATGTTTTGTTGGTTTGCCCGTACAGGATTAAAAAAACATTTTATAAACAAAGGTTTTGGTATGTATACAAAACAGTATTATTATTTTTTTTCAGTGTTTGTAGAAAGGTTAGAGTGTTGCTGCCTTGATTACTTTGCTGTAGAAATGAACAGTACTATCACAGAATGAAGTGAAACAATATTTTTCTTCATTAATTTCTTGTAACGATTTTCAGGACAGTTAGTTACATTTAGGATTAATGTGCATCCTCATGGATAGTGATACAGCAGATATGGATTACCATTCCAAGGAAGTGGTGGAAGCGGATCGATCTTATGCTACAGTGCTCCACCAGTACAATTTCACATTGAAATGGGAAATGAAAAGGTAATTATTATATCAGACACCAGCATGATTCGAACTCGCAACTTTTGAATTCGGTGCTCTACCAATTAAGCTAGGCAGGTACCCGAAGGTGTCCTCTCCTTTTCACCTTGGGGATTCTGGCTAAAAGCTTGTTTTGTAGAGCAAGAGAGTTCCTTTCTTTAAACATGACCGATCTGTTGTCTTTTGTTTTGCCTTTGGATCTCCAAATAACACATAGCGTCGTGGGAATTGTCTGGAATGGTTTGACCTTGAGAATTCAGCTGTGGCTTTAATCAACAAAGATATGGCATTGGGATTTGTTTTGCACCATGTCTTCAATAATACAACAGCATTGGTTTTATTTTGGCGATATGTGAATATGATCGCTAGTATTATTACTGTGTATCGAGAAGATTCACTTTCAGAATGTAGCCTGTGTCAAAGTAGAACCAAGTCAAGGGACTGAAGACATGCAAGTCTGCACAACTGTGATAAAATACTTAAAGCATGTACTATCTGTTTTTTTTCCAGTTATAAATTTGTTTGTTGCATGTTCACCAATATGTAATGAGCTGCTGATCAGCCCACAGTGGAAAAAGTGCCAGTGATTATATTTTTTGTCTTTTTGCGTGTGTTTATGTTTGTGTTTTGAGTGTGTATATGTTTGTTTTGGGAGTTGACTTCAACAAGGCTACAGCCCTGATATGACCTTTTGTGGTGGGCTGGGCTATGAGCAACATTAATTAAAAGTATATTGGGTGTGATCTGCTGCCTTATTTCAGTCATAAACAATTTATATGTTTAACTGTAACATAGAGCCTTTTGTCCATAGAGAAAAAGATAATTCCAGAATTTTCATTTTGGGAATTGTCTTGCAAGCTTTTATGGTACTTTACAGTACTCTGTTGTTGTGGATATATGTAGGTTTATTTTTCATGAAAGGTCTTGTTTTCTTTGGGGTATTTAGAGTGTGTGTGCAAGCGCATGTGTATGTGGTGTGTGTGCGAGCGCATGTGTATGTGGTGTGTGTGCGAGCGCATGTGTATTGTGAGGGATGTGTGTCGTTGCAAGCGCATGTGTATGTGTGCTGTGTGTGCAAGCGCATGTGTATGTGGTGTGTGTGTGAGTGCGCTCATGCTTTGTATTCAGTGTTATTGGGCCCTGAGGGGGGGATGGGGAGGGGGATTGTTTTGTTTTCAAAATAGCAGGCGTGTAACATTTTTAAAGATGCTTGTTTCACTGTTAATTACTACATGCACACAAAGATGCCTCTCTCTGTGAGTGTGTGTGTGTGTGTGTGTGTGAGTGTGTGTGTGTGTGTGTGTCTGAGTGCATGCATTTGTATATACAGATTGTTAAACAAAGTAGCAGAATGAAATGCATGCATATACATGAAGGCACGATGATTGCACAGAGATGTCACACATTGTCAAATGCTCTTGTCAGTTGCTGTGTTGGTGTTATTAGTTTGTCATTGACAAGGTGAGGGAAATTAAATGACTGTGTATATAGAGGAAGAGGGTCATGAAAGGATTTATGATGTATAAGGGCCCCAGATTTAGGAAGTGAGAGCGGTTATTCACTTTTCTTAGATTAAAGAAAATCAGTTTGTTCTTGTGAATTATTATTCTTCGTTTGATAGTAAAAGCATGAGTAAGAAATCAAACAATGGGATTCCCTTTGCATGATAATTGCTATATTTTGACCCTCATGAAAGAATCTGCTGAACATTTGTACTCTGTTTTTTGAAGTTTTGTCTGAACATTGCTCATGTTTGTTAATTTGTTTGTATTTAGTTTTGATTGTTTTTAAGCAGTAGAAGAAAATCAGTGTTTTGAAATTTTCTCCTTTTTGTTTCGTTTGATATCAGTAGTCTTCACTGTTACATGTGACTGCACATGTGACTTTCCATACAACTTAACTTATCTGTCTCTTGCAGACTATCCTGAAAGATTGAGATAGTATTATTTTTCATTCATCTTGTTTTTATCGACCAGGATATAAAGAGAAATAATCTTTATTCACTTCAGATCTCAATATGAGTGACACGGTTGGAAGCAGTTACTTTTTCCTTGTCTTCTTTTTTTAATGTTGTCATTTGGATTGTACTGTCACACAGCTCTGGTAGAAGAAAAAAAAGAATTTTGATACACATAGGTGGATGTGAATTTTCTCATGTCTCTTATTCTGTCTGTATTCTGACAGAAATGAGTTTTTATGAAGGTTTGATCACAGATGTTTAAAGTTTGTGTCATCGATATCAGAATATTTCTGGTTTGTTTATATGTTTGTCCAGTGTGTGTGTGTGTTTGTGTGTGTTAGAGAGAGAGAGAGAGAGAGAGAGAGAGAGAGAGAAGTGATTACCTGATCATCCATTAATGTTGTGTGATAGTATTAATGTCTTATGATGAAGACTTTCGGCAAGACAAGATTTAAAGCTTGAAATATCCTGATTATGTCAGGTAAGGATGCTGCTGATCGCCTGTGTACAGAGCTTCTCATGGAAATAATTTGGGGGATATTACTCTGAATTTTCTGTCCTTTTTATTTGGTATTGAAAAGGTGAAAGGGACCGAAGGATGGGAAGTAGAGGCTGGGTGGGATGGGGGAATGAGTAAAGCAGGATAGGGTGTTTGCGAAATTTATAAGAGACAGAAAAGGAACAACTGTGGCAGTATTGGGTAATCTGTTTCAGACTGATTTTGTGGGGAAGGTTTTATGTGTGCTTTTTCTCCCCATTAACTCTTCAGTTTCCTGGTTCCACTCTTCTGATATAAGTACTTCTGATGTTGACAACAATGTAGAGAGGAATGCGTCAGAATGGCTGGGGTTTTTTTTAATCATCTATTTCCAAAAGTCCCAGTGTGTGTGTGTGTGTGTGTGTGTGTGTGTGTCCGTATGCATTCTCTCACACTAGCATTACTCCTACACTGTTCATGTTGATACCCAGTCACAAAGTCGTCAGGCCACTGCTGATGAGTGTCTGTAGCGGTGTTCAGTTGTGCAGTTCTGATTCAGCGTATGCAGGGCACACAGGACACCACTTACTTCAGCTTATATTGACCACAACAACTGCTAAGTGCATGTTCTGATTCAGCGTACACAGGAAAACACTAATTAATCCATTTATTGACCACAACTGCTCAGTTCATTGCAGAGCAAGGCTGAGGGAGTGTCCTGGGGAATTGTTCTGGGGGGGGGGGGGATTACCAGTGTAAGGGGAGATGGCTAGTTTTGTTTTAACATAGTGTAGGCTGTTATTTTAGCTTGCCACGCATGTGTCCCACTTTTGTTTCCATTTGTACTGAGTTTTGGCGGCAACAGAAAGGCGGATTATGGTGAACAGTGCTGACTGTGCTTAACAGAGAATTGGAATGGGACTTTGATGAATGGCTTGCCAACTTCTTGTCTTTTTAAGGATGTGTTTTTTGTTTGTTTGTTTCTTTCTTTTTTTTTTTTTTTTTAACTGAAAGAAAGATGTATTGTGATGAACAGTACAGATTGTGCTGAACAGAGAAATAGAGTAAGATATTGACGAATGGCATGCCAAAATTTGGTTGATTTTCAAGGATTTGTTGGTTTGTTAATTTTTTTTTTTCTTTTTTTGTGAATTGAAGATTACAATCAATAGTTTGTCTTCACTATTTTATTTGCTTTATCCCCCCCCCCCCCTCCTTTTATAAGTTTTGCTGTTGCTGCTTATTTATTCATTTAAAGGAAATATTCTGTGTACTTAGCTTGTGCCTATCATTTTATTGACTGTGAATTACTCTCCCAGTTACACGATGGAAAGAAATTTATGTCAATATTAATAAAACAGTTTTCTTTGTTCTTGTTTGTTAATTTTCATTTTCAAAATGGCTATTGTGTGTGTCAGTCTTTCTGACTGTCTTTCCTCCTCCTCTCTCTCTCTCTCTCTCTCTCTCTCCCTCTCTCTCTCTCTCTCTCTCTCTCTTGTCTCTGTCTCTCTGTCTGTCTGTCTGTCTCTCTGTTGTACTAATGTATGTACTTGCTGACTCAACAGTGAGTTACGCAAGAGACGGATCTGTTCAGTGTAACGCACGATGTGTATAACAGACCAAGTGGTAAGGCACAAAATAGAAACTAGCTACTCTATCTCCACTGGATGAAAAAAGCTCTGTCTGAGTGTTCTCACAGTGCAACGTTACAGTGCAACGGGTCATGCAATGGTTCGTGTTTCAGGTGAAGGGCTTGAAAGATGCTTGAGGATGGTGGCTGAGTGCTGGCAATTCAGGGCCCACTTCACCATGTTGATTGGTACAAGCATTGTTCTGGAGCCTTTTGTTGCCGCTCAGAACGTGAGAAACCAGGAGCTAGCAATCAGAGTTTTCACCACCCTCCTCGCTGTTGTATGGTTTCACATATACACACGTGCGTACATGCACACACACTCATTCATGCACGCATATGATTTTATCTACCCTCGACACCCGCCCCCCCTCCCCCAACACGCACACACTTACACACAGACTTAACCACACACAACACACACACACACACACACACACACACACACACACACACACACACATCTCTCTCTTTCTCCTCTCTCTCTCTCTCTCTCTCTCTCTTTCTCCTCTCTCTCTCTCTGAACGAAACACATATAACAAACGTAGGCATCAGGAAATTTGACGTTTTTTCTGTGCTCTTCTTCACTTGTACACAAAGATGAAGCTCTGATCAATAGACCGTAAATTTGTAGGAAAGAGAGCCATATGGTGAGTATGTTTATTAAAAAATCCTCAGATTTCTTCAGTTAACAAAAGAATTGTATTCTGTTGACATGAATATGCTGAAGAATTGATCAAAATATAACAGACACACAAGTATGTTTATTCAAGAATCCTCAGATTTCTTAAATTAACAAAAGAATTTTATTCTGTGAATTTGAATATGCTGAAGAATTGATCAAAATATAACAGACACACAATTTATCCAATATTGCTTTTCTTTGTCAAAAAGAAACGTTCGTTAATGGTTCAATATTGGATGGTTGTTCGAACAGATTGAAAAGCGTCAGTCCTGAACGCTCAAGCTGTATAGTGTTCCAACTTTGAGCAATCTCCCATATGTATATCTGTATGAGTGTGCTTGAATGCATGCGTGCATGCATGCGTGTGTGCGTATATGTGTGTGTGTGTGTGTGTGTGTGTGTGTGTGTGTGTGAGTGTATGTGTGCACGAGGGTGTGAATGGTCTGCTGTTCATGTTATCTGAACTTTCATGCAATGCATTATTCCTCTTTCACTCAAAAATAGTCTTAACCAATCATCAGACTTGACAACAAATACGTAAATATCCAACTGCCGAATAGTGAATTACAAATGCTTATGGGAAAGACAGTCTGCCCGGGTGTCAGGTTGATCCGCCCTGATCCTGCCATCAGATACTGTACTCAATTATGGTCCAGCAAGTAGCAACCCCCAAAAGTGTCCAATTTTTCATAGGCCAGAAACTGAATGAGCTGGAGAGAAAAGGCAAATCTCTATAAAATATGTGAAATCAGACTTTTAGCTTAACTGGTTGCGGTTGTTACATGAATAAGTTGCTGCTGAATGACGACAAAACTGAAGTTCTTCTCCTTGCTCCTCCCAAACTCCAATATCATCCCTCCCTTCCTTCTTCCATCAGTATCGGAAGCTCAGATATCAAACTCTCATCCCAGGCTCGTAACCTTGGTGTGACTTTTGATTCCACCCTTTCTCTCAAGCACCACGTGTCTAATGTTTGTAAGGTAGCATATCTCGAAATACGTAAGATCCGTTCAATCAGACTCTTCCTTTCCATTGAAGCCACAAAACTCTGGCTTGCTCTCAAGTTCTCTCAAGGCTGGACTACTGCAACAGTCTCTTGGCTGGCTCACCAAGTTACCTACTCAATAAACTACAGAAGGTTCAGAATAGCGCTGCCAGGTTGTTTGCAAAGGATCTAAACGTCAACATGTCACTCCTCTGTTGCAGTCCCTCCACTGGTTTCCAATCCAGAGTCGAATTGACTACAAGCTGGCTTCTAACTGTTTCTCTTCTGTTTCTGGTACCGACCCAAAATATCTTTCAGACATCCTCCACATCTACACCCCATCCCGTCAACTTCGTTCCTCTGCCGACAGCCGCCTCTTCCGCTTCTGTCATAACAAAATCTTTTGGTCAACGTTCTCTCTCCTTCCAAGGACCAACTGTCTGGAATACACTTCCCATCAATGTCATACACCTACCTTCACCTTCTTCTTTCAAATCTGCCGTTAAACCAAATTTCTTTCATCAGTCGTAACCTTCCCCCACCCGACCCCCTCACTTCCAAATCCACCGTCCGAGTGCCTGAGTGGGGTTTTGCGTGCACGCGTGAATGGCTGGTGGTTGTGTCGCTTGTGCGTGCAGGCTGCAGTGTTGATGTGAGTCCGCGCGCGCGTGTGTTGTTGGTTATGTAAAACGCTTAGAGCCCTGATTTTTAGAGAGTAGGCGCTATATGTATTAACATTATTATTATCATTATTTGATAAGATACATTCTCTTTTATTCCGTTACCAATAAATATTCGAGGATCATTACCTAATTTGAGAAGACACTTACCGCATAATCTTCTTTTTTTTTTATCACATCCTGGTGCATAATTGTTTACTAATACACTTTATTTTTCAATCCAATTACTTTCTTTATGCTGTTGTTATCGTTGCTATTGTCTGCGTAAGACTTTTGTACTGTAATCATGATCCGTTACTAGCCCGCTGAACAATAAGACCTAAACAGCAACATCCCACCACAAAACAACATTTACCTTGATATCACTGCAACCAATTATGCGATTGCTTTCAGACATACATTATGAAATGTGTGCAATGAGCCCATGGTATTGTATGTTTTTGCAGTCGATCCTGTATCACTTTATGGATTCTGTGTTGCATATTCTTTTCCTGAAAAGATTGAAAATGATATTATGGTTCTATTTTCTCGAATCACTTGCCTGGCGATAATTTTACCTTAAAATAGACATATGTAGCAGCAACAACATCTTGGGCTGGTAGGTCCATCTTGTTCTTACCTTGCATGACATGGGGCTGCATTTTAAACAACTTGAGCACTTCGTTTCTTTTCGTCTTTCTTTCTTTTTCTTTTTTTTTTTCTTTACCAATAGCCTGTTCATTACACGGTATAATTTTCATGCATGATTCACAGCGGGCTCAAATCAATATACATTTTCTGCTGTCTTCGCCCATACCCTCTCCTTTACTCCCTTGCTGCTCATTCTGACTTCCCCACAGGTAGCCACACCAAGTTTGTCCTGCTGTCCCAGCATGCAGTCAACAGGAGGCAGTCAAGTCGTCCTGATGCAGACCAGCAGAGGGAACAAAGCGTTAGCATGGGATCACTTCGATGGTGTTCAGTGCTGCTTGTTCTGATCCAAAATGTGAAGGACGCGACCTACCATGTCTCCAGCGGAAGATGGTAATTGCTCAGTCGCAGAGTCAGCGTGAGTGAACGCCCCTGACCAGAGAGCGCCATCGCCTTCATTCAACGACAGACCCACTTTCACTTTCCAGTACCTGCACAGGCATGGGTATGGGGAGAAATCACAACCATGGTCATCAAGAGAACACAGCATGACAGGCCATAGAATGGGAGACTTCTTTTTCTGTTACGATGGATGGTGAAGATGGTGCTGCGGAGCTCCATTCTGCTCCGAGACTACACTTCCTTCCGTGACCTGGTGTCAACCAGGCCCTAGAGATACAGACGCCTTCAGAAACAGGAATTTTGAACAACACTCACAGACATGCATTACATGATGAAATTCGACTCCATGATTCCTTACTTCCCATCAGAGCTCATAGCTCACTCAGGTCTGGGTTGGAGATGGTCGGGCAAAAATTTGAAAAAAAAAAAAAAATCCCCTACATTACGGCCTTTGATGGAAATCGAACCAACGACCTCCCAGCCTGCTAGTCTCCAACAGCGTACCACAGGTGTTGGCAGGTGCTCATTTAAGGAGCCCTATTTTGGACATGTTCCTCTCTTGGATAATCCCTTGTGACTTCGTGATTTAGATGGCTACACAGTTAACTCTCTTCTGGTTTGGGTCGCTTGACCAAGTGAGTCTTGGCATGTGATGTGGCTGTGGCAGAGTTGATGAGAAAATCTACAACTTTGACTATCTCTTTTACTTTGAAGCTGCATCCTTCGAGCAAACAAAATAATCAATATGACGCCAAATATTAAAGGGGAATAATTTCACATACGCTGTACGGAAACTGAACAAACAAACTAAATCAACCAACCAACCTAACAAGAAATGAACAGAAAAAAAAAGAAAGAAGAGAAAAAAAAAGAGAGAAAATAAAAGTATCGTTGGAGGTTTGTTGTAAATCAAAATCTTGCAGTAGGCCGGCTAAAAGCTTCAGGAAGAAACCATCACAATGTTTCATATATATACATTTCCCCCTCCCAACTCGCAATCGAACTCCACTCTTGCCCCTTGCAGTTGTCGCCCGTCGATCGACTGCCATAAAATCCCCAGCTCGCGCATCGACGGACGTCTGAACCACATTGCAGGTCGTTGTTATTTCAAAGCTGTCGCTCTGAGCTGACGATTCTGTTTATCTCTTTCTCAGCGTGACATTTGATGAGTTGTAGATGGTATTATAGGCTGTCATTACTAGCAGAATCATGTTCCAAATTTCTAATCGGACCCAGAACAAGAAATTTAGCAATAATTTCGACTTTCTTGTTACTAAAGATTTTTATGACTGAAAACTGCGCTGATGATTTATTTTTGAGACAGCTGAAATAGGAGTAGCAGTAAAACAGAACCCGAACTAATCTAAATTCCCGATGAGCCAAATCGGACAGGTTTCACTGCTGAAACTGCGAAATGCTGTTAAAATACCATGAGGCGACAAGCGGAAATTTTTGAGACCTGAACTGTGTTCTTCGTACTGAATTGCAGACATGTGAGCTTCAACGCAACAATTTGCAAACTTTAAGGTTGTTATCAACTCCTCCTCCTGCCCCCCCCCCCCCCCCCCCCCTCGCCTGTATTACATGCACACGGCTAAATCCATGCAGTCTACGAGGCTAATCCTTGAACGTGACATGATCTGGACCGACAAAACGTACGGCTGAACCAACGCTAAAGTAATTTGTTTTTCATGAAGAAGGTGATTTAATTAATCGCCGAAAAAGAAATGGGTAAAACGCAAAGATCTGAGAGGTTCTATCTCCATTTCGTCCAGTCTTTAAGTGATAGCGTTGAAGAATACCAGAAAGAATGGCACACACACACACACACACACACACACACACACACACACACACACACACACACACACACACACACTCAACCGCCCTCCACCCTACACACCCAACCCTTCCCCCCTACACATTCACTCCCCTCCCCCCCCCCCCCCAAACCACACACACCACCACACACACCACACACACACACACACACACACACACACACACGCACGCACGCACGCAAGCACACACACACACACAACACACACACACACACACACACACACACACACACACACACGCTCAACCGCTTCCCCCCTCCCCCCACCCCCCATGCACACACACACAACGTCTACTCAGGCATGTACATGACGTAAAAATCCGCAATGCCACGGACTCGGGAGGTGAGGAGATCGGGTTCCCTGCACAGAGTAGAGGAGGGGCGGCTGTGCACTGGTCAAGGAGAAGCTTGACCATTTGACCTCGCCACAGACCTGCCTGAGCCCCGGCACGTTCGCACCTCCCTTCCCCCTCCCACATCCTCCCCTGTCATTGTCCTACCTCCCTCCTCCTCACCCTCTCCTTCTCCTCCTCGCCGCCCCCCCCCCTCTCTCTCTCCTCTCTCTCTCTCTCTCTCTCTCTCTCTCTCTCTCTCTCTCTCTCTCTTTGTGCCCTAAGTGACCTCAGCGTCAAGTGTGAAGCAAGTTCTGTCACTTTTCCAGTTTCCTTGATGCGGTTCGGTCTCAGGCCACACCCTCCAGTGGGTCTTGTGTTTGTTGTTGCTGTTGTTCCTTTTGTAATTCTTCTCCACAGGCTATGTTTTGAACTTGGGCATAAATCAGCAGAAGGTGGCATAGAATAATGAACTGACCTGTCGTTCATGTATTTATCTATTATTTCTTTCTTTCTCTGTTCACTTAACTATCATCTATATGTTTATTTATTTATTCATTTATTCATTCATTATCTATTTATTAATTTGTCTACTTATTTATTATTTTATTTCTCTATTTATTTATTGACTACCTGAATGCAGGTATCTTTTCAAAGGATAAAACAGGAAAAAGCCGCCCCAAATCGATTGATGAGATCTACAGAGGGAGAGGATGGCAATACTGCCCGCATGCACTCGCCAATGCACACACGTGTGGGCGTGCATCTATCCATACACATACGCCATAATACGTATTAACTCAGAATAGCCTAAACCCGTTCCCCTCTCCTCGTCTCAATTAATGTTTCTGGACAGCGCAAGTCATTTGTTTGACAGTGATCTAGACACTTATAAACATAAATCAACCCCATCCCTCTGGATCAAGTGACACGCTCCTGCACACACGCACACGCATGCGCCCGCACGCGCGCAATTATTCATGGTTTACGGCTGGACTTACAGATCTGGTAAAGCGTTCCCCCCCCCCCCCCCCGCCCCCTTGTGTGGTGTGTGTGTGTGTTGTGTGTGTGTATGGGAAAGGAGTGGGGAATAGGTAGGTAGGATGTGGGGTTTGGGGGTTGGGGAGGGAGGCAGCGTGCAGTTAGCGGAGAACGAGGAAGGCAACGTCCAAATCAGTGTCACTGCAGACAGCTGACTGACTTGACGATGCACGTGTTTATGTCATACATCCGTGACAGACTGTTATCAGAGCTGAAGTCAAGAACGCTACGATGACCAACTTTCTACATCGTTTTCTCGCTGCCGCAGTGAGGAGGGAGATCTAATCAAATTTCGAGTATTGCCCGGCCGACCGTCAAGACTCTGTCAGAGCTTCCACACGCCACAGTTCACATTTTGCAGTAAAACACTATACAATCTTTGTAAGCGATTTGAGGCTGCTATAAACTTGAGCCAGCATTCAATGTTAAACTGGTAACTGATCAAAAGAACAACTCCCTACCAATTATTTCCCTTGTTGTGGAAGGGGATTTTCACCGATGAAATCACGTGCAATCTCCAAATACATGACCTTTCCCTTTGTTGACGTCACGTTTCAGGCCTTTGCACTCACCCGTGACCTTGATTTTGATATGGCTGTTTCAAACCACCTGGCTTGCGCCTTGATGGCCATATGAAAGAAAAAGTGGAGAATCAACTTTCAGTTAAATGAAAATTCTCAAAACAATCCAATTGCGCTAGTCTGTAAATACTCGACTCCTTTGGCAAGGCCTTGGCATATTTATTTTCGGTGTGTAATCTGTAGTGTTATACTAAATAAAAGTAATCAGACTGCATGAGGTTCGACACCTCAAACTATCAGGTTTTCTTCCTGAAACCCACAAACAAAATGCCATCTGCAAGGCTGGCCCAAATCTGAGGAATTTTGCAGCCAGTTCGGTAGGGAAATATTTTGAATCACGTGACTTTGATATAGAACATAATGGACGGGCACTTCTGCGAAAGTGACATGCTCCTGATGTATTTATGCGTTCTGCAGAAAGGTCGTGTTTGTTTCACAATGTTTCACTGCATGGTCTTTCCGGAAAAGAACATCACGGAACATGCAGTGGAAAGCCGTGAAGCACATGAAACCTGAGGGAAATATATCATCTGGTGAAAAAAAAAAAAAGAAAAAGAAAAAAAGAAAATAAAGATAATATCATGTATGACCCTGCCTCAGACTCAGACTCTCAGACCCAGACTCGGACTTTAATTGTCATAAAAGAAACCCTTCAAGGTCTATAAACAAAGCAAGGTATTATGAGAAATCATCATTAATGGACAGACCATAATTCATTTAGGTCATCATAGGGAGCCATTACTGTCTTTTCAAATTCACGCAATCATGAAAATATTTTGCAATATGAATTTGTAGGTCGTCATTCCCTAGCGTTTCACTAGGGCGTAGTTTTGCAAGTTTGGGTTTGACATACCTTTTGATAGCTGTTCTGTTAGCGTCAGTCTTAGAAGTTTGAGTCTAGAGCAGCTGTCCAGAAAATGAGTTTCACCTTCGACTACAACACATGCTGAGCATGTCCTGCCTTCTCTTTAGTGTTCGTGTAACTATCGCTTTCTATTTGTAGGTCACATGTATGCGACATCATTAGACCGTCATGGAACATACATTGGAACATCACGGAACGTGCAAGAGAACATATCTAGAATCGCTGGAACAGAATATCTAGAACATCGTAGAGCACACAGGGGAATATAACAGAACACACAGGGGAACATCACAGAAGACACAGGGGAACATCACAGAACACACAGGGGAACATCACAGAACACACAGGGGAACATCACAGAAGACACAGAGGAACATCACAGAAGACACAGGGGAACATCACAGAACACACAGGGGAACATCACAGAACACACAGGGGAACATCACAGAACACACAGGGGAACATCACAGAAGACACAGGGGAAAATCACAGAACACAGAGGGGAACATCACAGAACACACAGGGGAACATCACAGAACACACAGGGGAACATCACAGAACATACAGGAGAACACATGAAAATACAGAAGAACATTACAGAACATATGGGAGAACTTTTGGGACACATCAGAATGATAATTTAAAAAAAAACCAACAACAAAAAAAAACAAACAAAAAAAAAAACCCCACCTGACATATACTCTCCCAAAAAAGAAACTTGACACCGGTATTTAATTTTTTTTATTGCCAAAATCGGATTTGATTCAAACAACAAATTATGACCCATGTACTAATTGACTACCAATGGACACGTGTTGAAAACATTTAACTCTGTTGACTGAAAAGTAAACCAATCAGACAGTGGAAAAGACAGCAGGGTACACGAAATGTCAGTATCTGGTATGATCGCCATTGGCGTCAATCACTGCCTGGCATCGGGGACCCATCGAGGCAATCAGGTTTGCAATCACACGTTGTGGAATGGTGTGCCACTCGTGCTGGAGTGCCTCAAGAAGCTCTGGGAGTGTCTGTGGTGGTGGGTTCCTCTGGTGCACACGTCGATCCAGGACATCCCACAAATGTTCAATTGGATTCAGATCTGGGGAACAGGCAGGCCATGGCAGAGTTTGGACATTGCTGGCATGCAGGAAATCAAGACAGACTCGAGCAACATGCGGGCGAGCGTTGTCGTGCTGGAAAATTCCTCCATTGGTGTTCATGTATGGGACAACATGAGGCTGCAGGATCTCATCCCTGTATCTGGCTCCTGTTAAATTCCCTGCCACATGCACGAGATCAGTCCTGCCATTGTGCCGTATTCCTCCCCACACCATGACACTACCACCACCAAAATGGTCCACTTGCTGAATGCAGTTAGGGGCAAAACGCTCTCCTTGACGTCGGTAAATTCGTGCACGCCCATCAACCCGTCTAAGGAGGAACCGTGACTCATCAGTGAACAAAACTGTTCTCCATCGTGCACGTGGCCACCCCACTCTGTATCGGCACCACTGAAGACGTGCTGCCATGTGACCTGCGTTCAGAATATTCCGTCGAACTGGTCGTCGAGCAAAAAGGCCGGCCTCCCTGAGACGATTGCGAACTGTTTGATCAGAAATTCTTCGATGTCCCGGAATTTGGAGCGCTGTGGATGTTGCCGTTGTAGTGCGGTCTCGAAGGTGGCGCACACGGATTAACCATCCTGAGTAGCAGAAGTGACCCTGGGTCGACCTGACCTCAGCCTGTCCCTCACACTGTGAGCGATGTGTAACGGGTCCATAATGCAGCAATGGTCTGTCTGGACACACCAAAGTGCCTTGCCACGCCTTGCTGAGTGGCCCCTGCTTGCAATCGTCCAATTGCGTTATTGCGTTGAGCATCAGACAACCTTGGCATTTTTCTTTTGCCGGCAGTAGTGTTATGTGCATTGTTTGACCCATGGTTGCTTTGGATTTTTATACCCAACGGAAAAGCGTGTCAGAATGCCGAGTTACAGCTCACCACTGTGCACGTGAAAGGCAAAATGGGCAAAATTAGGAATTGATTGTAACATCAGCCAGACGGACATTTGGACGTTCAAAGCACGTGAATTTGCAGGTTTAGCAAGTGCAGTGGTTGCTTTACAAAATACTGATATGACAATTTCACTACATCCCTTATTTTCACAACAAATCCAAATTACAATAGTGTCAAGTTTCTTTTTTTGGAGAGTATATAACAGCACAATACAGGAAGAGACAATCGCGGAACATGTTGGAGAATGGAAGAGAACGGATATCGCGCAGAGCACTGACGTGGAGTTATCTGTCTTGAGTTGTATTACTTTGGATTAACGTTTTTATGTCTTTTTTTTACTGCTTATTTTTTCTGCCTTAGATTTCTTATCATTGATATATATATATATATATATATATAATATATATATATATATATATATATATATATATATATATATATATATATATATATATCCGTGTCTCCCTGATGAGTCCGATCCAGCGGACGAAAGGCTTAGGAGCAGGCAATACAAATAGATGTGCCTTTGAGAGGGATTACGATGG
>CM065716.1:30418369-30430869 GCA_033310375.1 Conus canariensis | reverse complement strand
GTGTGTGTGTGTGTGTGTGTGTGTGTGTGTGTGAGTGATGACATAGAGATTAAATTATGACTTGAAAAAGAAAAAAAAAATCATCTGAATTGTCAGTGTCATAATGAGAGAAGAATTACTTGAAGACAGCCCGTTGTTGTCACCACAAAGCTTGACTACAGCCGTGGGAACTGAGGAGTAAACGAGCTAAAGATCCGTCTGTGTCACATGTCTGTGGTCTGTCCCAGGCTCACATCTGTCTGTTCCAGACCCGGGTCTGTCTACCAAACTCAGACAGGTCTGTAAGAGACTCAGATCAGTCTATCTGTACAACGCTAGCCTGTATCAGGTTTTGCGTCTGTAAGCCTGCCAGGCTCAGGTTGGTCTATACCAGGTTCAGATTAGTCTGTACCAGGATCAGGTATGTCTGAATCAGGCTCAGGTATGTTTGTACCAGGCTCAGGTATGTCTGTACCCGGTTCAGATCTACCCGTCTCAGGAGTCTGTCGTTGGAGAATGCCTACAGAAGCTTACTACAGCTGAACATGATGCTTGCCGGTTCACCAATTGGCTAAGTTTCTCTCTTTCTCTCATGTACACAAGAATTTTTTTGTTGTTGAGAAAAAACATTGTCCAAGTGCACATTACAACACACAAGCACATGCGAACGAATGAATGCACTCACGCAAGGACACGCGCGCGCACACAGTCTCATACACGCACACGCACGAACAGATGAACACACACACACACACACACACACACACACACACACACACACACACACACACACACACACACACACCACACCCCGCAGAAACACTTCTTTCTCTTGAGACATGTTTATTGGAGGACAATAGTTAGTCACTTACTATGATACACACATTACGTAACAAATCACGTCGGTCACATCTGATATGCAGTCAAGATAACAATCATTCAAACTGCTAAGTTTACCTAACAGAACAGACGGTAATATGTGAACTGCTTACATCACCTCTTCTTTGTTCAAAGCACAGTTTTGAATGTTCATCACTCGTGCACATACACGACTCACGGACAAACGCATGATCGCTCCTTCCTCGCTCTCCTCCCAACACACGCAACTACATATGAGTATCACACACACGCACATACACACTGGTATGAAAGACTTAACAAGCTTTAACCGTGAGCAAATCTTAATCAGCGGCAGTGAGTCGTGCATCGAGTTGCTTATAGTCCCAACCTGGGCTAACCGAGATACCCAATCAGTACAATAAGGGCAACTCACAATGTCATACATATTCCACAGTTTTAACTTCTGCAGATCACATCTTATACAGAAACTGTCAAAATGACAGCCAAGTCTAAGCAAGACTTTTGTCTCTTCCTTACCCTAAACATTTCTGAAATAACACAAAGACAGTGCACATCTTGACATCCCCACACGCCCACGTTCCTGTTACATTATAATACTCTATTAATCACGGAGCCAATCAGCATGTTAATAGATTCCTGTTGTCCAAAGACCATGTATTGATAGAGACTGTGGTAACTGATCTCACGATGAATAATCCAGAGACAGGTGGTCAATGATTAACTGTTACAGTTTCCCAAGGAAACAGTTCGAGATCAAAGTGGCCCGCTTGAGCCATGACATTTAACACAGTTATGAATAATGACTACTTGAAGATTACTGTGAGTGTTGTTATTTCACCATGATTGAAAATATGGTGGCCTTGAGCTCTGACCTCGACATGACCGTGGCGGAAGTTATAGAGAGTTACCTTGACCCTCGACTTTGATATTTTGCTGTCGCCCGGTTGGGATAACTGCAATACATGATCCCAGATCTATTCGCAGTACCTGGGATCTATTTACCTTGAAGATATATAGATCACTGGATTTTTTGACGTTATGGTCAGGCTAGCTGACCTCCAATATTCCTGTGAAAAAAAAGACAAACAGGCACAGTAGGCCACGGGAATTGGAGACTGATTTCGTCAACGGACTTAAGCTTAGTGGTTAACACTTTCGCTTAGAAAGCGATCGTGTGTTCGAGGTGTGCGGTTTAAATCTAACTCGGGAAGTGTTGATTTCCCGATCTGAAACTTGACTTTGAGGGGTGGTCTGGGCTCCAGTCTTTCGGATGAGGCAACAGTTCAAGACCCCTGCCTACCGTATACACCTGGCCTGCATAAAAGAATCAAAGAAGAAATGGGTCTGGTCTCTGGCCAAACCGATTGTGTAGATAAACATTTATTCGGTAGGCCTATTAGTAAGCAGAAACAACATGGGGACATGGATCCCTATTTTAGGTGATGCGCCCTCTGAAACTAAAGTAGGCCTACCAGAATTTTACGCAGGAAATCTGTGGTGAAGAGAGAGTTATGCACTACAATACAATACGAAACAATAAAATGCTATGTGAATTTATGCAACGCACTACAACAATACGACACAACACTACACGACACAATGCTGTATCAATTGATGATTTTGATTGATCCCCCACCTCCTGCGATCTTCGAGATACAAACACTTTCAGCTGAGCCCTAAAACAACTCTCTCTCTCTCTCTCTCTCTCTCTCTCTCTCTCTCTCTCTCTCACTCTCCACACCACACACACACACACCACACGCACACGCTCTAAACCCTTCTCAGAAAGACACAGGCAGTCCCAGTGGACCCCTAATCGTTGCTGGTCGAGCACCGGTTTTTTCAGTCAGACGCTGTGAATTCCTCTCCCGAGCATCTAAAATCAACATTGGCAGTTTGCCTACCTGCCTGCCGTATCATTTTGTCGTTCTGGTGGTCTCAGTGTCATCTTCTATCCCCTTTCCTCCCGAATTTTTGTTCTTCCCCCCCCCCCCCCCCCCCCCCCCCCCCCCCCCCCCCCCGTCTACAACTGTACCTGAGGTACTGAGGTGTTCATGTTTCACCTGGATGTAGGAACGATAACCACCACTCCACTTCATTGCCTCAGGCACCTCTCTGCTTTGTTCTCCGACAGTGGCTTTTTTTCATCGCAAAAGGTGTGTGTATGTGTGTGTGTGTGTGTGTGTGTGTGTGTGTGTGCGCGGTGTGCCCGCAGCAAATCTTGTGTCAGTTTAATATTTAGGGCTTAAATTTATATTTAGAGCTTAAGTTTGGTAAACTCAGATTTTATTGCAGTTTAGCTAGCGGCACTGTCATGATCTTTTGTCGCAGAAAACTAATAATATTCTCATGCTGTCTGCATCGTGCATTAAACGAACACACAAACAAACGAACAAACTACAGTGATCCTCTGGAGATATTCATTCTTCGTGAGAACAGGCGAACCATAATGGGATAAACTATAACATCACTCCTCCATTCAAAATGGGACGGATTCCGTGTTCAGAGAAGAGATCAGATAACGGAGTCATTGTGTCTTAGGAAAACAACCCTCGCAAATTCCCCACATCCGTTTCACTGATGCCGGCATCATGCCCAAACCAGCTTCACCTGAAGTGGCTGCTAATCACCCCTGTCTGTGAAGCAAACAAAATGTCAAGCGATCGCGCGCGTGCCTATCACCCACCCGCCCACACCCACACACACACCCACACACACAGACAGAGGCACACACGCACGCACCGCGCGCGCACAAAACACACACACACACACTGACACATTTAACGGTTTTCTGTGAAATGAAATCAATAACATACAAGAACAAGAACTTGTCACAGGGCAGATCGCAAATTAGTTTAGTAATTATTTCCCTTTGATTAAAACGTTGGTCAGGCCAGCTGCATTGCAAACAATCTCACTCCCATCGCACTAATTTCAATATAAGCAGCAAAACTGTCACGAAAAACAATAAAGCCCCAAACCAGATGATAATTCTCTCACACATCGAACAGTGTTACTGTTATTTGTACCATCAGCAGCAGCATAAATCAACTGTGAAAAGATGAGCAGCAAGAACAATCACCACTATTGTTCAACTGCTTTAATGTGAGCAATGTCATCAACCATACCTACATACCCAGACTCTCTGGTCCCATCTGAGCAAGAATGGCATCTCAGAGCAGGGGAAGAAAACGAGGTTCCCAGCACGGCTACGTCTACAAAACTCAACGTTAGTAGAGAACCGGGTCTGTCGGGTTCTGAACTAGAAGTAACTCGAAGTACAAGTCATTGACAATATCCATCTAAGGATGAGGGAGCTGGATATGAGCTAAGTAAACTTCAACTGAAATTATAAAGAAAGAGGAGAAACAGTTCGCGGGACTCAGAGAAGTCACTCTTTCTTTCTAATTTGGTGTTTGGGCACAAGGCCACTCATGCGTTCCGAGTAAGTCAGACATCCGTTGCCCGTCTTTATCGGCCTTTGTTTTGGTATTTTAAACTTTCTCTTTTTAGCCGTTACCGACCGGTATGTAAGCCCGTCTGACCTTTGATTACGGCTCGGGGGACACACACCTCTATCGGCAATTGTTCAGACCCAGCCTAGACGTGTGCTGAACTGCTGCAGAGTCAGTTCTCATCCTCATCATCTGTCACCTTCTGCCAGCTAAGTGGGTCTGGTCCCACTGCCACCTTTGCTGTTTTGTCAGCATCGTGCAGGGCGTCTCCACGTCTTACCGCAGTGGAGGGGAGATCTCCTCTCTGGAACAGTTAGATGAGGATTCTGAAGTGCTCAGCCCCTCTGGACGGGCTGAAGACGACAGGTCATGGATGATCCAAGTTCAACGTTACACGGTGTAACATGTTCCTGTTTGAACATTGCAAGCCGAGTCACGCTTTGTGAGAATTCCTTGTGAGGACACTGTGAGGGAAAATAATGGACCTTAGTTTGAATTATCAGCGACTTTTATTCAGTGATTCAGGGCCTGAATTCGGTTCTGGATTGTGTATGTGCGTGTTTTTTTTTCTTCCTTTTTTGTGTGTGGTCTCTCCTTTCAGCTGAGATGATTTCAACCAGAAAAACACTTGTAGGTCTTTGTGTCCCTTGCCGGCAATAGACGTATATGAAGAAGTTTAAATTGCTGTTCTATTTCTCATCGGACCTGCAGGATTCTGTGTGTGTTTTTTCCTTTGACATGGAAAATAATTTGTGTCAAAGTGAAAAATTTTTATGATGAGATTTCCATTGGAGCCAGCTGAAAGACGGCAGCTGATCTTGATATTGTTGATTAATGAGAAGGACTTCAACACTGGCGAAAAAGGAAAGCCAATTTGAGTGATTCATGAGCCTAAAATGTTAGGTAAACTCGCCCTTCCTGTGCTTGGACTATGGCAGGTCCTTCAACAACAGTTAGTAGGTCACTCCTCGAGAGGCCTTTCATGTCTTCAAGATGTGTTTCCCCATTCTTACAGAATTATTTTCGGTCGGGCAGAAAATTCTTTAATCCGCGTTTAAAGTCCCTCCAACCTTTCTCTTTTCATTTCTGGTGGGTGGTACTTGGTTTACGCACGAGGGCCTCCCGTTATCATTTATTTTCTTCCTTCTTTCTTTTCCAGCAGGAGAGTATTTTGGTCTTTGCTTGGGTGCAGCCAACATTTTGCCGCGACATCCCTCGGGATACTTCGGTCCTCAAGTTTCCTGGACGGTAAACGGTCATTTTGAAAGCACATTTACCCGAGTTTTGTAAGTGAATTTTGACTCTTGGTGGCTAGTAGTGCAAGTGCGAGAGAATATAGAATTAGAATTTAGAATATGTTCGTGATTTGTGCTGCCAATTCCGTTTTTTCTGAGTCCCATTTGTTTACCTGTGTGAGAGACACTTTTATGTGAGATTTATTTGGAAACTCCACCTTCATGATCTCACTGCCACATCCAACGCAAGCACACACACACACACACACACACACACACACACACACACACACACACACACACACACACACACACACTCAGACAGACAGTTCGTGACAGACCATAAAACCAATGAGTATTTCTGACAGCAAGTCGGCACGTCTGCCTGCAGACCAGAACCTTCCCTTGCAGTACTACGTCATGAGCTGGCCTGGAATGGGCATGGCACCACCGGCATTCCCGGTCTGACACCACCCTACAGGGCACAGTGCAGATGATATGTTCCAGATTAGACCGTTAGGATGGGTAAACGGGAGAAAGAGACTGGTACGACGCCTCTGCCCTGTTGCACAGAACCTTGGGAAACTGCTAATGCGGCAGTCACAGCATCCTGAGCTGCTGATGTCACTGGAACAATGTGAAGGTGGTACATACAAATACCACTGCTAGTAATGACGATGATAACAGGCAATCGGAAAGGAGTTAAAATCTGATGTTGAAAAAGGCTGTCCTGTATATGCAAAATATTTAACACACAAGAATCGTATGTTTGAGACAAAATATCTAATATGAAATTTGTGTGTGTTTGCACAACTTATGATTGTTAGTATATTTATTTATTTATTCATTTATTTCCATCAAGGATTTTAATTATGTAACTTTTTGATGCATAATCAAAAAAGTTGACATTAGTTCTTATCATCCGAAGCAAGTTTGGCTGATACATAACCTGGATATAATTATATACTTTTATTAATCTATTATCATTATGACATTCTGTTTATTCGCGATCATCATAATTACACACTTTCCTTCATCCTTGATATTATAGTTGCAGTTTTTCATTCATTCGTGATTATTGTAATTACAGACTTCCATTCATATGTGACCATGACACAAATTTTCATTCATCCGTGATCATTAAAATTATAGACTACAGTTCTCTTACCATTATCATTATTAGTTTTCCAGTCAATCGTTAATTTCATATTTATAGTGTTTAAATTATTCGTTACCTTTATGACCACAGACCTCCATTCATCTGTAACTATCATAACTACCATCTTCCACTCTTGGCTTATTATAAATACAGTCTTCCATTCACAATGTCATGCTCACTCATCGTTTTGATTAAAAACCTTAATTTAGTTGTTATGATGAAAGTACCATTCTCAATTATCAGCTCCCATTCATTACTGTTTACTATATTTACAGTCATCTATCAGTACAGGATCTTTGTAATTACGTTCTTCCATTCAATCAGGATTTTCATACTCACGGCCTTCCATTCATCTGTAACAATTAAAGTACTGTTCCATCAACATCATTAAAATTACAGTTTTTCATTCATTCTGATCTTCGTGATCTTTATGATTGCAGACATGATCATCTATATGTTATAATGACATTTACCATCTTCCACTAATACCCGATAGTTATAATTATAGTCATCATTTCTTTCGTATCTTTACGATTATAGCGTTTCTGTCATTCTTGGTTTCATGATTACGTCTGCCATTTGTATGTGGCCTCTTTAACAACGGACTTCTGATCATTCGGGATCTTTTCTGGAACTTTCATTCTTGTGTGATCGTTATGGCAGGTTTCGACTCATTCGTGATTATCATAGTTTATAGTCTTTCGTTCATCTGTAGTCTGTATAACAGCACATTTCCATTCATTTGTCACTTTCACCAGAGATAATTACCTGTCTGACGTTCATTCACATACTGATCACACATTTGTGACAATCTAACAAATCGTCACTACAAATATCTTCGGTCCATTCTGCACTAGGACGGCAGTTCAACACGGGAGGTCAGTCAACACAGAATCGGCATGACGACTCTCAAAGCTGTCTACAAACCCAGTTCTACCACTTCGATCAAAGGCGACAAGTCACCGGTGGCCTCTGCCTCTCCTGCGTGGGATGCCGGAGCTGGACACTTCCAATAATGCTGGTACCCACAATCCTGGCGTATTTGAGAAATGCTTCAAACGAATCGCCCACATCCTACGGAAGTGACGGAACAACACTCGCCTACACGAGACCGTCGACGGATCAGTACGTTGGCTGACAGGCCAGAACCCATCGTCTCAGTTGTCAGAAAGCTTGCCTGGTACGAACAGAAATCTCGCCATAATTCTATGTCCTCTGCTATCTCGCAGCACGTGCACAACAAGAAGGGTGGAATTCCCCGAGGCAGACTGCAGACCTGGGCGGACAACGTGAAGGGCCGGACTGGTCAGGCATGACTCTGTTTTGTATGGCTGGAGACTGAAAGATGTCCATGACAGCTGAAACATCCCTACTAACACCCCCATCACTACAGTCTTGGGACAATGACGATGAACATGCAATGGTCCAGAAAGCCAGCTTTCCGGAAAGCACAAGCAGCACACACACTCCCCGCTGTGGTATCAGAGAACGGCCGTATCACTGCTGTTCTGATAGTTGTTCCTCGCCACAAACACCACCTCATCCCCACCTCTCGTGACGTCACCACATTCCTCAGGTGACGTCAACGGCGTCCGATCCCCACTGTCACTCTCGGCTGCACTGTTCACGGACTCTAAGGCGCCAGGCGGGGATGGTGACGTCGCTTTCTTCGCCCCTGATGAAGAGGACTTGGCCTTGAGGTTGCCTCTCATCGCCTGGCGGAGCAGCCGGTTTCCACGAAGCTCCGTGCTCTCCGGGGGCAAAGTCTCGTAGCCGAGGTCATGTGAGCGAGCCCTCTGCAGGCGTGCTCGCTTTTTCTCAGAAGCTGTGAGGATGCCGGTGTCGGAGGTGTCGCCGGTGGAAGAAGAGGTGGTGAGGGCGAAAGTGGTCTGCAGTTTGTGCATGGCCAGCAGTTTGGCGTTGCGGGGGCGGGAGGAGGAGGAGGCGGGGTCGGCCATGGCAGGGGCTTGCGGTAGGACGAGGCGGCGAAGGAGCGGGTGAAGGCGGTGGGGTCCCCGGACTTCCGGTACTGATGGCGGTACCAGACCCTCTTCAGCTCCCCAAGTACCTGCAGTGAGAGAAAGAGAATCCATACACGTGGGCTCCCTTCATGTCAGCAGATTTATGATTTCAGTCTGTTTATCTCTTATACTACCAATGCTAGGCAATGAATGCAACTGGAACATACAAATACGAGAAAACAACCAATCATGTAAACATCCAGGCAGGTTTCATTTCTGTCACTATCATTAAAAGAAAAAGCAAAACCCCAAACAAACATCTAAAGGTACAAATCTTACATATGGACAATAGAACGCATTGAGCCTTTTTTTCTTTTACATTCGTATGCACATCCCCAACACACCAGCTCCTCTCGTTAAACGCAATTAAATCGAAGGGGATAATTGTTTGTTTGATAAAATCTTGCTATCTCCAACAGTCGGTTCAAAAACCAATTTCAACAATGAACGGGTCAGTGTGTAGGTTACTGCTTAGACAAATTAACAGTGTCAACCCACATTGCCCCATTATCAAGCAAAATCGTTGTATGCGACAGAAATTAAAAAAAAAAAGAGACGCTGAAGGGAAATATTCTAATTACAAAGGGGTGTGTGAAACCGAAGTTCTTTACATACTGAATATGTTGTACGTCAAACATTCAACTTAATCCAGGCCATACATGACGGTAAAGCAATTTTCGACAACCTTAATTCACCATACGATTTATTTTTTCTTCTTTCTTAGAAATGTTGCAAAAATTCTTACTGTTCGACAAACCATAACAAGACAAAAAGGCATCAGTTTCAATACACCCTGAAGTGATGCAATGTATTAAATGCTTTACATCATATGGTAATGTTTTCTTCACTTTTGGCTTTGCGTTCCCACTGTCGTAATCATGATTATGATAAGGAATGAAGACGGATATGGTTCGTTATGACACTGGTTAGTCTGTACATAGCTTGACAGCATGATGGGTTGGGCTTGTCTGTCTGTCCTCGTCTGTTCCTCCTGCTCAGAAGGCTTAAGGAAAGGTGGGTGGGGAAGGGGGCAGGTCTGTTGTCCATTTGAGCACTTGCACACACACACACACACACACACACACACACACACACACACACACACACACACACACACACACAATACACACATGAATGAGGACGTAAACACATTAGCAGCCAGAAATTGATTAAGAAAAAGGTCCAACAGAGCTTTACCTCTTCATTCAAGAAGCAAAAGAGCACGCCAGCAAACAGCCCTGCAACATTTGAAAAAAGCAAATGTTATAGGCTATATTTGGCTCAAGACATTTGTACGTGAGAGAGAGAGAGAGAGAGAGAGAGAGAGAGAGAGAAGAGAGAGAGAGAGAGAGAGAGAGAGAGAGAGTACACTTTTCATCATATGTTCACAAGCAGTCCAATGCAGGCGTCTCCGGTGACAGCGGCAAGCTAGCTCTATCATATTCCCGTAGGCCTACTTCTTTTCGAATTTTCATTCTGTTTCTCATTTTATCCATACTTTTTTCCCGTTTTTTAAATTTCCCTCTTTATTTCCCTATTTTTTGTCACACGTTTCCTCACCGTTACCTTCCAAATAAACTATAAAAAAAATTTGCCTGCCGGAACAGGAAAGATAACACACATAGTAACGCATGCGCAGTATGCAAGTAGCTTGACAAGATGTCACAGATGACACATGAACACATCGCAACATGAAGTGTTCCAAAACCCAATCAAAAACCGAAGCAGATCGGCATCAGATCGACGCCCAGTGCTTGTTTCTGCACGATAACATCTCCACTCGTCGACTTTTAAATGAAAAAACCTGAATTGCTGACCGTCCCGCTGCTCTTCCGGATTGTGATTGTTGGTTTTTTTCCTTTTACATTTGGACATACATAAACCCAGACGCTCTGTCTCAAACGTCAAAATACTATTAGAGTCCGCAAGAGAATGTCCAGCAGTGACTGAACATTCAGACGTACATGATGAGAGAGGATGAATCGGTGAAGGAAGGAAAAGGGAAGGAGAGGGGTGGGGAGAGTGGGGAAATACAGGAGGATGGAAGCAACACCTTAAAAAAAGTGTACAAAAACGTGGAACAAAAACAGGAGGTTGGAGGACCCCTCCCCCCAAAAAAACAAACAAACAAACAACAACTATTAAAAACCTTTTTGGGTGTGGCATTGTACTACAGTTGTTTCCTGCACTTAAAACTATTTTTATTCACCAGTTTCCTGCACTTAAACTATTTTTACTCACCATCATAATTATTGTATTTATTTTTTTTAACGGGAAAAATAGTATTACTTACGGATTGCACATCAATCTTTTTGGCACATCAAGCCCTTCCCTACCCCTTCCTCCCCCTCCCAACACACACACACACACACACACACACACACACACACACACACACACACACACACACACACCACCACCACACCACCACCACCACCACCACCACCACCACCACCACCACCACCACCACCACCACCACCATCCCACTCCCCCTCTACGCTGGTACGCGGACCTGACATGATCGCGTTACTGCTCTGAATCTGTTGTCTTGTGTGTGGGTTAAAGCTTCAGCTGGCTTCTTGTCTCACACAGTGGACATAGGTCAACTGATCAGGTCAGGCAGCGAGCGAATATGTCTGCCGACAGGAACTGTCATTTGTATGAGTTTGGTAGACATGAACTCTCTTCGCAGACTTAAGACAGGCTTACCTTAAATTGACCTGGTTTAGGCATGTATTTGACCATGACATCCTATCCTAAGCCACCCAAGACAGGCTTACCTTAAACTGACCTGGTTTAGGCATGTATTTGACCATGACATCCTATCCTAAGCCACCCAAGACAGGCTTACCTTAAATTGACCTGGTTTAGGCATGTATTTGACCATGACATCCTATCCTAAGCCACCCAAGACAGGCTTACCTTAAATTGACCTGGTTTAGGCATGTATTTGACCATGACATCCTATCCTAAGCCACTCAAGACAGGCTTACCTTAAATTGACCTGGTTTAGGCATGTATTTGACCATGACATCCGGTCCTAAGCCACTCAAGACAGGCTTACCTTAAATTGACCTGGCTTAGGCATGTATTTGACCATGACATCCTATCCTAAGCCACTCTACAGAGTTAGATAGCGCGAGTGGACATCTCAGACAGACATTAAGAAATAAGTCCTGGATGAACTATGTGGCGGAGTGGACCGCTTACAATTTCTCTACCACGTGGCCCATGACTGCAGCCGGAAGGGGGGGGGGGGGGGGTGCAAAGGTGGTGTCTGATTGCTTAAGTTCCCGGCTCAGCAGCATTCCTCGACTTTACTGTACGGTCGATCATCACGTGTGAGTGTCGATTCACGTACGTAAACGTTACGGAGAGCACGATACCGTGCAAGGTGGAGTCTCTCCGTTCAGATATTAGACAGGTAACGTATCTCGCACCCTTCGTGGTCTTTACTTCAAGAGATGGAGCACTGGACCTGGTGGTCTTCTCCTGCAAGGTGCAAGGCACTGCAAACACTGTAGTCTTCTCACTGTCAAAGAGGTGAAGGCACTGCAGTAAACACTGTGTAGGTCTTTCATACTGTCAAAGAGTGAGGCACTGTACACCTGTGTAGGTCTTCTCATCTGTTCAAAGAGATGGAAGGCACTGCAGAAACACCTGTGTAGGTCTTCTCATCTGTTCAAAGAGGTGGAAGGGAAAGGAACAGTCAGTCGCCTCGTCTTCGTTCTATCCGCCTTTGTCAGACAACCGTTCTTCCCTCACACGGGTCACTATCCTCTTCCAGGGC
>CM065716.1:30410869-30413369 GCA_033310375.1 Conus canariensis | reverse complement strand
CAGAAGAGAAGGCCAGTTTGGCCGTTGGTATGGATGACACGTTACACATAGCATGCACCCTGCGTGAGAAATGGAATGAAGGAAGTAAGGAAATTGAGTGAACGATATTGACTGGATGACACGGGAAACGACTGAATGAAGGGCCAGCTGGCAGCTCTTCAGTCGGCACAACCCAGGTAGGCAGCCCGTTGTGTAAAGAGAGTGGATTGTAAAGCGCTTAGAGCTTGATCTCTAGCCGATGATAGGCGCTATATAAGTATTCATAATAATAATAATAATAATAATAATAATAACATTAGGATCAAACGTAATGCTGTAATCTTGGGAGTATTTCAACATCCCAAAACCGAGACAGGTTTTGACTTCATCACAACGCTCACTAGGTTTTATGTTCATGAATGTTAAACGTAAAAAAAAAAACAAAAGAAAAGAAAAGTGAAATCTGTCAATTTTTTTCGCGTCAGCTTAAAAAAAAAATTGATCTGAATAATGGAACACCAAGATTGAAAACAATCAAAATAATTTGACGTTGTATGGAACAAGTATAAGTCATTAGTTCTTCACACAAATATAAGCAACAAAATCCTTTCTTGTCATAGACATTTTCATGTCCCAGTGTTTTTTTTTTTTTCTAACTTTTTATTTTCCTTAGACGTTTACATTGACACATAATCAAATCTGTATCACGGGGCAGCATATGTAATGATTGTTCTTTGACATCTTATGTTTTGGTCTTTCATGGAATGTGTTTGGTTTTATTGTAATGAAAAAGAACATTAATTTTGACGGCGGATAATCTCAAATAAATTACTTTCAAAAATAGGAAAAGCCGGCAATCATATGTTATCACTGAAATGCAAAATAGAATGACTTGTACTTGTTTGTTACGTTGAAATGTTTTCTTTTTTCAATAATGTGTTTTAAAATTCTTTGGACAGCGCTTACGCCTGTTTCTGAACAATTTGATTTGACGATTCGCAAAGAATTCGACTTACACGACCGCTTGCCTTTTATAGATGACGAATGATAATGACTCGCCCCAGGCCACGACCTTAAGTTTGGCGAGAGTCTGACACAAGGTGGGTTACTGAGGCCTGTGTTATATATACTGTTGGTATGGGATGCGCTGATCAGCTATTGATATCTCTTAATCTAACATTTTTTCATTCTCCTGAAAAAGCTGACAAATCACCTCGCAGGCGGATCGGACGGCACGGAAAGGCGAGATAAATAAGAAACGGCCATATAAAGCTCTGACCCCAAAGCTCTGCCCCCAGTGGCCCGATGTTTGTCCGGGAGGATGCTTACACTAGATGACCCCCCAGAATATTCAGCAATTCAGCTGGGAAAGCAAACTATCAACGATACACTCATTACATCAGTTCAGAAATGCTTCAGAGGGATTAGGGTTGGAGTTTTTTTTTCTTGGGTGTGGGTGGGGGGGGGGGGGGTTGGTTGTTGAGAGTAAATGGTGAGGAGAATTAGCACGAGGAGAAGGGGCTTCCCCGTGCTATGAATTTCGCGTTTTATTGCGCTCCTAATCCTCATTAATCGGTGTCCATCACACTGAATATAACCTCCGGTGTCCCGCTTGCAATCCACGGCTGGTATCAAGAAGAGAGAGAGAGAGAGAGAGAGGAGAGAGAGAGAGAAGAGAGAGAGAGAGAGAGGAGATGAATGCCATCAATAACAGCAACATCATTACAGCAGACCAGGGGGAAAGGGCTTTGGAATATTTGCGCCACGTCAGCAGTAAGATGAGTTGGGTGCAGTGAAGCATGGCGTCTCAGCACCGGACGACCTGTGTAGACCAGTTTACAGCGATGTCTGGGTGCAGAGAGATGCAATCAAACCATCCTGTCCCGAAGTTGGACAGTTATTTTTGCTCTCTTTTTTTTCCTCCTTAAAAACGCTTTAATTGTTGTGTCCTTTGCCCTCACTTCTTCCCCCCTCATTACCACTCCCCTCCATTCCCCTCCCACTCTCTGTCTCTTTCCTCTGCAATTCTTCTTTTTCTTTTTCTTTCAAATTCTTGGTTTGCTCCCCTTGCACTCATTCCCCGTGTATCTCTGTCTGTCTGTTTATTTCTTCTTTCCTGTTTTCCTTTTTTCTTTCCTTTCCTGTCTCTTTTTTCTGTCTTTTCTGTTCTTCGCCCTTTCCTGACTTTAGTCTGTCTTTGCTCTTCTTTTTCTTTCGATCGCTCTATCATTTATTCAAAAAGTTGAACATGGAAAGAATGACCATAGAAGCATAGACAGAAGGATGTTTTTAATCTTTTCGTTTGTTGTTGTTGTTGAGAAAACCTACAGTTGAAAACCTCTCTTGCTCTCCTTAGCCATGTTTCTCCTTGTCATACACGTCAAACTTAGTTGTTGACCAGGCAAGTTCTTCCAAACTGTCACTTGGTACCTTTCAGGCACGCGTTGATACCGTTTCCGCGTGGTACTGTTTTCGTATGTACCCATTAGGTTTGTTTTATCTATTTGCAAGAGAACACGCA
>CM065716.1:30370869-30398369 GCA_033310375.1 Conus canariensis | reverse complement strand
TTTACAGTCCGGTTATAGCAAAAGCACCTTTCTACAGTTCATATATAACAACAACAACAACAACAAAAAATACAAAGAAACAGACACACCAAAAACTATAGAAGTAAACACAAAAAATAAAGAGAGGGGCAAATTGATAAAATACACATAGCAAAGAATCATAACCAGCTTACAAAAAAGAGATGACCATTATCTACTCTAAACACATGAAACAAATTTTGTCAGGGAAACAAAATCTGGTGGGCGGTTTGTTAGGGACTGGCGTGAGCAAGGTTAAGCGAAAACCCCATAAATCACCCCGCAACATCTAAAGCTGAAATCTGTCCTCTCTTCCCAGTGGCCAAGCTTCAAGACTAAATCACAGAGGGCCGGCCTTTAGGGTCATCGACCAGCTTGTTCATCATTGGCACTGCCCGACGGCTACAAAGGAAGAAAAAGTTATGTCCAGTGTCTGACCGGACACACACATCACGGGTTATGTAGAGGTATTGGCCTTCTGATGAAACCTTCGTGTCTGGGTCAGTGGAACTTGGCGTTCTGTCGCTGACCACCATGACATGTTTAGGGATCTGATGATGGTTGACTTTTCATTATGGATGTGTCAGATACACTGGGTTGGTGTGTTTTGTATGTATGTATGTATGTATGTATGTATGTATGTATGTATGTATGTATGTATGTATGTATGTATGTATGCATGTATGTATGCGTGTATGCATGTATGCATGTATGTATGCACGTATGTATGCATGCATGTATGCATGTATATATGCATGTTTGTATGTACATATATATCTGTGTGTGTGTGTGTGTGTGGTGTGTGTGTGTGTGTGTGTGTGTGTGTGTGTGTGTGTGTATGTGTGTGTGTGTGTGTGTGTGTGCGTGTGTGCGCGCGCTAAACAAACAGTTTTGGGGTAAAATAAGTGCAGGCGTACAATATCTCTTTGGTTCAACCAGTGCCTGGTTAAAAGAAGAAAAAAAAACAGTAAAGGAGGAAGAAAAAAAATGGGAATGGAAAGGAAAGCGTGAAGATGGAAATTTCCAACCCTTGGTTAGCACCACAAGGGGACTATCAAAGTCCATTCTGGAAACAAAACCTGTATAACCAGTCCAGAGTCGTCATCCTATTTGTATAACCTGCCCATGGTCTCATCAGCGAAGCGCGGCTGATGGTGTTGTTCGACTGAGATTAACGTCCTATCAGCCGTAGGCTCGCAAAGACACTTAGTATGTTGCGGATGCAAAGTAGTTGATTCTTGGCTGCTATATCCTAGCGTTGCGACACCTGTCTGGCTCTGTAGCAGGAGGGGGGAACTAGGGAAATTTTGCAGCCTGGGGTTCCGTCGTTTGGACAGCTGTCCAGAATTTCCTGTGACCCCGGGACGATGCCAGAGGTCGTTTTCGTGCGGTGCTGTCGGCAGAAGACGGTAACATCTAACCTGTCTTGTGTCCTCGTCGACCTTTTGGGGTGTGTGGCAGTCTCCCATCCCGGCTGTTCACAGGCCATGCGGCGGTCTGTCTTCATGCTTGAGCGGCGACAGTTATGCACCGTGGGAGGCCGATTTGTCGCAGGCGTGACGACTATCGGTAGAGCGCTGCTTCGTACCACTCAGTGATTTCACCCCCTGTAGCACTCAACAAATTCACCTTCTGTACCACTCAGTGAATTCACCTTCTGTACCACTCAGTGAATTCACCTTCTGTACCGCTCAGTGAATTCACCTTCTGTATCACTCAGTGAATTCAGCCCTGTACCACTCAGTGAATTCACCTCCTGTACCACTCAGGGAATTCACCCTCTGTACCACTCAGTGCTCTCACACCCTGCGCACGAGTGGACCTTTTCTCCCAGCCTTTCGGAGTCGGTAGGTGCTGAACACAGTGCCTTCTGACCTGGCTGTAATCACAGGGGTGCAGCGCTCCGTCACCGAGACTCCCCACACCACCGGGAGCCGTCGATCCGTGAGGCAAGTCCGCCGCCGCTTATACTGCGAGAATGTAGACTATGCCGCCCCTGTCTGCCACCTTGACGACCCCCTGGAGTACACTCACGCTCTGTTCCTGTCACCTCGCGCCTCGCCTCCTCGAAGTGAAGTGTGATGGTGTTGGACCAGTCTTGCTGACGACTGGTGATGTATGCTACCTATAATTCTATGGTATCCTCACTGCCAAGATATCAAAGTGAACACCCGATAGTTGTCTAAAGCAGCTAGTGAAGGGTAGAAACGGAAAACAAGAAGAAATGGCCCTGCAGAAAGAATTTGTATGGGAAAATCAAATCAGTAAGTGAATAACTCGTATATGAGGACATTTTGAGCCTAAGCTTGAGGACATTTTGAACCTAGGCTTTATCAAATGATACAAAGGATCAAGCAGTCAGGGTAATCAGCTCTGCCGTTTGATAATATCCCAAGCACTGTTGGTCCACACGTGCTGACAGCAGTCTGAAATTGTGCAAAACAGCGTACTTATGTGTTCTGAGAGACAGAACCTCCCACTGATTGACCAAACAAGAATCTGATAAACAAGAAAATAATGGCGGCAGACAGGTGCAGGTTTATAATTCCTCGGTTACTTCACAAAGCAGTGATTAAGCAAACATTTATCAAAACAAATTTAAAAATTATTTGAATTAACTCCGCTAATTAACATGGACAAACGAATAAGAAGACAAAACACGACGCGTTTCGACTTCTTCAGTCTTCTTCAGGCAAGATGAACAACACTCAGGACAACGAAAATGAAGAACGAGCGATCGCTTATCTTCTCATACTCGGCGCAAGGAAGGAAGGAAGGAGACGTTTATATGTAAACAATAATCTACTCACTGGCAGTGTATGGGGGACCTTCAAATCTGCGTGGGAAAACACCACCATTTGTATTGTCGTTCAGAACAAAGCACCATTTGTATTGCTGGCCCAGTATTGTCTGTACGATTTAAAGACAAAACACCATATGTATTGCCTGTCTGGCTGTAAATCTCCAAATAAAACCACCATGTATGTCACCTGTCCGAAGGCAAACTTTCATCTCCCGATTCAGATTCATCAAGGGAACATTACTCTTGGCATCAAATGGAGACCTACCACTTACAATTCTGTGGAATCCTCATCACCAAGACCAATCCAACAGTCTCCCACGGCAGCCCGCGAAGATTAGAAACAGGAAATAAGAAGAAAGAACAGAAAGGAAAAATGTTGCATAAAAATCAAAACCAATTACCAAACAACAATTCATAATAGAGGACATTTTTGAGCCTACACTTGAGGATTCATCAGCCGGTACAAGGGGAAGCAAAAAGATGTGAAGAATCAGAGTGGTCACCTTTGCTGTTTACACACACACACACACACACACACACACACACACACACACACACACACACACACACACACGCACGCACACACACACACACGCACGCGCGCACGCACGCACGCACGCACACACACATATTCTTTCATTTCTTTTCGTTAAGAGAGAGAGAGAGAGAGAGAGAGAGAGAGAGAGAGACAGAGAGAGAGAGACAGAGAGAGAGAGACTCAAGATATTTAAGATATTTTATTCATGATTAGGCCATTGCCCCTCATAAGGGGTGCCAGCAAATACAATCACAAAAACATACTATTCTAACATAGAAGACCGCAGTTTGAACGCTTTGAAGAGAGAGAGAGAGAGAGAGAGAGAGAGAGAGAGAGGAGAGAGAGAAGAGAGAGAGAGAGAGAGAGAGAGAGAGAGAGATGTGTAACATAACATCTAACGGCTTTCTTAGTCTTCTGTCATTTATAGTTTGTGTTTATACATTCTATCTGCTGTTGAGATGTGTGCCCTCGTCATGTATATTAGCGATCTGGGAGCTTCCTTTTTGGGAGGAGGGGCGGTGTAGGGGTTAGTTTCCTTGTTCCGAGTGCCTCGTGACTACGTATGTGCTAGATAGGAGGAACCCGCGAGCACAGCTGGCCTGGAGTTGTGTGTGCCTTTGATGCATTCAGTGTGGGGCTGAAGATTGCTGTATTTGCTTGCTGTCTGCTGTTGCTGTCTGCTAACCCGCCTCACTGGGGGATTCCTGTCAGAGCAATATCTATCTCAGCATCACTCTTCTTTCCCAGGACGCCACTGCACTGTCAACACTAACGGAATGATTAAAGCCTGTCGCGGATAGTACGTCGCAATCACGCTATAATAAGAAGAGAGACGGGCTGTTTCGGTACAAAATGTCATCCGGTGCAAAATATCACCCTGTGACATTTTGTACCAACAATACTGTCCAAAATGTATGTCATCCGCGAACAGAATATCACAGCTGGTGTGTCTGCAGGACGCATATTCATATCTACAGTGGAACAGACTGTCGCCATTTATGAATGTACGTTTTTCTGGTTGGGTCTGACAAGTCCTTTGTATGATGTGATCTAGAGCGAAAGGTGGTGTAGGGAAGATGACTATGGCTAAATGAGAGGCTAAGTGATGAATTATCAAGGGATTTGGATTCGGGGTCTCAAACAAATATTTAACAATTAAACCCTGTCAAATTTAACTGAACGTAATTATGGTTTAAAAAAGTTTAAGATTAGCATAGGATCATACAGGAGTTGTCCCTCGGACCACTCGTCCCACAACATAGCAGGGTACCAGGGTGACATTTCGTACCAGGGTGATACTTTGTACCATGGTAACATTTTGTACCTGGGTGACATTTTGTACCATGCTGATATTTTGTACCAGGGTGACATTTTGAACCAGGGTGATATTTTGTACCGCAACATCGGAACAGAATGTTGCCGAACGACATTTTGAACTGAGATTACATTTTGTACTTCAATAGGCTGCACAAATAATCTATTTCTTGACGCTGGACACGAATGTTAAGACCAACAACTTACTCTTCACGGGAACGTCGTGACTCTGATGCCTTCTCTTTGACAAGTCTAAGCTGTCCTGCTGATTTGCACAGAGTGGTGTTATTCTAAGATAGTGGTTCAAGGACAAAATGGTCACATGAGGCCGAAAGTGATATGAAAAAAAAATCTTTAAAAAAAATCGTCAAGGCCAGACTGTTGATGGGGAAGCAACTTCAACATCAAAATGATCTACCGCGACTACGACTTCAACAAGGCACTGACCATATCTGAAATGAAGTTATAAGAAATTAAGTTTGACAACTTCAACCACGTCTTTACGAAAAAAGACAAGAAGAAAGAAAGAAAGAAAAAAAGTTGTAGGCAGCGCAGGTAGCATCATTAACAGCACCAGACACTTTTTCACATAGCCCCAGGAGAGTGCCACGGCTGTCTTCTCTCTTCCATTCTCTTCAATCTGCAACAGAATACAAGAGAACCGGCGAGGATATTCAACACTGTCATAACTATGAAAGGCCAGCTCCTTTTTGCTTTTCGTTTTGACTTTAATCTAGAGTTTATCTCGGGCATTAAATCTATAGAATGGAATCGCTTCAAAGAAAAGCAGCATCTTCTTCAACGGTTCCCATAAACAAGGAGCGATCAACATCAAGCTGCATGGACAGATACTGGGAACTGGTGGATCCCTCCGGGTTCCGTTGGTTCAGTCTGTCCATGGATGGCAACTCGACTTGCCAACGCAGGACAAGACATGGCTATGGCTACAATGACGAGATCCAACGCCATCTGGTAGACCAGCTTTTTTGTTGATTAAAGCTTTACTCACTGATACTCGATTTGACAATGGGCTTCATCTCAGTATTGTAAAGCATGTGAAGGAAAAAGAAGAAGAAGAAGAAGAAGAAGAAGAAGAAGAAGAAGAAGAAGAAAATGATAAGCAGCAGCAATACCAGCAGCAGCAGTAGTAGTAGTAGTAGGAAGAGGAGAAGACAGGGGAGGAGGAGGAAGAAGGGAGGATGAGGAGAAGGAGGAGGAGGAGGAGAAGGAGGAGGGGCAGGAGCACGAGTACCTGGAGAATCAGAGGCAGTAGCAGTAAAAGCAGGGGAAGAAGATGAAGAAAAATCAGAGGCTGTCAAGAGGTAAAAACAGAAGAAAACAGGATCATGATGGCTTGTTTTGACAAATGGTGCCTTATGTGCCAGAAGTTAATAAACATTGAAGCCTTTTCTGTATGTTGTAGACATTGAAGATTACAGTGTTACAAAATGAAGAACAACAACGACAGCAAGAACAACACTACCACTAATAAATGAAACACACACACACACACACACACACACACACACACACACACACACACACACACACACACACACACGCACGCACGCACCCCCCTCCCCGCCACCAACACACGCATACACACACACACACACAACCACTCAGATGAAAACTTACATCGCGTGTGACCTAAACTGTCCATTCTGATTTCCACAACTGGAGACCAAGCGCGGTTATCAAGATCATCAAGACAACACAGGATCACTGATGACCTCATCTGAACCTTCGGGGGGAGGGAGTGGGGTGGCCGATGAGGGGGGGGGGGGGAGTGGGAGGATGAGTGAGGAAGGGAGGGGGGAACTGATTAGAACACATAGTAGCAGAAAGAAGGACCGCAGATGGAGAGGGGAAGAAGAGGTTCCGGCTGCTCTCACCCCATCCCCTCCTCCCGCTCTTCCGCATCCTCGGTTAAAGCAACATGACAGTCCAGATCAATAGATATTCAGACTAGGGTCGACGAACTCACTAAGACACCTAGTTCCTGTGGAAGACATCAGTGCGGAGAACGACTTGCCCTTCAGAGTATCAGGGTTGATGGGTATATGAACGTACTAGACTGTCCATGGTTACTGTAAGAACGTGCTGATGTCTGATTAGCTACAGCTCCTGTCGGCAAGTAATAAGTGTGGTACGCCCACCATGGCAGCAGATGATTTGTACGTCATCGATTCAGATTTCAGTTCAGTTTGTGTTGCTTATAGCTAGCCCAGCCGAGCGCGAAGGGCCATATCAGGGCTGTCACCTCGCTGAAGTCAACTTGCAAAACAGATTAAAAAAATCATACACACAAGACACATTAAAAATTGAAAAAAAAAAAAAAAAGGAAACACCGGAATTTTGTTAAAATCGTTCTGCCGTAAAATGCTTGATCAGATGAAAAATGTTTATCTTTCAGAAAAGAGAAAATCGACTATGAAATATTTGTGTTGACGAAACCGTATCTTCAACAAGAGAACACATCCGAGAACCAGGATGTGTACAGATGGTAGTCTTTTGATATAAAAAAAACAACCAAAAACGTCGAGGTAAAAGACGAAAAATCGCCCAGCGTTCTGCGTTAATAGAATGCGACGGTCTTCCACTCTCGCCACGTTCTGAACACACTGGGCATTTGAGCATGACTTTCGAAAAGGTACACAGTATGAGAGCTCGCCTCGTCAGACATATTGACTTAACATGTTCTCATTCTCTTACAGAACTATTTTTTTCCTCACCTAGATTCCCATCTGCGGACCTGTTGAGTCACTCAATGATCCATCATCGCTTGTTTTACTGTTTGACCTCTAACCTACATCCCCGATATTGAATAGCAGACAGCAGGTAGCAAAATAACATATTTCCCTTTCTCTCAAAAAATAAGTGTGGAATATCTGTTGCCAAGCAATACGGCGATCGTGGCTACACTAAAACAGGAGTAGGAGATGGAGGGGGGGGGGGGGGGGGGACATTAACACAAGGACACATTGCAGAATACTCTTGTCATAGTTTAGATAACACACAACTAGTCAAAACACACAATCTGTGTTTCATAGGCAGACGAAAATTTCCGAGACGCAAGACAGACAATTTTTTTTCTATACACGCTTAAAGCCGATCATTTCAAACACATTTGCAACCGAATTCATCCATCGATCGATTTTTTTTACACCCTTCTGGTATGAATAAACGTGCAGTGACAGGATATGTAAGTTTGTCTTGAACTCAGAAAGGTACTACTTTTTCAAAGACAGTTGGAATCCGTTAAACTTTCCTCTGTGTGTATGTGTGTGTGTGTGTGTGTGTGTGTGTGTGTGTGTGTGTGTGTGTGTGTGTGTGTGTGTGTGTGTGTGTGTGAGTGTGCGGTGATTTTTTTTCGTTTTATAATATTAATTTTTCCACAACAGAAATTCTAGTCTCACACGAGCTTCGGGCTCTTGAATTAATTTCGGTTGGTGAGAAACCCGTTGCTCTCGTTTAACATTCAAAACAGCAGAGAGAGAGAAGAGAGAGAGAGAGAGAGAGAGAGAGAGAGAGAGAGAGAGAGAGAGAGAGAGAGAGAGAGAGAGAGAGAGAGAGTAAAGTTTGTTTCACACAATTCTTAGCCAGTCAGCGCTGATGTGATTGACAATGTCTGGGTTTTTAGGCAGTAGGGTTGATCATTCAGCTATTGGAATTTAAAACAAAATATCCCTTGCGTGTTTTTCAGACGCCAAGGCACAGGCTGCAATATTTTCTGTCATGGCGATTATTCTCTGAGCTTCTTAATTTTGCTCTACTTGTTTTCAAAGGCTTTCTTCCTCTGTCCCTACTCTCTCTAGCCTTCGCTGGGCGTAAGCTGGGAGATCGTAGTGGTTGTCTTTCCTTGTGGTGATAACAGCGCTGATTTACAGGAGCTATGTCTGTGTTCAGTCCCATGGGTGAACTAACACTACCGGGACTCTTGACGAGACTTGCCCAGGAGACGACAGTCGACTCCAGACAGACGTAACGAATGGTTCATTGTCACAAAGCAGGACTCGACAGTTCCCCTGATCATGCTGTTAGTGAACGGTTACAATTCAATGCCCTCTTCTTCGTCCCTTTCAGTCTTCACCCTCTGTTAGCCTGTCTTCCCGTGATATGAATCTTTGACGAGTCTCCGTCATAATAATGCGGGAGTTGTTTGCCTGTACTCATGCCTACCCCTCCTGCGCCCCAACCACTCTTCTCTCCTCTCTCTCTCTCTTTCTATCTCTCTCTCTCTCTCTCTCCACACACACACACACACACACACACACACACACACACACACACCACATATATATATATATATGTATGTATATATACATATGTCAATACATTTATCGTGTTCATTATATGCTTGAAACCTAACAGCATTGCACAACAGGCCTAACTACTTGTATGATGTGCATTTGGAAGCAAGGATTTTGCAAAATGAAATTCGTGTATAATCTAAATCTAGTTGGTGCATGGGGCAGGAATGAACAAAAGTTTGATGGACGAGAATATGTCAGTGAGTATTTATTGAAGGGTAAAGAAGTGGGGAAGGAGGGGGGAGTGAGGGGGGGGGGGGGGTTCCACGAATGAAGGTGGAGCCAAAGAATTCAGGATAAGAGCCATCCCAGTAAATCATGGCTGTCGCGGAGAGATGAGAGGAGCTGAGAGAATCTCCCCTCTTTCAGTGGGCAGCGGCATCAGTTCCGTGCCGTCCAGTCTGGGCTCACAGCCCATCCATCATCACGGGAATGATGACTCTGATGCTTTCCCTGACACAGCACAGTAGTGGGGCAAACATATCGGCCACGCCTGACCTTGCAATGAGGTCACCAGTTATTTACCTTTAGCTGTGGCCATGGAAGTTTTAGGATGTATCTAGGTCGTGGAATCCAGGGTTAGGCGTTATTATGGTGTCGTTCAGGCGTCAAAATATTAGAAACGAACCAGTGTGCACGCCTGTGTGCATATGTATGTACATATATTCTTCTTCTTATTATTATTGTTATCATCATTATTATCATGATTACTATTATCATAATTTACACGATTACTTAAGGAAAACCAGATAGATATGACATCCATTTTTGGTTAAGGCCTTTTACAGCGCCCCCCCCCCCCCGCCTCCTTACACACACACACTACTCCCACCTCCTTTCCTCCCTCATCCCCGCATGAATTCTAATCCTTGCCTCATCACCCCCCATCTTCAGCCATTTGTTTCCACCCTCCTTCCTCCTCCCTCTTACCTCAAAACCTCTGCCTGATGTTGATAACCTTTGGCCTCCATACTCCATACCATGAATCAAGATTTCCCCTTGTCTTTCTGATTCGTTTGTTCCCATTAGTGATACTGTGTAGTGTGTGTGTGTGTGTGTGTGTGTGTGTGTGTGTGTGTGTGTGTGTGTGTGTGTGTGTGTGTGTGTTGCCCGTGCGCACGTGCAAGTGTGTGGGAGGGGGCATATGCATGCGTGCGTGTGTGTGTGTGTGTGTGTGTGTGTGTGTGTGTGTGTGTGTGTGTGTGTGTGTGAGAGAGAGAGAGAGAGAGAGAGAGAGAGAGAGAGAGAGAGAGAGAGAGAGAGAGAGAGATTTGTTGTCAGTTCTCACTGGGATTTTTTTTTTAAAATTCAAGTGAGCGATGCTCCACGTTTATCCCTGGCTGTAGTCAGGTATCGATGTGATCTGTGTTACGATCAGACGTAAATAAAGGTTTCTCTGAGGAAGGCAAGTTTGCTGAAACGTTAGAAAAGAAGATACAACTGGTTGTTTTGTTTTTCTTTTTTTTTTTGCAGTGATCTATGTGTGTGTGTGTGTGTGTGTGTGTGTGTGTGTGTGTGTGTGTGTGTGTGTGTGTGTGTATGGGATGGGAGGGGGATGGGAGGGGAGGGGGATCTAAACTTTATCCATTAAATCATTGGCCAGCTGCTGTTGGTTTAAAGAGACGTTGACGAGTTGCAACACCTGCGTTGATCTATTTGTAGAGGATGAATAGGAAACAAGATTAAAACAACTTTCTCTTTGTTTGTTTAGTTTTCTCGTCTCTATTTCGTTCAGTATAATGGTCAGCTCATTTGTTAAAGAAAGAAGGCTGAGAGTTCTGTCCCTGAATGATCAACATTGAAAGTTTCAGTTTCAACATAAAAAAAAACGAGACGTTCTGGAGCTCTGCCCATCTTCACGTCTTGTCGTTCCGGTGATGTCAGTCGGATGCCAGATAGGCAACCTCCCTCCCCTCCGCTCTGTTCCCTCTCTTCACCCCCACCTCCCCCCTCCTTCCTCCTGCCAGGGATTTCACTGGGGGGCCACGTGACTTGAAGGGTGTTGACGTTATGCTGAAACGTTAGCCCGCCTCACTCCTAGGCATGCAGCCTATGGAATCAGATTCCCACGATGACCTCGCCCTTTCCCCTCTCCCCCTCTCTCTCCATCCTCCCTCTCACTCCCGTCACCTGTTCCCTCACATTTCAGTGACTCACGGGTTTTGTTACACTCTTCCCAGACGTGCCTCAGGGTGAGTGCCAAGCTGTTGGCGAGACTGGTCACCCCATCTGCACTCACAGTGGGCTGGAACCTGGCATGTGTTTGCATTTTTAACACATCCACAAGTGTATAGTGTATACATGTGTGTGTGTGTGTGTGTGTGTGTGTGTGTGTGTGTGTGTGTGTGTGTGTGTGTCTGCCTCTGTGGCTGTTTCTCACCATGATTCCATGAAGTGTGTGGTCGAACAGTTTCATTAAAAACAACCAGTCTCACCAGGACGACTACATGAAATGTAGCACTCGGTGATACAATATTTTCCCACCCTAGCCCTAATCCCCCATCCTCCAGTGACTACCACTATCACCTCCTTTTTCTTCCTTTCTCCTCCCCCTTCCTGTCAGCCGGTCCGACAGGTGATTATTAGCTGGCTCTGTGGGTGATACTGATACGAGTGACTCTCCACTGCTGGCTATCCAAGAGAGAGAGAGAGGGAGACGGGGAGAGAGAGAGAAGTGGGAGGGAAAGGGACATAGAGAGAGAGAGAGAGAGAGAGAGATGGTTTCACACAATTCTTAGCCACTGTCAGCGCTGATGTGATCGACACTGCTTGGTTTATTTAACAGTAGGGCTGATAACTCGCGCTGTTGGCATTAAAAAAATTCTTTCGCAGGTTGCAAAAATTCTGTCATATTGATTTTCATCTAAGCTTATTTATTTTGGTCTACTTATTTTCAATGGCACATTCTTCCTCAGTTCCTAATCTCCCCTTCACTGGGCCTGAGCTGGGAGGTCGTTAGCTCGTTGTGATTGTCTTCCCTTGTGGCGAGAACAGCGCTGATTCACATGAGGCATGTCTTCATTCAGTCCCACGGGTGAGGTAACACTGTCAGACCGGGCTGCTGATGAGACCTGTCCAGAAGACGACCGTCGGCTCCAGACAGACGTGACGCATGGTTCAATCTCACAAGACAGATGTCGATAGTTCCCCTTGTCATGCTGTTACGCTCCATTCTTCATCCCTACCAGCCTTCTCCCCTATCACCATTTTGCCTTTCTTTTTCAGTTTATAAGGATGTTTCTTGAGTCTTCGAGATAAATCATGTGGAAATTGCTTGCATGTGCTCATGCCCCCACTCTTTCCTTTCCCCTCCCTCTCTTCTTCTTCCCTCATTATTTATATATATATATATTCAATTATAAACAAAGCTTGCTCTTATGTCTTAGATTGAAAAAAATAGGGGGAAAATAAGCATTCATATCTGCAGTGGTAGATAATTCTGCCTAATTAACAGTATGTGCTTGAGTGGGTGAATGGGGAAAAAATGAAATACATGCTTCTCAAAATGAGCCTTCAGCAAGCTTATAGTCTCCAATGGGGAGGAAATTCACTAGCATATAACTCCGGGTCAGATACCGATATTTCGAAACCTGATTGTTTCTCCTCAGTGACCGCGGAAAGTGGTAATTTGACTCCTCTGCCTTTTCGGTTTTAACAAGAATGCTATCCTAGAAAAGTCTGGTGTGCAATACCGTAATATGTTTGTCGAGTTTTCAAAAAACCAACCAAAGGTGCCACCTAAGAAGCAAAAGAAAATCATGAAAGAGCAAAACAAGCTACATTTTCTTATGAAAAGTAGAAAATATAAAAAGATAACCTCTTAAGACACAGGTGCTGAGGGCCAGTTCTTGGAATGAATCCGCAAGGGACTAAATTACAATAAACTAATAAATTCCAAGGATAAATACCGAGCACCATTCCAGCAACTTACAGAGCAGCTTGGTGTTGCAATATTAGTTTATATATATATATATATATATATATATATATATATATATATATATATATGTCAAAATATTCATCGTGTGTGTTTGTTCTAAGCTTGCAGCCATACAGCATTAAAAAGCAGGCTTTAATACCTGTGAGTGTACATGTGCACAATGATTTTGGAACGAAATTCGTGTGTCCAGGTGAGGAAAAAAATTAGCAGAAAAGCATTGACTTTGCTGAAGCCTTTGTTTGACTGACTTACAAAACACTGATGTTAGAGGCCAGTATAAAAAAGCCCAAACACAACAAAAATAACTTTGACTCATTGAGGTAGGTAAAGCTATGTGGACAAACAAAAAGTTTTCATCAGAGAAGTGCACATGCTGGGGCTGCCAAGATAATCGAAATTGGACAAGACAGCAAACGGGATCTGGGTTTCTTGACACAAGGGGGAATCTCTCTTGCTCTCTCCCTGTATTGTGTTATATTTTCCAATAGATTTTGATTCTCAAAGTATTCTTTCAAACCAAGAAGTTTAGTTTGATTCTGTAATTATACACTAAAACAGAAAAGAGGAATTTCAGACACTATCAAAACATACTACAAAAACCATTTCTACAAAACAGGTTTATATGCAAACTCTTACTAGATTATGAGGGTATTCTTTCAGATCAAGAAGTTTAATTTGAGTCTTTTTTTATTATACATTAAAACAGAAAAGAGGAATTTCGGACACTACTGAAACATATTACAATCTCTATAAAACGGGCTTCTAGGTGAACTCTTTCTAGCAATCACGGGTTATCGGAAGAAATGTAACCATTCTCCAAATCCAGCAGGGGCATGGGGAGGGCGTGAACAAACGTTTTGATGGATGAGCACGTGCGAGTGTCTATTGAATGGTAGAGAAGTGGGGAGGGAGGTGTTAGGGTGTGGGGGATTCAAGAACTCGGAATAAGGCCATCCCGTTATTAGTCCTGCAGCAGAGAAAGGAAAGGAGCGAAGGAAATCTCCCCTCGTTCAGTGGCTTCGGCAAAAGTTCCGTTCCATCCAGTCTGGGCTCACAGTCCATCCATCATCACGGGAATGATGCTTCTGTTGCTTACCCTGACACAGCTTGGAAGTGAGGCAAACATATCCGCTATGCCTGACCTCGCATTGAGGCCGCAGTCAAGTTATTTACCTTTAGCTGAGGCCTTACAGGATCTTTTTAAGATGTATCTAGGCCATGGATTCAAGCGTCGGGCGTTCATGTGATGACCGTCAGATGTCAAAACGCCAAAAGCGACCCTGTGTGTGTGTGTGTTGGTGTGGTGTTGGTCGTGCGTGCGTGCGTTGCTGTGGTGCGGCGGGCGTGCGCGGTGTGTGTATGTGTGTGTGTGTGTGTAGTGTGTGTGTGTGTGGAGGGATGGAATGGAATAGGGAGACTCTGAAATATCCTCTAATCGTCGCCAAGCAGTGTAAGGTTACAGAGTTTGGCTGTGGAGCTGCAAGAACTGTGTTGCCAGCATGTTATGCTGATGCTTTTTATTTATATGAGAAGCTGAATTAGAGACAAGATTGTTCTCTCTCTCTCTCTCTCTCTCTCTCTCTCTCTCTCTCTCTCTCTCTCTCTCTCTCCCTTTTTGTCTCTTTCTCTGTCTGTCTGTCTATTTGTCTCTCCTTTTTGTTCTTTCTCTGTCTGTCTGTCTGTCTTCTGTCTGTCTGTCTGTTCTGTCTGTCTGTCTGTCTGTCTGTCTGTCTGTCTGTCTGTCTCTCTCTCTCTCTGGAACATACGGTAGTAAGCTGGAGATGGTTGGTTTTCCGTATTCAACACTGAGCCGATGTCTTAGATCGTATACTGGAATGTTTCAACAATCTTGTTAATTGTTAAGTACAGCCCCGCTAACGGTTTTAAATAATCTGATTCTGGTTTCAAAACATTTGCTGACAAATATGATATCATTTGTCAACGAGTTTACATCAGTGGTGTCAGAATATAAAATCTTGTAAAAAGGAGGGAGAGAGGGATGGGGTCAGCGTGAAGTGAAATTGACAAAGTCATCACTGCAGTCTGCCAAATTTTCATAGACGCGGGATGGAAGATGTAGTGGTGGGGCTGGTGGGGGTATGAGGGGTTGAGAGGAGAAGGTGCCAGTTTCTTGTAAAAGTGAGAGGGTGGGGGCGGGGGTGGGGGGGACTCTCCTTTTTCCAAACTTTTAGAGGGGGGGGGGGGTTCACTCATCTTCCAAATTTCTGTTAGAGCTGGGGGTGGAGATGCACCATAAAATACCGTCCATTTTTTTTTTTTACTTCAAATATGAAATGGGGAGGGGAGGGGCAGAAGGTAGGCTAACACCACCCTCCCCCCCAAGAAAATTTGATTAAGGGAAATCCCCCCCCCCCCAACTCCCCTCCACCTATGCCTCTTTTCTTCCAGCTTGTGGGTCATTGTTTCACGAGAAAATAAGGGCTACCAGTACTGGTAGTGACTGGGAAGGGTGAGTGGTGGAGGTGGGGCTGAGTATAGAGGGAACCCAGGGACGGAGAACAGTGAGGGTGGGGGTGGGGGTGGGGTGGGGGGTGGAGGATGTGCGTTTGATTATTGAAGATCTAGTGCCTAGGCAGGCTGTAAATAGAAAAGACTGAATTCCATCCCCTAACATTCACATAGAACCAGCCGTTCCTGAACGCTGCCCATCTCCACATCTTGTTCTTATGCTGTCAGTCGATAGGCTGCCCTACCCTCCTCCCCCATTCCTCTTCTCCATCCCTCCTGTGAGGATTATCATCGTGGGCCATATGACCTGAAGTGCACTGACGTTATGCTGAAATATTACTCTACTTCAGTTGTAGACATGCAGTCTGCAGATGCAGATATACCTGATCTCCCCCCCCCCCCCCCGCCTTGACCTGAAGTGCATTGACGTTATGCTGAAATATTACTCTACTTCAGTTGTAGACATGCAGCCAACAGATGCAGATATGCATGATCCCCCTCTCCCGTCCCCCCTTTTCTCCATCTTCCCTCTCACCCTTCTCACCTGCTCCTGAGCTCAGAACTTGCTGGGAAACTTGCTATCTAATGGGTTTTGTTACTCTCCCCGCGCGTGCCTCAGGGCGAGTGGGGAGGAGATGGTGGGACTGGTCCTCCCATTTACACCCAGCGTGGGTTGAGGCTTATAAGGTTGTGGCCATGCTGTGAACCGTTTGTGACTATACGTCTAGCTCTCGCAAAGTGTGTGTGTGTGTGTGTGTGTGTGTGTGTGTGTGTGTGTGTGTGTGTGTGTGTGTGTGTGTGTGTGTGTGTGTGCATGCGTGCGTGCGTGCGTCTGTATGTGTGTGTGTGTGTGTGTGTGTGTGTGTGTGTGTGTGTGTGTGTTCATGCGTGCGTGCGTGCGTCTGTATGTTGTGTGTGTGTGTGTGTGTGTGTGTGTGTGTGTGTGTGTGTGTGTGTGTTGTGTGCGTGTGCGCACACGTTTATATGTGTAAATCCATGCAACTGTTTGCGTGTTTAGCACACGCACGTACATATAAATGTGTGCTTGCCCATGTGAACACCACACTCATGCACTATAGGGACATATTACAATGATAACACATCAAGACTGGCAACGAATATGCCTTTAAAAATCGATTTTTATTTTCAGTGCAGAGGAGTGCGGAAGAAGGCGGATGCCGGGGTGGAGGGTTCAAACAAATAACTACTGTCTACTCTTCCAGTTGAGTTTAACAGGAACCCAACCAGAGAGAGAGAGAGAGAGAGAAGAGAGAGAGGGAGAGAGAGAGAGAGAGAGAGAGAGAGAGAGAGAGGAGGAGAGAGGCACGAGAGGAGATGGAGTGAAGGTGTGATGGAAGACGTATTTCTCTCTTACAAAGCCGCAAATGGATGAGAGTTTGACAGACTGTACTGCAGCGCCACCAATTCAGCCCTCTGTTAGACTGCGTATGTATGTCCGTCGTCCACCCCCCTCCCATTCCCCCCTCACCCGCCCCCCCGTCCCTCTCCCATTTCTTCTGTAAAGAAACTTCTGGACATTTCTTGGAGTTTTGGAATTTGTCTGTTAGAGGTAGCTGTTTGGTGCCTCTGATTGTCCTATCACTCTGCTCTCCTCTCTCTCTCTCTCTCTCTCTCTCTCTCTTTTCTCTCTCTCTCTCTTTATCCCCTTTCTTTCATTGTGTTTTCTCTGTGGATAAAGACAAACGTATGAGAAGAAATAAAAGACGTATTCCACGCATGCACAGATGTGAAGATGACAAAGATATAAATGACAGAGAAATCGCACTCTCTTTCCCAAACACGACTGTGGACCATGATAATTGCCGTACTCAGACATGTTCCTGCGATAATTGTGCTCTTGTTGGGTAACATCTATCATGGCATCAGACATTGCTTTTCTGAACATCACAGCCATTGGTTGTCAATGATGGAACCTCCGCATGTTGAGTGATCTTCTTGGGCAAGGATACTTAACTGAAACTGATCGTAAATGGAGTTAAGTGTCTGACAAAACTCAGTTTTGGGGCGCCGTGCAAACACACTTCGAAATAGATGATCAAGAAAGAACAATTTTACTGGCATACAGGCTCGTAAAAGCATTCTATGCGTGCCATTTCTTTGGACAGAAAATGTGTCGATTGACCACACAAATTCCCGAATTTCATCAAAGAAAGTGGCATTTGTGGTCCACGTGGATGGCCACTGGTTCTCCTATACTGCCATAATCCGTGGCAACTTTACTGGCCATGAGTTGTGTGTTGCGCAGAGGCAAACGTGGAAGCTGTACATCTGAAGGTGCTATGCTGGACAATAAATGACCACGCTTCAGACAACTGCTTTCTGTTTGTTTCTCTGTCTGTCTATATAGTCCTTTCCCTCACCATTATGTATCAACCGGCAGGCTCTGATTTCTTCTCTTCATGCCTCTCAAAATTATAGAGAAATATCAGATGCAGCGCTTTTATGGTTTTGTGACATCGCACTCATCATAGATAACTCTAAGGGAACATCAAATACACAAAAAATCAGAAAACTAAAAATTTTAGCCAACTTTTCCCTGGTATCTATATAAGTTGTTTCTTCTTGTCGCCGACACATTTGTGCCCTTATCCAAGGAGGAAGAGCAACAGCTCCAACACACGTGTCCAGGTCGGACTAAACAACGGTTTTCTTCAGGATAGGAATGTTCATGCACCAATGAGTACATGATACTGACAGGATCATCGCCAGTGAATTTACAATTGACGGAACCATCGCCGATGAGTGTACATGTTACCTGGGAAAACCCATCGCCCATGAGCGCACACGTCACTGACAGAACCATCGCCCATGAGCGCATACGTCACTGACAGAACCATCGCCCATGAGTGCACACGTCACTGACAGAACCATCGTCCATGAGCGCACACGTCACTGACAGAACTATCATCCACGAGTGTCCTTGAAACTGACAGAACCATCGCCCATGGGTGTTTTTGAAACTGACAGAACCATCGCCCATGAGTGTCCTTGAAACTGACAGAACCATCGCCCATGAGTGTCCTTGAAACTGACAGAACCATCGCCCATGGGTGTTTTTGAAACTGACAGAACCATCGCCCATGAGTGTCCATGAAACTGACAGAACTATCGCCCATGAGTGTCCTTGAATCTGACAGCCATCGCCCATCAATGTCCTTGAAACTAACAGAACCATCGCCCATGAGTGTCCTTGAAACTGAGAGAACCATCGGCCATCAGTGTCCATGAAACTGACAACCATCGCCCATCAGTGTCCATGAAACTGACAACTATCGCCCATCAGTGTCCACGAAACCATCGCCCATGAGTGTCCTTGAAACTGACAGAACCATCGCCCATGAGTGTCCTTGAAAGTGAATTAATCACCGCCCGTGAGTGTACAAGATTTTGCGAGAAATTCGATTAGAAACATGATACTAAAGATAACATCACTTATGAGTGTAATTATGCTGAAGGAATCATCGCTCATGACTGTACATAATACTAAAAAAGCATCGCATGGAGTGTACATGATACTGATTGAACCAACGGCTTACAAAACAAATGTTAAGCTCCCTGTCCACACACGCAAGTACAATTCCGCCTTTCCCTCTGTCATAATTTGACGTCTGTCCCTTAATGTTGTAAAGTCCTCAGCTAAAGGACCGATTCCTTCACTAATTTAGTTGCTCAGCGTGTTTTGTTCTTTGTATATTTCCTTGATTTCATCATTCTTTCCTTTTGTATGTCTGTTCTCATCCATTTATCATTTATTCATTTTTCAAACAAAGAAATCAAACTATTTTACTCCACTCACTTCCAACAATACCTGTCAATTGTTTACAGAATAGCATCTGTGTCGAAAAGACGATCGGAATTGACTTGTTTTAAATCAAAATGAGAGAGAGAGAGAGAGAGAGAGAGAGAGAGAGAGAGAGAGAGAGAGAGAGAGGGAGAGAGAGAGGAGAGTGTGAGTGTCAAATGGACAATGGTGTACACAATTCTTAGTCACTGTCAGTGATGAAGTGACTGACAATGCTTTGGTTATCAAACAGTTGGGCTGATCAGGTAAATCTGTAAATCAACTTTGCGTGTTGTTCAGATCCCAAGGCAAAGGCTGCAAGATTTTCTTTCGTGTTAATGTTTTATCATCTACTTACTTTCAGCAACATATTATTTCCATGTACCTACTCTACCCTTTGCTGGGCATAAGTTGGGAGGGTGTTAGATCGTAATTGTCTGCCCCTCTGGTGAGAACAGCTCTGATTAAAAGTTGGTATGTCTCCCTTCAGCATCATTACCACTCCCTCTCTCTCTCTCTCTCCCCCTCTCTCTCTTACATTTTTTAAAATAGTTTTGGATTGCTAACAGTGTATTCTCTCAAGCCATGAAGGTCAGTCTAATTCTTTAGTTATACATTAAAGAAATAAAGAGACGTTTCAAACGCTACCTAAACACACAAGAAAAAACATCTCTACAAAACGGACTTCTTACGAGAAGGGTTTTTTTTTTTTTTTTTTTTTTTTTTTTTGCGAGAAGAAATGCGATCATACTGCAACCTGAGTTGGGGCATGGGGATCATGTGAACAACAGTATGATGGATGAGAAGGTATGAGTGGGGGCTGGAATAGCTCAGTTGGTAGAGCGCTGGACTCGTGATCCTGGGGTTGCGGGTTCGAATTTCGGTACAGGGGGATATTTCCCTCGGAGTTAACATTGGTTCTGACTCCATTCCCCATACAGTCCTTCGAATGAGACTATAAACCGAGGTTCCGTGTGTGAACGCACGCACAACATCTTGCACACACGTAAAATCCCATCACCAACTTTCGGAAGAGAAGGCCAGTTTGGCCTTTGGTATGGATGACACATTACATATAGCATGCACCTCCCCGAAGATGGAGTATGGCTGTCTTAATGGCGGGATAAAAAACGGTCATACACACAAAACTCCACTGCCTGTCTATACAGGCAGTGTCCGCAGGAGTATCAGCCTGCGTACGCAGAAAGAAAGAAAGAAAGAAAGAAGGTATGAGTGAGAGTCTTTTAGAAGTGCGGAGGGAGAAGGTGAGGGTGTGGAAGTGTAACGAATGAAGGTAGAGCTAAAAAACAACAAAAAACTTGGGTTCACAGCCATCACGCTATATCATGTTTGCCGCGGAGAGATGAGAGGAGCTGAGAGAATCTCCCCTCTTTCAGTGGGCAGCGGCAACAGTTCCGTGCCGTCCAGTCTGGGCTCACAGCCCATCCATCATCACGGGATTTATGCTTTTGCTGCTTTCCCTGACACTGCACGGAAGTGGGGCAAACATATCAGCCATGCTTGACCTTACAATGAGGTCACTAGTTATTTACCTTTAGCTGTAGTTATTCAGGATCTCAAAGATGTATCTTGGTCATAGATTTCAACGTCAGGTGACGTTCAGGCGTCAAAATACCAGAAGCAAGCCCATATGTGCGCGCGCGTGTGTGGGAGGGAGCTAAGGGAGGTGGAGAAGGGGAGTGGGAATGGAATGGATCCAAACTTTATCCTTCTAATCACCGGCTAGCAGTGTAAGGTTACAAACTGTTGCTGAGTCACAAAAACTATATTGCTAGTGTGTTACGCATATGCTGTTGATTTATTGGCACATACTGAATCAGAGACAAGATTGTTTAAACATTCTCTATATCTTTGTTTGTTTTGGTTTGCTCTGTCTGTTTCAATCACACACACACACACACACACACACACACACACACACACACACACACACACACACACACACACACACACACATCTATCTATCTAACACATTACATTTATACATATATATGTATATATATATATATATATATATATATATATATATTATGAACAATATTGCTAACGTCTTCAATCATCTGCCAATGAATTTAAATCAGTGACGTCAGAAGATGGACTTTTCAAGAGGATGGCGGATGGGGGTGGAGTGGTGGAGAGCTGAGAGAATCTCCCCTCTTTCAGTGGGCAGCGGCAACAGTTCCGTGCCGTCCAGTCTGGGCTCACAGCCCATCCAGCCCATCAGATAGCAACGCTAAAAACAAGCTTGTAGATTTTAATACTTCATTTTTAAAAATATTTTTTAACAATATATATATATATATATATATATATATATACACACACGTGCATGCAAATAAGTATATATATAAATATATATATATATATATATATATATATATATATATATATATATATATAGTAAGAATTCAATCAAGAAATCTGTTAATCAGTTACGTGTCCCTCGAACAAAGGGGAAAGACTAGTGGGTTTACACTTTCCATCGATAGAACAAAAGTTTCATTGAGTTCTGACGGGTTGTACTGTGAATGACTGTTGTCTTATCACATGTTTATCAACATCGCAGACGTTTCTGGGAAATCTCTCTCTGTCTCTCTCTCTCTTTTAGGAACATGCGGTAGTGAGCTAGAGATGTAGGCATATGCCATTCAACACTGAGCTGAGGTAATAAATTATTTGCAATCAGTTTTCAGTCAACTGTTAATTGTTAAGAACAGCTTGCTAACGTCTTCAATCATCTGCCAATGAGTTTAAATCAGTGACGTCAGAAGATGGACTTTTGAAGAGGATGGCGGATGGGGGTGGAGTGGTGGAGACTGAACTTAAACTAAACAAACAAAAAAAAAGTCGCTGCAGTCTTTCCAATCATTAAAATGGGCCAAATGGAATATCCATGTGTGTGGAAAGCGTTTCGCTACCACCCGTGGCATGAAGATCCACAGAACAAAGATGGGATGTGTGAAGACTCATCTGAATGAGCAGCAGCGCACTGCATCAGCAGATAAGACGTCGGAAGACCAAGGCCAGGATTTAAACCACAGTGCCAAGGACATCCACGCTGTTGGTTCGGATGAGGAATTTGCACAGGCCCTCGATGCCAGGCGCCTGAAACTCAACCTGCCACGAGCAAACGAAACTGAAGATTGGGAGAAACTGGATGCAAAAATCGTCCAAAGACTCGATGCACTGATAGGGAAAAGCACCCTGGAACACAAACTAGCCACATATGGGGACATTGTGTATGCCACATGTAGAGACGCCTATGGAGCAAAACTACCCAAAGAGAAAACACCTCCAAAGAAATCCAGACGCCAAGAAAAGATGGACAAGATCAGGGTCCAAAAGAAAAACCTCAAGATGCAAATGAAGACCGCACTGCCAGCTGAAAAACAAGGCTTGGAAAAACTGTGGAAAGACCTGAAAGAAAAACACAGTGCCCTCAGCAAAGCGGAATCTGCGAGGAAGAGGAAGAGCAAAAAGAAGAAGACACAAGAGCGCTTCTTCAGAGACCCCTTCCAGTTTGCCAGAACACTGTTTGAGCAGCCAAAATCTGGGACCCTAAGTGTGGACAAAGGAGTTCTTGAGCAGCATCTGAGGAAAACATACTCTGACCCACAGAGCAAAGCACCACTCGACATTCAAGGTCTGGTGTGGCCAACCAACCCTGAGGAACAGTTCAATGGCAAGCCTCCAACGTTGGCGGAAATCAAGAAGGTGGTCGACAAAGCCAGAGCCAAATCATCACCAGGGCCAAACGGAATACCTTACCAGCTTTACAAGAAATGTCCCAAGGTGCTGGAGTGGCTCCACAGGCTGCTGCGATCGGCTTGGAGAAACCAGAAGATCAGCGGCCAGTGGATGACGGCAGATGGTGTGTACATCCCCAAAGAGCAAAACTCAAGTGACATTAGCCAGTTCAGGCCAATATCACTACTGAACGTCGAAGGGAAAATCTTCTTCTCTGTCATGGCAGCAAGGCTGACCAAGTACCTGATGGAAAACAAGTACTTGGATGTGTCAGTCCAGAAAGGTGGCATCCCAGGCGTAGCTGGCTGTGTAGAACACGCCACAATGATCTGGGACGCAATCCAAATAGCAAAAACAGAAAAGAGAGACCTGGACGTAGTGTGGCTTGGTCTGGCAAACGCATATGGATCTGTACCCCATGAGATGATACAGTTGGCTCTTGAGATGTACCATATGCCAAAGAACATCCGCGACATGCTCAAGAAGTACTTCAATGGCTTCTCAATGCGGTTCTCTACCAAGGAGTACACAACAGACTGGATCAACTTGGAAGTGGGTATTGCAATGGGCTGTGCAATTTCCCCAATACTGTTCGTGCTGGCAATGGAACTCATCTTGAAAGCAGCAACAAACAACGCGAGACAAACAGACCTTGGCGATGGATACAAGATGCCTCCTCTCAAGGCCTTCATGGATGACACTACAGTGATTTCATCCAGAGAAGACGAGACACGTCATGTGCTGGAGAGGCTGGACGACATAGTTGCCTCATCCAGAATGAAGTTCAAGCCAAAGAAATCACAGAGTCTCTCACTGAGGAAAGGAAAAGTGGCCGGATCTGTGGTCTTCAGTGTTGCCAACCAGGCCATTCCAACAGTCACAGAAGAGCCAGTCAAGAGCCTTGGAAGATGGTATGATGATACGCTGAAAGACACACAAAGAGCAAAAGAAACCAAGCAGATGGCGGAGGAAGGCTTGGAGACCATTGACCAGTGTGGGCTCCCTGGCAAATACAAGGTCTGGTGTCTGCAGTTCATGCTGATACCAAAGCTGCTATGGCCTCTGATGATATACGACATCTGCACCAGCATAGTGGAGGCAATGGAAGCCAAAATCAACAAGTTCACAAGGAAATGGCTTGGTGTCCCACCCTGTCTGACTGACATAGCGCTGTACTGTCGCCAAGCAAAGCTGAAACTACCCCTGAAATCCATCCTGGAGGAATACAAAGCAGGGAAGATCAGACTTCAAAGCATGCTGGAGGACTCAGGAGACAAGGTGGTAGAAGCAATTAAGCCCCAGCTGAAGACAGGCAGAAAATGGAAAGTTCAAGAGGCGATGGATTCTGCAAAAGAAAGTCTCAAGATCAGAGAAATAACAGGACACACACAGACCAACAGACAGGGACTGGGGGTGACCAAAACTGAATGGTGGTCAAAGGCCAAAGGAAAAGCCAAAAGAGACATGATGATTCAGGAGATGAGAAAAGAAGAAGACCAAGAAAGACTCCAAAAAGCAGTCCAGCAGAGCCAGCAAGGGCAATGGACAACGTGGGAGAATGCACTCCAAAGAAGTCTCACTTGGAATGACATTTGGCACATGGCCCCTCTCAGGATCAGCTTCATTCTCAGATCTGCATATGACCTTCTGCCCTCAAATGCAAACCTGGTGAAGTGGGGGAAAACAGACGATCCTGCATGCCCCCTCTGCCATGAAAAACAAACAGTGGAGCATGTCCTAAGCTCATGTAAAGTAGCCCTGGCTCAAGGAAGGTACACATGGAGGCACAACCAAGTGCTCAAAGAAATTGTACAAGTAGTCTGGGCTAGTACCAACACCACAAAAGGGAAAATCAGGACTCCAAAAGCACCCGCAACATTCTTCACGGCAGGAGGCAGCAAATCATGGCCAAGAACAACAGTGCCACTCGAAACATGCAGGCAGAGTCTGCTGGACGGGGCAGATGACTGGGAGTGCACTGCAGACCTCCCAGAATGGAAGAGTCACCCAGAGATCATCAGCAAGAGTGGCATGAGACCAGACATAGTAGTCCACTCTAAGTCAACCAAGCAGCTGATCATGATCGAGCTCACGGTGCCATATGAGAACAGAATGGAGGCAGCTCAAATCTACAAGACTGAAAAGTATGCTGACCTGGCAAACAGCCTGAGGAGAGAAGGCTATCAGGTCAAAGTCCTCACTGCAGAAATTGGAGCTAGGGGGTTTGTAGGAACGTCTGCATACAGCCTCATGAAACAGCTCTCAGTTGCAGGGAAGGAAAAAACCAGAGCCCTGAAAGCAATGGCAGAAGCGGCAGAGAGGTGTTCAAGCTGGATCTGGTCAAGGAGGAACAAAAGTGAACTTCATAAGGCTTAATTTCCCTACAAATATCAGGTGTCCCTGTGGCTCAGTGGTTAAAGCGCGAGTCATTAAGTGGAAAATGAGCATGTCCAGAGGGCCATGGGTTCGAATCCCAGCCATGGCTCGTCCCAAGATGGGAAAAAAAGGGGCAGCAGAGGGACATCCGGAGTCATGAACCGGGTGTGGCCCAACCCCCCTAGAGTGTCAGGAGATAAGGGCCGAAACACTTGCTTGAAGGGGGCTTCTCTTCTGAGGACTCTCTGCTGCCACGCTCTCCACGAGTTTCTTTCTACCGGGTGAGGGTGGGGTGGGGTGGGGTGGGGTGTGGGGCTGATGTACCGGGGTTTCTAAAAGATATCCAAATTCTATAAAAGCGAGGAATCAGGAAAATGGGAGATTCTCCTTTTAAAAAAATTTAGAGGGGCTGTTCGCTCCCCCTTCGCCTTCCACGATTATTGTCAGGGCGTAGGGTAGGGGAGCAATGCGCTTCTTGGTCAGACTCCATTGTAAATGATCTGATAATCGTTTTAATTCATCTGTGGATGGTATATTAAAAAAAACCACTAACAGGTTTAAATCATTCTCTCGTGGGTCGTAATTATCAGTTAGTAGTTTGAAATCATCAATGTAATCATTTTTTGTAACTTAAGAAGTTCTTGCCCCCCCTTTTCTTGCAGATTCAGAGACCAAATTTTATGAAGTGTGTCACTGTTTCACACAGAAAATGTGGGATACCAATGCTGGCAGTGGATGGGAAGGGGGTATGGTGAAGGTAGGGCTGAGTATTGGGGTAAAATGGGGGTGGAGGGCAGAGGGAAGAGGGTGGATGGTGGATTGCCCAAGATTTGATGCCTGGGCAGGCTGGTGAAAAGAAAAGCTGAGAGTTCAATCCCTGAACACTCAACCCATCTCCAGCACTGCTCATCTTCACGTCTTGTCATTCTGGTGTTGTCAGCTGGCTGGCAGATAGGCAGCCCCTATCCTCCCCCTTTATGCCCTCTCTCCAGTCTCTTCCCCAACCCCATCATCATGGGAGGGCTTCTTTTCTGGGCAATATCCCCCAAACGGCGTTGATGTTATACCGAAATGTAAGCCTATCTCATTTGTAGACACGAAGCCTATGAATGCAGATGCACATGAAGCCCCCCCACATCCTCCCTCTTCCCCCCACTCCCCATTTGTCGATCTTCCCTCTCACTCCCTTCACCAGTTCCATCAAATCTGTATGGTTCTTGCTCAAGGTTCATACACTTCCTATCTAACGGGTTGTAGCGGGTTTTGTTAACACTCTCCTCGTGCGTGCTCAGGACGAGTGGAGAGACGATGGTGAGACTGGTTCTCCCATGTACACCCAGCGTGGGTAAAGGCTTATCTAGGTTGTGGCCATGGTGTGAGCCGTTTGGGACTATCTGTCTACTATCGCAAAGTGGTGTGTGTGTGTGTGTGTGTGTGTGTGTGTGTGTGTGTGCGTGCGTGCGTGCGTGCGTGCGTGCGTGCGTGCGTGCGTGGTGTGTGTTGTGTGTGTGTGTGTGTGTGTGTGTGTGTGTGTACGTGTGCGTGTGTGTGCATGCACGTGTCTGTGTATGAAAGAGTGAGATAGAGAGAGAGAGAGCTACTCGAAACTGTAGCTATTTTCCATACTGGTGATGGCGGTTGTTGAATATGGTTTAACGTCGACTTCGATTTTAGGTGATATAACCGATGGGGGTGACTATCCCAGGAAAAAACAAAAACTAGGGGATAGGGTATTGGGGGTGGGAGAGGGGATGGGAGATGAACTAGGAATATGGGAGATTGGGTGGTAGGAGTGGCACATACAGACATCATCACAATAATAACATATCAAGGCTGGCAAGGAAGGTGCCTTTGAAAACTATCTTTTTTTTAATAACTGGTGTGGAGGAGTAGGGGAAGAAGAAGGGGTGGAGGGGGTGGAGCAATGGGGAGGAAGGGGGCGGGGTCGAACCAACAGCTGCTGACGACAAACTGTGTGGTGTACCAACTGAGCTAAACGGAAACCCTACCACAGAGAGAGAGAGAGAGAGAGAGAGAGAGAGAGAGAGAGAGAGAGAGAGAGAGAGAGAGAGAGGAGAGAGAGGAGAGAGAGAGACGGAGCAGCAGGAAGGGGAGGGGGAGAAGAGAGAAGCGGGGTTAGGGGTGGAGGGAGGGAAGCG
>CM065716.1:30355869-30368369 GCA_033310375.1 Conus canariensis | reverse complement strand
TGTGTGTGTGTGTGTGTGTGTGTGTGTGTGTGTGTGTGTGTGTGTGTGTATGGAGGGTTGGGATGGGATGGTATGGGGAGGGACAAAACTTAAGCCTCTTAGTCGTTGGCCAGCAGGAACAAGGTAACATAGTTGTTGGTCAATCACATGAGCTGTATTGTCAGTATATTACAACATGTTATGTTTATGCTTTTGATTGACATGTAGAAACTGAATTGAAGACAAGGTTGGTTAAACTTTCTCTTTGTTTACTTTCCCCCATCTCTGTATTTTTTATATCTATCTATCAATCAATATATCTACATATATATATATATATATATATATATATATATATATAGATAGATAGATAGATAGAGAGAGAGAGAGAGAGAGAGAGAGAGAGACACACACACACACACACACACACACACACATACACACACAAACATACACAATCTGGTGCATATATCTGAGAGCAACAGAGCTAAATATCGCACCTCTACGGTGAAGACAAATAACTACAGAGATTATTAGCTTTCAACTACGGAACCGACAGTCGTGAACTCGAACTACCCTCAGTGGGGCTGGATTTTTACAGCGTGAACATCCCTCTGTCCACCCATCAGATAATGGATATCTGATTCAGGTCAAGAAAGGACGAAGGGAGAGGAATGAGAACTGTCTTCCCTAATGCCGTGCCTTAGATATAGTGGATCTTAAGCAGTTCACTGTTTGTGTTGTTATTAGGCTGAGGGATTTTCACCTTTAACCTGCAACTGTAGGATGGCGTTTAGTCCACTCTGGGGATCAACGTGACTGGCTGTTACAGTGTTTAAAAGTCTGCCTCTTGTCTGTTGCAATGTTCTTCACATAAACAGCAATTTTGTTCAAGGAAAAGGGTAATTATGCACCACACAAAAACAATTTTCGTGTCGTATGATTGTTCTTTACTGTTGAATACAGTGATGTGATGACGTCCTTACATGCTCTGACTTTGAACAGTTTTTCTATTGGACCATATGTCAAAAGAAAGGAAAGTATAACTTGGCATGTTTCCCTCCAGGGTGACATCTCTTGTGAAGTTCATTATTATGTCAGTTACGAATTTGTCTTAGGCAGTCAGCGTCTACTTCCATCACATAACGCACATATGCTCATGGGTCACAATGATATTCATCTGATGCCTCATTTTAAAGCTTCGATGCTAGTCCGACGAAAAGGTGATTTTGCATGTCAATTTAAACCAATATTTCAAGTGCACGACTACCATTTTTGTGAATATAATTAACACTGAGAAGTTTTATTTGTAGTGTTTGACAGTATTAATATTCTACACTGGTGAAAGTGGTTGTTGATTCAGATTTAACGTCGGTGCTAAATTCAGATGAAATAACTGACGCCGCCCCAGATGAAGTAAGGGGACAGGGCATTGGGGGTAGGAGAGGGGATGGGAGATTAGAAATACAGGAGGTTGAGTGGTAGGGTGGCATATATAACACTAGACAGACATCATCACAAGGATTACATATCAAGACTGGCAACGAAAAATGCCTTTGAAATCTGAAGTTTTGTAACTGGTATGGTAGAGTAGGGGACAAGGAAAGATGGATGAGATGAGGTGCTGGGGGATGGGGGATCGAACTAGCAGCTGTTGACTGCAAACTGTCTGGTTTACGAACTGAGCTAAACATACCTGAGAGAAAGAGAGAGAGAGAGAGAGAGAGAGAGAGAGAGAGAGAGAGAGAGAGAGAGAGAGAGAGAGAGGCAAGGGGTGGAGCGGTAGAAAGACAGAAGTCGGGGAGGAGGTGGGGAGCGGAGGACTATGGAAGACGTATTCCTCTCTCACAATACCGGAAACGCACAGAACCTTGACAGACTGTACTGCAGCACCGCCAGTCCAGCGTCCTGCTAGACTGCTCATCGATATCCGTCGTCCACATCGCCTCCCCCCCCCCTCCCTTCCTCTGCCGACCCGCCCCCATCCCATTCTTCCTGTGAAGAAAGTCCCAGACAGTCCTAGAGCTTTTGGAATTAGTCTGTTAGAAGTAGCTGTCTGGTCCCTCAGCTTGTCATGTCCATCACTGTATCTCTGTCTGTAGTCTTTCTTTTCTGTCAATCGTTTCCTTTCATTTCTTTTTCGCTGTGAATAAAGACGAATCTATGGAAAGAAACAAAGGATGCAATACGTGAAGATGACAAAGATGTAAATGGCAGAAAAATCGCACTCTCCTTTCCAAACATAAATATGAACGATGATGATTGCCATAATCAAACATGTTCCTGCGATGATTGTGCTTTTGTTGGGTGTTACAAGGGAGACAAGAGAGGAGAAACATTAGCGAAAGACGTCATAGCACTAATGACCAGTTGCAAGACTCCTTTTACTTATCGCTTTTAGATCTCTGTATTTTCGGTATGTATTTTCGGTCAATGTGGTGCTATTGTTGATTTATTCAAAACATTTGGAAAGTGAACGTATGCCTAATTCTTTAGTTTTGTTTTCGGATCGATTGATTATGCGATTTGAATATTCGAGATTATGTTAGAATGTTCACCAGGTCTCCGTAATTTGCTAGTGCATTGCCGAAGGTTCGAGAATGTTGTAGAAGCTGATCGAACCACATTCGCATATTGTCGTGATTTCATTGGTTGAGCTTACCGATATGCAGAATATTCTAGAATAGAATGATCGAGTATGTTCGAGAATATTCTTTAGATAACATATAAAATGATAAGAGCTGTGCGACTGAGGGAGAGAGAAATGAGATTTGTTGACGAGTTCTTGTCATTGTCGAGCACAGAAGTGTTCGAGTCTTCACTGAGTTTGAGTCTAGTCGATGAAAAGCTGCCATTAGTAGAATATTCGCTGCTGCATGTACGATTGAATTCCTGTACAACTTATTGAACCTGAAGGTCAGTTGTTTGTTTGTTTTTTTTGTTCCTATATTCTTCAACGTTTGTGAATAAAAGGATCCTCTTCGTTTCAATACCGCCTGGTGTATTTTGTCGTCTGCATACTGAACACCTACCACAGGATCAACAACGAACTCTTACAAGCTACTGCGCTTACCTGTACATGCTCACTAATCTTGTACTCTGGAAGTCAGCAGTCTAGCGTGTAACATTGGGTAACATCTATCATGGCATCAAACATTGCTTTTCTTAACACCACAGCCATTGGATGTCGATGATGGAACCTCTGCCTGTGGAGTGATAATCTTGGGCAGGAATACTGAACTGAAACCGATCGTAAATGTCTGATAAGATGATTTGGGGGCCCCATGTAACACACCTCGGAATAGGTGATCAAGGAAGAACAGTTTTACTGGTATGCAGACTCGTAGAAGCATTTTGAGTGTGCCATTTCCTTGAACAGAGAAAGTGTCCATTAACCACACAAGTTCCCGAATATCATCAAAGAAAGTGGCATTTGTAATCCGCATGGATCACCACTGTTCTCTCTTACTGGTGTAATGCATGACAGCTTTACTGGCCATGAGCTGTGAGTTGGGCAGAAGCAAGCGTGGAAGCAATGCATCTGAAGGGGCTATGCATGACAATAAATCACCATGAATTTGATGGTCTGCTTTTGTGGGTTTCTTTATCTGCCTAAATGGCCCCTCACCACACCCGTTTTGATCAGCAAATAGGCTCTAAGAGTTTATGCCTTTTCTTTATGATTGTGAAAATTATAGAGAAATATTAGCTGTAACGCTTGTATGGTTTTGTGTGACATTGCACTCATCATGAATGTCTTTACGAGAACATCAACCAGAAAACAGAAATATCTGAAGATTAACATCTCCAGCCATCTTCTCCCTTGTGTATGTACATGTGTTATCCTTCGTTGCCCCGACACATTTGTGCCCTCAGCCGAATCTGCCAAGGAGGAACTACAGCTCCGAAAACACTCATCCACGCCGGGCTGAAGTAACTGTTTCCTTCGGGATGGGACTGAGCATACTCCCATGAGTGTACATGACAATGATAGTACCGTCAACCATTAACTTCAATTTTTTTCTTTTCCCCCAATCTATGTTATACAGCTCATTTTCAACAAAACCTGTTAAACAGTCTCAGAATGACATCTGCGCGGTCAAACAGATAATTGAATTTGACTTGTTTTGAGTCAAACCTCTGAGAGAGAGAGAGAGAGAGAGAGAGAGAGAGAGAGAGAGAGAGAGAGAGAGAGAGAGAGAGAGAGAGAAGTATGCAGTTTCAAACCGATTAAACTTTGTTACTCCCTATCATCAAACGCATCTGCTTATCAATATCAAATAGCTACCTAACCCGTCCTCTGAAACAACAACAACACTGACAGCATCAAACCTAAAGGGGACGATTGGAAGACCGCACCGAAAAAAGACAGACCTTGACAGACCGTACTGGGGCATCTCCAACTCAGCTCTCCGCTAGACCGCTCATGTGTGTCCGTCGTCCACCTCCCTTCCCCCTTTTTCCCCTCACCCTGCTCCCCCCCCCCTCCCTGTAAAGAAATGCAAAGACACACCTAGGGCTTTAAGTAGTCTGTTAGAAGTAGCCATTTGATCTCTCTGCTCGTCCTGTCTATCGTTTCTGTCTCTGTAATTCTTTTCCTTAATTCCCTTCCTTTCATTCTCTGTTCTTATCAGTGAAGAGAAACCTATGGAAAGTAAGAAAATACGTGTTTCACGAACGCAAAAATGTGAAGATGACAAACAAAGATGTAAAATGACAGAGAAATCGCAGTCTCCTTCCCAAATACAATCTGGACCACAACAATTATCGTAATTAGACATGTTCCCGCGATAACTGTACTTTTGTTGGGTAACATCTCTCATGAATCGATCACTGTTTTTCTTTACAGCTCAGCCAATGGTTGTCAATGGTGGAACCTCCAACTGTAGACCGATATGTATGGGCAAGATCGTAATGGAGTTAAGTGTCTGATAGGACTCAATTTGGGGGCGCCATATCAACGCACCTGTGGATGCTGATCAAGAAAGAACAGTTTTACTGGCATGCAGACTCGTAAAAGCATTGTATGTGTGCCATTTTCTTGCACAGAAAAAAGTGCTATTGACCACACAAATTCCCTAAGTTTATCAAAGAAAGTGGCATTGGTGGTTCGTGTGGATCGCCACTGGGTCTCCCTTGCTGCTATTATCTGTGGCAGCTTTACTGGCAATGAGTTGGGTGTTTTGCACAAGTGAACTTGGAAGCAGTGTGTCTGAAGGGGCTTTGATGGCAATAAACCAGCATGCCTTTGACGGACTGGCTTTGTTTCTTTGTTTCTTTGTCTGTTGGTTCCTTCCTGCACCCTAATTGAATCAGCCAGTACAGGGCTCTTCATGCTTCTCAATACAGAAAGAGAAGATGTAATACTTCTATGTTTTCTGTGACATTTCACTCATTATGGATGACTTCAAGGGCACATCAAACAGAAATACACTGAAAACGAACATTTTCCACAACACACTTCTATACAGAGTGTCTATATATGTTGGCTCTCCATGGCCCTGACACATTTGTGCCCTTAGCCAGGTTTGCTGACACGGAGGTACAGCTCCGAAACACGATCCAGGCCGTGCTAAACGACGGCTTCCATTAAGATGGGAATGTGCAAGTGCCTATGACTGTACGTGATACAGATAGCACCATCGTGAGTGAGGTTATAATTGATAGGACATCGCCAATCAGTGTGCGTGATACCGATAGCACCATCGTGAGTGAGGTTCATAATTGATAGACATGCCAATCATGTGCGTGTATGATAGCACATCGTGGGTCATAATTGATAGCACCATCGTGAGTGAGGTCATAATTGATAGGACCATCGCCAATCAGTGTGCGTGATACTGATAGCACCATCGTGAGTGAGGTTATAATTGATAGGACCATCGCCAATCAGTGTGCGTGATACTGATAGCACCATCGTGAGTGAGGTCATAATTGATAGGACCATCGCCATCGTGTGCGTGATACTGATAGCACCATCGTGAGTGAGGTTATAATTGATAGGACCATCGATCAGTGTAGCGTATAATTGATAGCACCATCGTCAGTGAGGTCATAATTGATAGACCATCGTCAGTGAGGTCATAATTGATAGGACCATCGTGAGTGAGGTCATAATTGATAGGACCATCGTGAGTGAGGTCATAATTGATAGCACCATCGTGAGTGAGGTCATAATTGATAGCACCATCGTGAGTGAGGTCATAATTGATAGACCATCGTGAGTGAGGTCATAATTGATAGGACCATCGTGAGTGAGGTCATAATTGATAGGACCATCGTGAGTGAGTCATAATTGATAGGACATCGTGAGTGAGTCATAATGAAAGACCATCGTGTGAGCATATTGATATGACATGAAAGAAGTGTGGTGTATTGTGTGTGTGGTGTGTGTTGTGTGTTGAAGGTGTATGTGTGTGGTGTGTGTGTGTGTGTGTGTGTGTGTGTGTGGGAGTGTGTGTGGTGATGTGAGAGAGAGAGAGAGAGAGAGAGAGAGAGAGAGAGAGAAGAGAGGAACAGATGAAAGATTATTTATGAGGACAGAGAAGCTCTGCTTCTCTCTCTCTCTCTCTCTCTCTCTCTCTCTCTCTCTCTCTCTCTCTCCCCTCTCTCTCTCTCCTCTGTGATAGCCTGAAGTGGAACAAGTGATTCACATCAGTATTACCAACAGATCCAGCAAATGATTATCTGTCAGACAATTTGACAGGGAGGGGGAGGGGAAAGGCAGGAGGAAGAGGGGGTAGTGGTAGACGAGGGCGGGAGATGGGTGCTAGAGTGGGGCAATTTTGTTATTATTAATGCTACATTCAATGCAGTCATTCTGGAATCATGGTGAGAAATGGCACAGACATATTCGCGCTGGTGCACGAGTGCACGTATATATACAGGTACACACGTATTTATGCACTTACGCGTGTGTTAAACATGCAAACACGTGTGTGCATTTACACATATGTAAACGCGAACTCATACACACACAGGGTCTAAAACGTGTTGTGCATAAACTGTTTAAATCGAAGAACCATACGCACATACACACATATGGGCAGGACGCAGAAGCACACACACAAACGCGTACGCACACACACCTCATGCACTCACAGACACTTACAGTGCAACACGCCATAACACACACACACACACACACACACACACACACACACACACACACACACACAAACAAACACACATTTGCACACACACACACACACATACATGCACACCACATAACCACTCCACACCATGCACACACACACACACAACGCACATGCGCATGCACACATACGCACGCATACATACATACACTGGCGTAAACCTGCACACCGCATGACTCCATACCACCACACACACACACACACACATACACCAACACAACACACACACACCACACACACACACACACACACACACACACACACACACACACACTTTACGACAGCTGTACAGATCGTCCCAAAAGGTTCACACTACGGCCACAACCTAGATAAGCCTCAACCCACGCTGGGTGCAGATGGGAGGACCAGTCTCACCATCATCTCCCCACTCGCCCTGAGGCATGTGCGGGAAGAGTGTAACAGAACCCGTTACCAACCGTTAGATAGGACGCTTCTGAACACTGAACGTGAGTCATGAACATTTGAGGGAACAGGTGAGGGGCTGAGAGGGAGGATGGACAGATGGAGAAAGGGGAGGTGGGAAATGGGGTGGGGGTTAGTGGAAATCAGGTGTATCTGCATTCGTAGGCTGCATGTCTTTGAGCGAGGTAGGTTTATATTTCAGCATAACATCAACGCCCTTCAAGTGAAAAAGCCCACAACGATAACCCTCCTGGGAGGACGGCGTTGGGGAAGGGGTAGAGAGAGGGAATAACAGGGGAGGTTAGCACCTGCTTATCTGACAGCTGACTGACAGCGCCAGAAGGGCAACACGTGAAGATGGGCAGTGTTCAAGAACTGTTTCGATGTTCAATGTTGGGAGATGGAACTTACAGCCTTTTCTCGTTACCAGCTTGCCCAGGCACCAAATCTGGAACAATCCGTCACCCGTCCCCCCCCCCCCCCACTGCCCCTAGCTTCCCTCAGTACTCAGGCCCACTTTCCTCATTCACTGCCAGCATAGGAACCCCACGTTTTCTCCATGGAACAATGACCTACTTGACAAAACTTGGTCTCAAAATTTGAAGAAAAAAGAGAATGGGGGTGGGAGGTGGGGGTGGGGGTTGGGGGGGGGGATATTTCAAACGTAATGAAAGTGATTACTTCTAACGAATTCAAACTAATAACCAATAATTAAGGCCCATTAGCAGATGATTTAAGTGGTGTCAGAACTAGCTTTAAAAAATAAGTAGACATCTTCTTGTATTAAACCCCCATCCACCACCCCACCCTCCACCCAGTTTTAATAAAGTTTGGAAGACTGCAGTGACGTTTTTGCCAGTATGAATTTAGGCTGCCCACACCCCCCCCCCCCATCCCCACCTCCCTCCCATATGCAAAATGTTATCTTCCAAAGCCACTGATAAAAACTCGTTGGCAGATGATTCAAACCACTGGCAAATGTTTTAAAGCCATAAGCAAATGATTCAAAAACCTTTTGCAAGCCATTCTAGGCAACCAGTGGATGATTTAAGTCATCAGCTGTGTAGAATGAGGAAGGCCTATATTTCTAGCTTGCTGCCATGTGTTCCAGAGAGAGAGAGAGAGAGAGAGAGAGAGAGAGAGAGAGAGAGAGAGAGAGAGAGAGAGAGAGAGGTTTTGAACAATCTTGTCTCTGACTTATAAATCAGCAGCATCAGCATAACACTCTGGCAATGCTGTGCTTGCGCCACACCAACTCCATGAACTTGTACTGTTGGCCAACGAATATGGGTTAAAGTTTAGATCTCTCTCCTTTCCACCCCACTCATATGTGCAAGCGCACACGCACACACACACACACACACACACACAACACACACACACACACACACACACACACACAGAGGGTCGCGTATGTTATATTGACGCCAGAATGTCACCATAATAGCGTCCGACCCTGGTACCCACGACCTAAATACATCATAAAGATTAAAGATCCTGCTTAGCCTCTAGTTTGAGGTAAACACCTCGTGACCTCATTTCAAGCGTGGCCGCCAATTTCTCCCGCTTCCGTGCTGTGTTGGGGAATGCATCAGAAGCATAATACCCGTGATGATGGATGGGGTGTGAGCCCAGACTGGACGGCACGGAACTGTTGCCGCTGCCCACTGAAAGAGAGGAGATTCTCTCAGCTCCTCTCATCTCTCCGCGGCAGCCATGATTTACCGGCATAGCTTTTACCCCCAGTTCTTTGGCTTTACCTTCATTCGTGAATTCCCCACCCTCATCCTCTCTCTCCCTCCTTCTTTACCCTTCAACAGACACTCACTCACACATTCTCATCTGCAGCCTATTTTGGGGAGTCCGAAAATCATGCAAAGGAATTTCAAGAAAACCAACAGCCTGTGTGATCAGTTTACTTTTTTAATAAAGCAAGCATTTTCAGTCACAGCAGTGCTGACACTAGCTAAGATTTGCTGGAAACAACATTTACTTGACTCTCTCTCTCTCTCTCTCTCTCTCTCTCTCTCTCTCTCTCTCTCTCTCTCTCTCTCTCTAGCAGCAACTGCTAAAACTAATTAATTCACGGGAATTCCAGTGGACAGTGACAAAACAATAAAAAGAGAGCACGTAACACAGTGATTGAGGAATGACTGTTATTGACAGGCAAGAAAGAGCAAGCGGATTCTTGGCTAAGATTTCCTTTCAAGCACAATGCCAAGCGAAGACTGCGAGTGACAAATCGGTTTTGACGTTGGGAAAGACAGGTCCCGCTTCTGTTCTACAGTTCACTGGAAACAGTCTCTCTCTCTCTCTCTCTCTCTCTCTCTCTCTCTCTCTCTCTCTCTCTCTCTCTCTGTGTGTGTGTGTGTGTGTGTGTGTGATCGAGTTTTGATTCAAAACAACCCACTTCCAATTATCTTCTTGACCGCAGAGGTCATTCTGTGACTATTTAAAATATTTTGAACAGCAAACAAGTTGGGTATTTTTTTGCTCCCATAAGAAAACCTAACACAGAGTAACTTTTATTCAAGACTGGCACAGCCTTTTAAACTTGAATAAAGTCAGACAAATACATAGACGAACAATCTAATAGTGGGGGAAAAACAAGCGCAGGCCAACAACTGAACTATCTTCATAGTAATGACTTGGCAAAGATTTGGACTTAAGGAGGGAGGGAGGAACGAGTTGAGGAACATTATTTGGGTTGTTTAGGGAAAAGATTGAACGAATGCTAAACGAAGGAGGAGAGACATGCAGAAAAAATAAATAAAAAGGAAAGAAAGATAAAATAAAAGAAACAAACGAGAAAAAAAAAGAAAAGAAAAAGAAACACAGAGCGACTAAATTAGTGACGGGTACCTAAAGAAATCAATCTCTGAAGATTTTAAACGTTAAGGAAGAGGGGGTAAATTATGAAAGAGAAAAAGACAAAATTAAACTTGTATATGTGGATGGACTACAAGGAAGATCAAATTTCTTGGTTGTCGATGATTCTTTCAGGATCATGTACACCCTTGGGTGATGTTTTACGTCAGGATCATGTTGGACACCTCTGGACGACGTTTTGTTACAGTATCGTGTACACTCATAGGCGATATTTCCTTCAGTATTGTGTATGACATCCCTGGGCGAAGGCTCTTTCAGCATGATGCACACTTTTCAGAGATGATTCTTTCCGAATCATGCTCAGTCATGGGCAATGGTTCCTTTTGAATTATGTGCACTCATGGGCCATAGTTCTTTCAGAATCATATAACTTCTTGGCGAGAATGCTTTCAGTGTCATGTAACTCCTTGGTGATGACGCTTTCAGTGTCATGTAACTCCTTGGTGATGACGCTTTCAGTGTCATGTAACTCGTTGGTGATGACGCTTTCAGTGTCATGTAACTCCTTGGTGATGACGCTTTCAGTGTCATGTAAGTCCTTGGTGATGGTGCTTTCAGTGTCATGTAAGTCCTTGGTGATGGTGCTTTCAGTGTCATGTAAGTCCTTGGCGATGGTTTCTTCAGTACCACGTACACCCGTGGGCGATCATTTTTTTTTTTTTTTAGCAATTTGTGACGAGCTGAGACTGCTGAGGATACGCTACAGCCCCGAAAGATGTGTCCAGGCTGGGCTAAAAACCAGGAGTGTACATGATCCTGTAATAAAACATCACCCAGGAGTGTACATGATCCTGTAACAAAACATCACCCAGGAGTGTACATGATCCTGTAACAAAACATCACCCAGGAGTGTACATGATCCTGTAATAAAACACAGCCCAGGAGTGTACATGATCCTGTAATAAAACATCACCCAGGAGTGTACATGATCCTGTAATAAAACATCACCCAGGAGTATACATGACACTGGAAGAACAATCGGCACCTAAAGAAAATTGACCCTCCCTGTAATCTGTCCACAGACAAAAGTTTAACACTGTCTTTCCCTCATTCATCGTTTACTGTCTCTTCCTCAACGTTGTGAGCCGGAACTAAAGGATTGATGTCTTAGATTGGGTTCCTCCACTATTTCAGTTGTTCAGCTTTGTTTGTTTGTTTATTTCCTTAATTTCATCTTTCTTTCTATCCTTTTCTTTGTTTTTTTTCTTTTGCATGTCTTATCTCCTTCATTGAGCACCCAGAGAGAGAGAGAGAGAGAGAGAGAGAGAGAGAGAGAGAGAGAGAGAGACAGACAGACATACAGACAGGCAAGACAAAATTGTAAATTGATTAAACTTCGCTAAAATCCGAACACCAAACCATATGCTTAACAATTATTAAATCGCTACCTAACGCTCCATCCCCATCCAACCCCTCCAAAAAACCCCCAAAACAAAACAAAAAAAAAACACACAACAAAACAAGCAAACAAGAAAAAAAGGGGGGAAAACCGCTCATATTAGCATCTTAGCCACATATTGGCATCTCAGCCTTATCAAATGAAGTGCCTGTGTTTGCCATAACACCGAATCATTACCAATACAAACAGACCACGACAGAAGGAAAAGACTGCCAGTTTCAGTGACGAGACTTATTGATAAACACAGTTGTAACCCCATCCTCTCATAGAGCCGACAAAAAAGTGTCTATTGACCGCGCACACAGACGGACTTCCATCACAGTAAGTGGCTATGGTGGTCGCCCATTGATCGCATGGGATCCTCTTAACAACGCTGGTCAGTGACACGTTGACTAGGTCCTGAAGTGTTGGCGCCGATGGTGAGGGATGCTTGGGAGCGAGTAGTGGCTCTCAGTCACATTGCGTTAGAAGAGAGAGGGCATTATGTTTTCTTTTTAGTCTGTTTATCTTTCATTCTGTCTTTCTCACTTGCTTTTTTTTTTCTTTTTATCTGTCTACCCTTCATCTTTTTCCCTTTCTGTCTATTAATGTATTGTCCTGGTTTTCTTTGTCTTTTGTGTATCTAACAGCCTTTTTTCCTCATTTTTTTCCCTCTA
>CM065716.1:30333369-30343369 GCA_033310375.1 Conus canariensis | reverse complement strand
TTTTATTATAACCCGGGATTAGGAAGTATTGATCTTTTATGTGTTGATTTGTTCATTTTGTGTAATTGGATTTTTCATGTTTGATTATAGTAGCATAGAAATTGGATTTCTTGTGCTCAGTCGTGTTAGGAGAGAAACGAATGCGTGACATCCCATTCCCAGAGAGAGGTGAATGTTTGGTGGGCGCATGAGTGTGCATATGCGTGTATGAGTGCAAAGATAACCTTGGTGTGTTAAGCCTGACCAATAATACATCAACTTAGTGCACTTAAGCAATACCATCACGATTTCCCCCGTCCTGGACAAAGTGGCGAGCCTGCCAGGATTGCATGGCCCAAATTAGTCTCAGGCGGGAAACAAAGTGAGTACTAGAGTAGTACTGGGGCGAAGCGTCCACTAAAGGCAATTTTAATTAGCTCTTCTAATTATTTCCTTTAGTTCTTTGAGTGTTGAGTATTGACTTGTGTGTAGGGTGGTTGTATTAATCAAAGGTCGTTCAGAGAAACGAAGAACGAGGTTCTAGTCTTAACTCTCACAGAAGCTGTGGTTTAAGATTAAGGCTCCTTTGTGTTGGGAATACTACCACTGGTTGGTGTACTCGTAACGTTTAGTAGGTAAACTGTTTACTGACTTTTTCCGGGTCTATAAGAGTAACTGTTTTAGTAGTGCTAAAACGACAAAATGGCTGAAGAAAGTTTTACTCCCATTGAGAAACTGATGAGTTTAGGGGAGAAATTAGGATATACAGGAGATGAACTGCGTAAGTTTGTAGAAACTCAGCAAAAGACTGAGAGAGATGAAAGGCTGAAAGAAGGAAGTTTGAAAAGGAACAGCTAGCAGCTGTCAAAAGAAATCTAGAGGCAGAAACTGCTGCGTCAAAGGCTAAAGCAGATGCTGAGGCCGAGAGACTTAGACTTGAAACTGCTGCGTCGAAGGCTAAAGCAGATGCAGCAGATGCAGAGTGTTTAGCTGCCAAAGCAAGAGCAGAGGCAGAGAGTGCAGCTGCCAGAGCGAGAGCAGAAGCGGAATCAGAGATTTTAGCCAAACAAATTGAGTTGGAAAGAATAAAATCTGAAAATCGTAGTGAGATAGACACCAGTTCTGAGTCAGTAGGCCGCAGACTAAGTTGCGCACCTAGACTCAAACTCCCACTGTTCAGAGAAGAAACTGATTCGATCGATGCCTATATCAGTCGGTTTGAATCGGTTGCCGAGCACGAGGGCTGGCCCGAAGATGACTGGGCAATAAACCTGTCTGCCTTGTTGACAGTTCGTGCGTTACACACTGTTTCCACCTTACCCAAAGGTGATCAGAGGGATTTTGACAAGGTGAAACAAGCAGTACTAAAGGCATATGATTTGACTGAAGAAGGTTTTAGGCGTAAGTTTCGCGAGGCGAGAATCGAACAGGGTGAGACATACACACAGTTCGGAGTTAGACTGGATCACTATTTCAACAAGTGGGTAGAACTTAGTGGAGTGGACTGTGATTTCGAAGGCCTCAAGACACTGGTGATGAAGGAACAGATACTTGATGGTTGTGGGACGGGCCTCACAATCCACATTAAGGAAAAAGGTGCAACCACAATAGCTGAGGTGCTTCAGACGGCAAGAGACCTACCGGGAAGCGAGGCGTGATTTGCCTGAACAAGAGGAAAGCCGGGAAGCATATTCAGAGGATAGCAGGCTACCACATGACTCACACGATGAGTCAGTATTGCACGCCCGTAGGCCCACGGCGTCACGTGAGCAAACAAGGGTGAAGGCCCACGTGGATAAGGCCGTAGATAGACGTACCTGCTTCTTGTGCGATAAGACAGGACACTTGGCTAGAGATTGCCGATTTAGACCTCAGAAAGCTGCAGCAATGAGGGTCAGGCCAAGCGAAAGGCAGGCAGAAAAAGGTGAACAAGATGACAGTGTTATTTTGTCTGGATTGTGCTGTGTGTTCACAGATTCAGGCGATAACATGGATGTGCACAAAGGCAGAGTGGGGGACAATGTGGTTAATGTCATTAGAGACTCTGGGTGCACAGGTATAATGGTGAAGGAATCCCTGGTTAAGGAGGGACAATTCACAGGTAAAACGCAGAGGTGTAGACAAATAGATGGAACAGTAGCAGAATTCAAAACGGCCCTGGTGTTCATTGATACACCATTCTATAGTGGAGTCGTACAGGCTTTGGCTGTTCCAAAGCCGCCGTATGATCTGGTAATTGGAAACATTCCAGGAGCACGTGGGTATGGAGACCCAGACCGTGATTTCTGTGTTGAATCAGGGAAAAGATTTCTGGGGAGAGAAAGGCCCCAGGCAGTCACACACTCCAGAAAGCATTGGAGCGTGTCCGGTGAGACTAACCCCACTCACTTACGGGACGAACAAAAGGGCGATTACTCTCTTAGTAACTGTTTGGTTTCGCTCACACAAGGCAGAAGAAACGTGTTAAGGAGGGTACCATCGGTTTTGAGATAAAGGATGGGGTATTGTACCGAACTTTCACTCACATGAGTTCGGGGAAAACGAAGAAGCAGGTTGTCGTTCCTAGGCAGCGCAGAAAGGCGGTGATGTCCGAAAGACATGTGACGTCAGCCTCGGGCCATCTCGGTAGGAAGGCCACACAAAAGGTTGTGACGCGGGAGTACTACTGGCCCGTATCCTAGGCGATATCAGGCGCTTCTGCAGACAGTGCAGCACGTGTCGCGGTGTATGGCATGGTGTGTTAGGGAGCGAAGAAAGTGTGACGGGGCCGTAGACCAAATTAAAATGATCAGGCGAAAAGTCAGGTATTGGGTGCGTGTGCCTTTCGCAGTGTCGTGTATGCGTGATATGGCTGGTTGCGGGCCACGTGTATGAAGAGAAAGGGAGAGAATTTCCGTAGAAACATAATGTTTATCTATATATGGCCACACTACTTAGAGCTGGTGGAAGTTTCAGACTGGTGTTGATATTTGTTTGGTTAGTGCGTATGGTATTGATTTTTCTCTAATTTTTGTTGCAAGGTAAATCTTTCGTGCGTTCTCTGGTGTAAGGAGGCTTATGAGAGGCCTAGATTAGAGTTGGTTTAAATGAGAAAATTGTGAGAGTTTCAGCTCCTTGAATGTGTTTTAGCCAATGCAGGGCATTGTCTTGAAGTGGGGGGAATTTGTCAAGTGCGTGAAACCTCTCACAAAAGGCATTAAACGCTTAGAGGCAAAAGGGACGTTGTACGTAGTATACAAATAGGTAATAGAACCATTAACAAGTATGCCTTACCCATCGCACACGGTCGAACCGTGTCGAGGAGGACGAAGCGGTCAGGTGACAGATGGCACCTAAGGTAGTGAGGAGTTCGGACCTGCCCGACAGCGAAAGGGGAGAGGGACGTAACCACTAGGACCTCGGTGCACCAAGTGAGCGCTAAATACTCAGTCAGCTGAGGTTCTTTTGTAAACAATCAGTGAAGAGCAGGAGTCTTGGACTCGTTCGGATGGTATTGCCGTGGGTCACTGGGTTGGTTCTATTGTCAGGCTGGTTGAACGCGCGTGGATGTTGTTATCGTAGCCCTCTTTAAGATAATTACTGTGTTAAAGTGGCCTCCGAAGTTGGCGGGAATTTTCGATGTCCATCTGGTGCCAAGTGTTTGTTTGCTAATCAATTAGGTAGGGATGTGTGTAAATGCTGATGTGTGGAAGAACGTAGCGAATGGAGAATTCAGAGTACTTGTGAACTAGGGGTTTGAGAAGCAGCATGGACAAAGGCATGGCCCGAAGGGGAATCCTTTGTTTCCATCCCTATATAAACTGAGGGAGAACAACGTGAAAGGAGGAACACCACAAGAGAGAGAGAGAGAGAGGCAGAGGAGAGAGAGAGAGAGAAGAGAGAAGGGTGGGCAGGACAGAGAACGGGTCGAGAGAAACGTGGTCTGGGAGAAAAAGAGACAGCAAAGTCTTAGGGAAAGACAAGCTGGAAGAGAAGAAAACTAAGTTTGAAGCCCAGAGGTGGGTGAAGACAGACAAACTGAAATTGAACCCAGAGGTGGGTGAAAGAGACGAAGAAGAAGAGTTCTACGTCGAGATCCCAGAGACGACCACGAAGACCCAGTCCTGAAACCTGGAGCCAGTCAACCAAGGGCATCACCATCAAGCAGTGCTGAAGAAGACGTGAAGAGACTTTTTCAAGAACTGTGGTGTGGTGTGAAAGCGTGGTTGTGTGTGTGAAAACCTGGCCAGGTAAGAAGTCATTTTTATTATAACCCGGGATTAGGAAGTATTGATCTTTTATGTGTTGATTTGTTCATTTTGTGTAATTGGATTTTTCATGTTTGATTATAGTAGCATAGAAATTGGATTTCTTGTGCTCAGTCGTGTTAGGAGAGAAACGAATGCGTGACATCCCATTCCCAGAGAGAGGTGAATGTTTGGTGGGCGCATGAGTGTGCATATGCGTGTATGAGTGCAAAGATAACCTTGGTGTGTTAAGCCTGACCAATAATACATCAACTTAGTGCACTTAAGCAATACCATCACGATTTCCCCCGTCCTGGACACTCCAACTTATGAATGTTCCGTCCTTCACGTCTTAACAGGAAGACAGCACACACACACACACACACACACACACACACACACACACACACACACACACACACACCACCACGCACACACACACACACACACACACACACACACACACACACACACACAACACACACACACACACACACACACACACACACACACACACACACATACACACACACACACTTTGTTTGTTTTAGCAGCCGATTCAGCAAAGTGCACGACTTCGGATTTCTCCCTGAACCCCCATTTCTCTTTGATCATTTGATATCTGGCTATAATGTTCATATCTGCGTGAAGTTCTCGGCCTAGGCTCTCCCCGAAGTTTTAAATCTCTCTCTCTCTCTCTCTCTCTCTCTCTCTCTCTCTCTCGCTGAACATATCATGTCTATCTGTTAGGTTCAAGGAGAGATGAGAGGTTCGGAGACAGACTAAGGGGTACAAGGAAAGATTCTGAGAAATTGAGAGAAATTCAAGGAGATATTACAGGCTCAGGGAAACATGAGAGAGAGAGAGAGAGAGAGAGAGAGAGAGAGAGAGAGAGAGAGAGAGAGAGATGCAAAGTTCTTAGAGAGATTGAGGGGCTTGGAGAAAGATTGACAGCTTCAAGATTTGATTGAGAGGCTAGGAAAGAGATTCAGGAGTCCAGAGATTCACGGAGAGACGGTAGGTTTAGACAGGAATAACAGAAAGACTGAGATGTTCGTGGAGAGATGAGATGGGAGAATCAAGGACTAATTCAAATCATTTCATGCTGGTAATAGCACAGCCAACCTCAAGGGGCCACATCGGACTGTCACCTCGTCACAGTCACTCTCTATAAATGTTGAAGAAAAAAGAAAAGAAATATAAATATATCACTGAAACATATTTTCTTAAAAACAAAACAAAAAAAAAAACCCAACCGATTACGCTGCTTTAAACTCTTTCTTCCGTGAAATCTTAGGTAAGACGAAAAATATCTAAATCTTTCGGGAACTCAGAAACCACATATCTGATCACGATTTTCATAGTCAGCTGTAAAGTGTTGATGTCTGAAGTCCCAGTACTCTATAAGAACATGTTTTATAGTTAGTGTTACATCAGATGGCATGCACCACGCAGCTCCTTCGCGTTTTGAGAGATAAGAGCGAATGTAAAAGGAGTGGGCCTGTGTGCAATCGGCACAACACTGTTTCTTCTTTACGGTCCCACTGGGCACAGGGTAAAAACTGTTTGAAGTATGGACGGATTTGACCAAGTTTGTTATTAGTGCGAATATTCCATTCCTCTTGCCAGATGAATAAGAGGTTCAGAAATACATGCACACACACACACAACACACAACACACGAAGGCACACTTACACGCGAACGCGCGCTCACACACACACACACACACAACACACACACACCACACACACACACACACACACACACACACACACACACACACACACACACACACACATACACACACACCATATACACACACGCGCGCACCCATCCACCAGCACACATATCATTGAACATATCACGTCTTCCAGAACCTCAGTTTTCCGCAGAATGTCTCAATATCTTTCTGAACATTTTAGTTTCTATCTCCGCACATTATATCTCTCTTCGTCCCTCTCATTTTGTTTCTCACGTTGTATCCTACCATGTCTCTCTGAACCCCTCAATATTTCACTCAAACGCCGATTACCTCCCCTGTATCTTTCGATCTCTCTTTGAACACATCATGTCTCCCTGAGCCTTTCAATCTCTTACTGAATCTCCCACTCCCTCCGCCTTTGTCTCTCCTTGAATTTCTCGAATTCCCCTAACCACCGCATCATCTCCTCAGGCACCTGTCAAATTCTGTCTACCTCGCAAGTCTCCCTGAACCTTCCCTCCTTCCCCGGGATCTCTCAGCCCCTCCCTGAACGTCTCCAGTCTCCCTGAACCTTCCCTCCTTCCCCAGGATCTCTCAGTCCCTTCCTGAACGTCTCAAGTCTCCATGAACCTTCCCTCCTTTTCCCGGGATCTCTCAATTCCTCCCTGAATGTCTTCAGTCTCCCTGAACCTTCCCTCCTTCCCCGGGATCTCTCAGCCCCTCCCTGAACGTCTCCAGTCTCCCTGAACCTTCCCTCCTTTTCCCGGGATCTCTCAGCCCCTCCCTGAACGTCTTCAGTCTCCCTGAATCTTCCCTCCTTTTCCCGGGATCTCTCAGTCCCTCCCTGAACGTCTCCAGTCTCCCTGAACCTTCCCTCCTTCCCCGGGATCTCTCAGCCCCTCCCTGAACGTCTCCAGTCTCCCTGAACCTTCCCTCCTTCCCCAGGATCTCTCAGCCCCTCCCTGAACGTCTCCAGTCTCCCTGAACCTTCCCTCCTTTTCCCGGGATCTCTCAGCCCCTCCCTGAACGTCTTCAGTCTCCCTGAATCTTCCCTCCTTTTCCCGGAATCTCTCAATTCCTCCCTGAATGTCTTCAGTCTCCCTGAACCTTCCCTCCTTTTCCCGGGATCTCTCAATCCCTCCCTGAACGTCTCAATTCCCAGCTTCGCCTCTAAATCTCAAACTAAACTAGTTTCAAAACGAAGTGACTGAGGGTAGAAAATGAAGCAAAATTCGGAAAGAGTTACCGCCAAGCACATAGGCAAACAAAGTACAGGACAAAACACAATGCATTTCGACCTCTTGGGTCAAAATTATTTTGATCTTGCGCCAAATATGAGAAGATAAGTGGTTTCTCTTTCTTCGTTTTCACTGTCCTAAATGTTATTTGTTTTTGCCTGAAGACCCAAGAGGTCGAAATGCACTGTGTTTTGTCCTGTACTTTGTTTGTCTACGTCCTTGGCGGTAACTACCCCCCTCTCTTTCTAAATTTTAAATCATACTAAATTTTTCAACCGTTCCACGAACCTCCCAAATCTCTCCCTGAACCTTCCCACCATGCTCTCCATGATCATTTCATTTCTGTTGTGAGCATGTCAGTCTCTTCTAAACTTTCTAACGTCTCCTTTAACTTCCTGATCGTTCTTCTGTATTTGACTGTCAGCTTCCTCCCCCCCCCCCTCCTTCGCGCATCCTCCAAATCTCTCCGAATCATCTGTCAGTCGCTCTCAGAACCCCCTAACTGTACGCCGAACCTTTCAGTCTATCCATGGACATATCATATCTCAAATTCTCCACGAACCTCCGAATACATCTGTGACCCCCTCAATCAAGTCTTGAATGTACCAATCTCTCCTTCAATTAAAAAAAAGTCTCCCCCAGAATCTCTCTTTCTTTGAACTTTTCAGTCTATATTTATGAACCTTCTAATCTCACCCTGAACGTCTACGTCTATCCTTGGGCTTCCCAATCTCTCCCTGAAGATCTCACCTCTCCCTGAACCTCTAACATCTCTCTATCCTTCATTTACTCCATGAATCTCCCATCTTTCGTCGTACTTCTCACTTCTCTCTGAACCCTTCACCTGTCTCTGTATCTTTTTTTCATTCCTCCTGAATCTTGTACATCTCCAAGAATTTTTCAATCTTTTTCTGAACCTTCAGTCTCTCCTAGAACCGTTCAATTTCTTCCTGACCTTCCGATCTCCCCGTGCGTCTCCCACCTCTCCCTGAACATCACAGTTGTATTCTGAGGGTCTCACTGTCTCCCTGAGCCTCCCAACCTCTCCCTGAATATCTCAGTCTCTCTCCTGATCCTCTCAATCTCTCTCCTTAGCCTCTAAATCTCTCCCCTTCATCTCTAAATCTCACCCCAGAATCTCTAAATCTCTACCCTGAATCTCTCGACCTCTCCCTGAACCTCTCAATCTCTCTCTTTAACCTTTCAATCTCTCGCCTTGTACCTGAATATCTCCCTTGAATCTCTCGACCTCTCCCTGAATCTCTCGACCTCTCCCTGAATCTCTCAATCTCTCCCCTGAACCTCTCAATCTCTACCCTTAGCCTCTAAACCTCCTCCTGAATCTTTTGACCTCTCCCTGAACCTCTCAATCTCTACCCTTAACCTCTAAACCTCCTCCTGAATCTCTTGACCTCTCCCTGAATCTCTCAATCTCTCTCTGAACCTTTCAATCTCTACCCTTAGCCTCTAAATCTCCTCCTGAATCTCTTGACCTCTCCCGGAACCTCTCAATCTCTACCCTTAGCCTCTAAATCTCCTCCTGAATCTCTTGACCTCTCCGGAACCTCTCCATCTCTCCCATTAACCTCTCAATCTCTCCCTAAATCTCTCAATCTCCTCTCCCCTTAACATCTAAAATCTCACCCCTAACTCTATCGACCTTTCTCTGAATCTCTAAAATCTCTCCCCTGAACCTCACAATCTCTCTCCTGAACCTCATGATCCTTCCCCTTAACCTCTCCATCTCTCCCTGAACCTCTCAATCTCTCCTTGAACCTATCCATCTCTCCCTTAACCTCTCAATCTCTCCTTGAACCTCTCCATCTCTCCCCCTGCTCCTCTATACAGCACTGCGGACAAGGTCATGACCCCAACCTCCTGCGTCCAATCTGTTTTCAGCCGTTGTCTTGCGCTTCTGACGCGGCCAGTCAGCGATCGAAGAATCAAATTCATCCTGGTCTGTTCGGGACACTTCACTTCGGTGCCATGCGCAGGGATCCCGGTAGTGCTCATAGTGTGTGTGTGTGTGTGTGTGTGTGTGTGTGTGTGTGTGTGTGTGTGTGTGTGTGTGTGAGTGTGTGTGTGTGTGTGTGTGTGTGTGTGTGTGTGGTGTGTGTGTGTGTGTGTGTGTTGTGGTGCGTGTGCGTGCGTGCGCGTGTGTGTGTGTTCGTGCGTGCGTGCGTGCGTGCGTGCGTGCGTGGTGTGTGTGTGTGTGTGTGTGTGTGTGTGTGTGTGTGTGTGTGTGTGTGTGTATGTGTGTGTGTTTCTCGCTGTGTGTGTGTGTGTGTGTGTGTGTGTGTGTGTGTGTGTTGTTGTTGTTGTGTTGTTGTTGATCTATAGTCTGTTCACACTTGGTGATATTAGACTTTACAGGGGGGGGGGGGGGGAGGGGGGAAGGGGGTTGGGGAGGGGAAGGAGGAGGACAAGGGGGAGGGAAAGGTAAGAAATAATGTCAAGAACAGTATAAATTTAAATATAAACCACACTATCATAATTATAAAATTATGCTAATTTGAGATTGAGAGATAATTTTTGCAACCTCAACAATTTTTGAACTGAAAGAAATAGCGTGAACCGGTTTAGATTTCGAAATTTCAATGTTTGCTTTTGAATAAAGAGCATTTAAAATGGGGCAATGGAAAAGTATATGTTCACCAGATAATGGCTTAGAACATGCACACGCTATATTTTGGGAATATTTGGTCTTCCTGGAGTTCAAACGTATCTTGTATATTAAACTAGAAATATGTCTAGGATATGTTTCCATTACACATTTATCTTGAGACTTCTCAATTCGGAAACAGCTTTCCAATATCGAATGTATTTCATATATATCTAACTTCAAATTACTTTT
>CM065716.1:30323369-30328369 GCA_033310375.1 Conus canariensis | reverse complement strand
GAAAAGAGGGCGGGGAGAGCGCGGAAAGAAGAAAAGAGGGCGGGGGGAGCGGGGAAAGAAAGAAAAGAGGGCGGGGGGAGCGGGGAAAGAAGAAAAGAGGGGCGGGGGGAGAGGGCGGGGGGAAGAAAGAAGAAAAGAGGGCGGGGGAGAGCGGGGAAAGAAGAAAAGAGGGCGGGGGAGCGGGGAAAGAAGAAAAGAGGGCGGGGGGGGGGAGAGAAAAGGGGCGGGGAAAGGGAAAGAAGAAAAGAGGGCGGGGGGAGGGGGAAAGAAGAAAAGAGGGCGGGGGAGAGCGGGGAAAGAAGAAAAGAGGGCGGGGGAGGGGGAAAGAAGAAAAGAGGGCGGGGGAGCGGGGAAAGAAGAAAAGAGAGGGCGGGGGAGAGCGGGGAAAGAAGAAAAGAGGGCGGGGAGAGCGGGGAAAGAAGAAAAGAGGGCGGGGGAGCGGGGGAAAGAAGAAAAGAGGGCGGGGGAGCGGGGAAAGAAGAAAAGAGGGCGGGGGAGAGCGGGGAAGAAGAAGAAAAGAGGGCGGGGGGAGCGGGGAAAGAAGAAAAGAGGGCGGGGGGAGCGGGGAAAGAAGAAAGAGGGCGGGGGGAGCGGGGAAAGAGGGGAGAGAAGAAAAAGAGGGCGGGGGGGGGAGGAGGGGAAAGAAGAAAAGAGGGCGGGGAGGAGCGGGGAAAGAAGAAAAGAGGGCGGGGAGAGCGGGGAAAGAAGAAAAGAGGGCGGGGAGAGCGGGGAAAGAAGAAAAAGAGGGGGGGGAGCGGGGAGAAAAAGAAGAAAAGAGGGCGGGGAGAGCGGGGAAGAGGAAGAAGAAAAGAGGGCGGGGAGAGCGGGGGAAAGAGAAGGGGGGGAGGGAAAGAAGAAAGGGCGGGAGGGAGAGCGGGGAAAGAAGAAAAGAGGGCGGGGAGAGCGTGGAAAGAAGAAAAGAGGGCGGGGGGAGCGGGGAAAGAAGAAAAGAGGGCGGGGGGAGCGGGGGAGAGAAGAAAAGAGGGCGGGGGGGAGCGGGGGAAAGAAGAAAAGAGGGCGGGGAGAGCGGGGAAAGAAGAAAAGAGGGCAGGGAGAGCGGGGAAAGAAGAAAAGAGGGTGGGGAGAGCGTGGAAAGAAGAAAAGAGGGCGGGGAGAGCGGGGAAAGAAGAAAAGAGGGCGGGGAGAGCGGGGAAAGAAGAAAAGATGGTGGGGAGAGCGGGGAAAGAAGAAAAGAGGGCGGGGAGAGCGGGGAAAGAAGAAAAGAGGGTGGGGAGAGCGGGGAAAGAAGAAAAGAGGGTGGGGAGAGCGGGGAAAGAAGAAAAGAGGGCGGGGAGAGCGGGAAAAGAAGAAAAGAGGGCGGGGAGAGCGGGGAAAGAAGAAAAGAGGGCGGGGAGAGCGGGGAAAGAAGAAAAGAGGGCGGGGAGAGCGGGGAAAGAAGAAAAGAGGGCGGGGAGAGCGGGGAAAAAGAAAAGAGGGCGGGGAGAGCGGGGAAAGAAGAAAAGAGGGCGGGGAGAGCGGGGAAAGAAGAAAAGAGGGGGAGGGAAAATCGAAGAACAGGGGAAGTCAGTGAAGGAGACCCAGACTACAACAACGACGCATCACACACAAGTAAGCCTATAGCCCTTTATCTACAGACATCACAACACACCAGAATTCTCACCCCCCCCCCCCCGTTCCCCCACCTCATCCACCCTTGATGCACGTTCACGATGTCATGGTTAAAAGTATGGTTACACAGAATATGGTTCAGTGATCAAAAATGAAATATTCCAGTGACCAGAGGTTTCTTGTTCTTGTAATCGTTTTTTTTCTCTCTCTCTTTCTTTCTTTCTTTCTTTCTTCCATTTTCTTTTCTTTCTTTTTTTTCGGTCACGGTCGTCAGTCTTGTCTGCAGAAAACATTAACGTCGAAACTCGATGTTTCTGTTTTGCCGTTTCTTGTTGCATTCGTTTGGTGGTCGTGCTTTACAACCCCTATTCTCTTGACCCACGGAATGAACCCGGAGAGTCGGTTCACCGCAGCTCACGTTTGATGCACTCCATATGACAGCGGCAATGCCGGACGGAAGTATCGCTGATCCAATCGCTTGGTCTTCACGCCATCAGGTAACAGACAGAGATTGATCAGCGGAGCGGAAGCGAAGGCTTTCCAGTACATGTGTATAAGCTCACCCAGATATGGTGATTGTAAGATGGCTCCAAAGGCAGCTGAAAGCATTTTGTGTTTAATGCAAATCACATAATGGGAACCAGTGAAGCAGTTTCCAACAGATCCATTCTACCTTTCTCTGTCATCATGGTCCCAGCTACAGCGGTCAGTGCAGCTTGTAGAGATTTGTTCTGTATCCTGGGAAGCCCAGCCAGGGGATCTGTTATAGTGGAAAAGCCGTGACAGGGTCAGGCTTAAATCGGGGTTTACTGGATGGAACGGACAATTGGAAGTGCACTGCTGACCCTCTGGAATGGGAAAAACATACAGAGATCACCAGGAACAGTGACGTGAGACCGGATATTGTACTCCACTCAGGGTCATCATAAGAATTGACTGAACTCACTGTCGTATGGAAGTAGAATGGAGGAAGCTCACATCTACCTGACTAAGAAATGTTCCAGTCTAGCTAGCAGCTGGGGGGAATCTAGCATCCAAGCCACAGTCCTCGCCGTAGAAATTGGACCAAGGGGGTTTGTGGAATCATCAGCAATGTCATGACACAGCTCGGATTCGTGGTAAGAAGAGATAAAAACCGTAAAGGCAATGGCAGGGGCAGATGGAAAGAATTCCAACTGGAACCGATCTAGGAACAATAAAGGCAAATCTCAAAAGGATTTAATTTCCACACTAGAACAGGTGCTCTAGAACGATGTGGATGAGACATCCGTCTAAAAAGGCAATACCTTGAGAAATTGCTGGTTCGGATCCCGGCAAAGCCAGGTGAAAAATTCTGGCAGTAGAAGCCCATCTAGGATACAATGAAAGCGTACAGAGTGTCCTGGGGGGGGGGGGGGTGCTGAGTGGGTGTTCTTCTCTGAAGACCTGCTGTTAAGCACTGCCTAGAGTTTCTTTTCTACCAATGGTAAAGCCATGACTGGATTAGAAACACAGCAGACTGTAATGAGAACTCTAACGGAGGGAAAGCAGAGAGTCACAATGGAAAAAAACTCCCAAGGATGAAGCCACAGATCACAGTTCAATACACCTCAAAGAGACTGCGCCAGAAAGATAATTAAATACCGACATTCCCAACAAGGACAGGCTGAGGACAGTCTCTCTCAAAAGAAAGAAAGAATGCAAAAAATGACAAAAGAAAGAAAGGAAACCAAAGAGAAGAAACAAAGCATGAGCAACAGGAACAAAGAAAGAAAAGAAAGTAGGAAAGGGAACCGGCCTGGCATGGTAACAGTCTTCTGACAGAAGAGCAGGGCAAATCAGACTGTTCTTCCAGTCATCCCCAGACAAGTTATGGCCCTCCGTTATGTTCGATTCCAGTGACTATGTGTGTTCACCACCACCCCCGTCTGTCAGAGCCTCCTCTATCTCCCAGGGCCTCACGACCTCTTTCCTCCAGCCTCCCGCCAGATGAGTAATTCGATGAGTGATCTTTCTGTCATCTGTGGGAGGTGTAGACATCAAGTAATGACGTCCCGTAATGGTCCTATCTCGGACTGGGGTGGAGACTTCACGCCTTTGATAGTACTCCTATCTGTCACGCTGTGGTCCTCGTCTGATGTCTATGATGAAGAGACATTGAAGACAAGCGCTAAATGGATGTAGCCACCCACCACTTTTACGACTGCTTTTCTTGTTTCCCGTTGGACTGAATGTACACACGAGTCTCCCCCTGCTCCTCTCTGTCTACCCCCTCTGCTCCTTCCCCTTTCGGCCCTCCTCCTTTCGCGGGGTTTCTGAATGGGAGATGAAATGGATTTTCAGATTATGACAACTTGCTGGGTGGCTCTCTGTCAGTGTGTTGGAAGCCCTGGGGACAATCATGTCGGAAGATGAAGCATTTCCGTACTGACACTGTTCCCTTTGTTCACCGTGATGACTTGGGTATATATCACACGTAAATATTCCAGAGGAAGACAGTACTGGCATGTATATCATGAATACATGTCCCACAGGTCTGCCCACTGAGCTGAAGGACCGAACCAGAACAGAAAGGCCGACAACGTGCCGGACGCTGTGAAAGTGCTGGAAGGGGTGGGACGGGAGACGGCGAGGGCACTGGAGGACAGCCAAGTTATTTCAGAAGTGGACTACAAGTTTGACGACGATCCAGAAGAAGAAGCAGAAATAGTATGATTAAAATAATCAAAAACAACTACTCCTGTAAGTGTATGTGTGCATCTGCGTGCGAGTCTGTGTGAGTGCACATGAATGTGCGTGTGTGCGTGTATACGCATACACACACATGCGCGCGCGCGCACGCACGCGTGTGTGTGTGCATATACATATATATATATATATATATATATATATATATATATATATGCGTGCGCGCATGCGCGTGTATGTGTATGTGTGCGGGTATATGTGTGATTCTCTCTCTGTAAATAAATTACATGTCATAAACAACTACTCTGTGTCTCTCTCTGTCTCTTTGTTTATGTGTGTGTGTGTGTGTGTGTGTGTGTGTGTGTGTGTGTGTGTGTGTGTGTGTGTGTGAGTGAGTGAGTGGTGTGTGTGTGTGTGTGTGTGTGTGTGTGTGTGTGTGTGTGTGAGAGAGAGAGAGAGAGAGAGAGAGAGAGAGAGAGAGAGAGAGAGAGAGAGAGAGAGAGAGAGAGAGAGAGATTGTCTTGTATCTTCCCTGCAAGTTCATACATCACTACGTTCAGACTACAATCCCTTGGAAGACATCGTAAACAACAACAACAACAACAACAACACAAAGCAAACAAACAACAGACCGACAGTTTTACGACCCTCGCATGGTCCTAGATCAAAGCCATATTTCTGGTCCACTGCACATGTTCCTTTGTGTCCGGTCTGTCTGTGGACTTCCTGGCACTTGTGGCGCGGGACTGTCCGCGGTAGGCCTG
>CM065716.1:30305869-30320869 GCA_033310375.1 Conus canariensis | reverse complement strand
GACTTTACTGAAAGGTCTTACAGAGGGAAAACAGAACGTCACAATGGAAGAAACCTAATGTCGAAGCGACAGATCACAGTCCAACACAACTCCAAAAGACAGCATTTGGAAAACAACTGAATGCGGACATCCCCAACCAGGAGGGGCTGAGGACATATTTCCCCCCAAAGAAAGAAAGAAGGAAGAAAGAAAAGTAAAGGAATAGGAAAATGAAAAAAATACAAGAGAAAAGAAAGCAAAAGATAGAAAGAAAGAGAGAGAGAAAGACAAAGAAAGAAAAAAAAATGAAGGAAGAGTGAGAGAGGGCTGGGCGAGAGCAAAAGTCTTAGGGATGAGGCTTGGAAGTCAGACCATCTCTTCCAGTAATCCCCAGACAAGTTATGGCCCTCCATCATGTTCCATTCCAATGACTATGTATGTCCACCAACACCCCCGCCTGTCAGAGCCTCCTCTTATCTCCCAGGACCTCACGACCCCCTTCCTCCAGCCTCCCGCCAGATGAGTAATTCGATGAGTGATCTTTCTGTCATCTGTGGGTTGTGTAGACATCAGTAATCACGGTCTGTAATACTATTTCATAGTATTTATGTATGTCAAGCAGTGGTCCTCGTCTGATATCCGTAATAAAGAGACACTGGAGATCAGCGTTAATGGATGGGGCCACCCACCACTTGTTTTGACTATTTCTCTTGCTTCCCGTTTGGCTGAATGTACGTATGCATCCAGCCTGCTCCTCCTCCCCTTGTCCCACTGCCTTCACCCCCCCCCCATCTCCCTCCTTTGGGGGATCTCAGAATGTGTGATATGATTTGTTTAGAATTATGACAACTCGCTGGCTCGCTACACCAGCGTGAGAGGAAGTCCTAACGACAATCCTATTTGAAGATGAAGCCTTTTTGTACTGATACGGTGTCCTTTGTTCACAGTGATCATCTGAATGAATATTATATGAAAATATTCTAGATATTTTTGTATGTTGTGAATACACATCCTACAGGACTGGTCATTCTTTTTGTATTCTCACTTTTCTTTCTTTCTGTTTGTTTCCTTCTTTCTTTTCTCTGCCTTTTCTTTCGCTCTCTCTTTCTTTCGGAAGAAACAGAACCTGGCCAAAAAGGGCCACAGTGCCCTGGAACCTTTAGGGGTGCGGGAAGATGGTTGGGGTAGGTGGTGATGAGGGGTTCGAGGGTGTCAGAGGACAGCCAAGTTTGACGGTTATCTAGAAGCAGCAGCTGAAATAGTATAGATAAAATGCTAGAAACAACTACTCTCTCTTTCCACCTCTCTGTGTAAGGTGCGTGCGTGCGTCCGTGTTTGCGTGCATACGCGCGTGTGTATGCGTACCTTGCTGTGTCTTCACTTTCAGTTCATACATCACCAGCTACAGAGAGAGAGAGAGAGAGAGAGAGAGAGAGAGAGAGAGAGAGAGAGAGAGAGAGAGAGAGAGAGAGAGAGAGAGAGACTCAGGCCGATACAAAGATGAATAAACAGATATCTTTACAAATGGAGGGAATGAGCACCCCCCCCCCCCCACACACACACACAGCTTCAAAGCAAGAGGGGAATTGATTCATGCCGAACTGATACATACATGACAATCCCCAGTTCTAAGGCTTTGACTGAGCACGTTGCTCTGTTTCTGGCACCGCTCATTCTCATTAATAGCAAGGGTATACCAGAGTGCGCAGACTGATCGGCATGCTTCCAATGTTCCAGACATAGGGGGAGTTGTTGGGGGTGGGAAGCGGGAGGAGGGGGAGGGGACATCAATCATACTGGTGGCAGACTGCAGACAGAGGGACGCTCGTTACGTTGCCTCTAATGTCCCCTTGCCAAGATCGAAATGGATGGGAAGAGCGAGCAATAGGTGGGTTGGGTAACGATGGCAGGAGAGGAGAAGGGGTGGAGGAGGTGAGAGTGATTGGGTTGTGTGTGAACATGGCGAAGAACGGTGTGTGTGTGTGTGTGTGTGTGTGTGTGTGTGTGTGTGTGTGTGTGTGTGTGTGTGTGTGTGTGATGAATTGTCCCTTAGGATGACAGAATGAGATTGAGGAGAGAGAGAGAGAGAGAGAGAGAGAGAGAGAGAGAGAGAGAGAGAGAGAGACAGAGACAGAGACAGAGAGACAGAGAGAGAGCACGATTTATTTATTGAGCTAAGCTTACAAAGGCCGTTCTCAAGGGGAGGACTCGGTGTTAGGGTGGTCCTGCATAACTGTCAAAGAATAAACACAGATACTACGTGTCAGAATGCAACATCGCGATGTGGATCACCAAACATCGATAGGACTGTGAATGTGACCGTCAACAAATCAGCTCCACAATCCTCACGATTTCCGTTACTGACATCCTTGTAATTTCCTGCAGATACATTCAACATAGCAACACGTCTATCCGCAATGATCTCGGTTGCTGTTACCGACAGCTTTGTAATTTCCTGCAGATTTCTACGCCAGTATGCCACTTAATTGTAACGTTGTCAGAAGGAACACTCGGCTGTTGAGACTGACCGGCTGAGAAATATCTTCGGGATCTCTCTGCACTGTAGATTATGGTCCGCGGTTGCCAAGGCTTTCCCTGTTTTGCATTGTGCACTGTGCAGTAGTGGCCTGTCACATTCACACAAGCGGTCAACGCAGTCTTCATCAACACTTGGCTTGACCGATACCACATCCAACATGAAGGTTAAATCGTGCGCGATTGTCACAGGCTGTTTGTCAGACTGCCCAATGTCCAGTTCTTGTGACGTAATCTCGTGCAGGCTATGGCACCGAGGCAGGGGAGTTGCTCTCACACTGAAAAAGGTCACCGCCAACAGTATGGCTTTCGCCGGTTCCACAAACACTGTACACTAGGTTACGTGTCATCGGCAACAACAAATCGGACGGAGAAAATTCTGCACTTCCCTTTAACATTTGAATGTTTTTACAGCTTTACGCCCATCCCCGATTGCTTGTGACGGGCAATTCCGTCGGTATACAGCACTGTGGCCTTGGATTTGCCCTGCAGGGAGTGGGTAGGTATTAGCTGTCAATCAAAGAATGATGGCTTTTCCCCCTCTGCCTTTGATTTTAATCGAGGACAGTGTCATGCCCTGCAGCTGGCTCTGACCGTCTCTTCCAAAGTAGAGGGGGTACCTTCAACAGGCATGCTGAGCAATGTCCCGGCAATGCCGGTAAAGAAATTCATCGGAGCAGCTAAAACAACATCTTGCTCAGAGCCAGACGAGAGAGAGAGAGAGAGAGAGAGAGAGAGAGAGAGAGAGAGAGAGAGAGAGAGAGAGAGAGAGAGAGAGTGAGAGAGAGGAAGGGAGAGGGAGAGAGAGAGTCCTGGAAACTTGTTGATTTTGTGCAAAACGCAAATGTCCGAGAAATTATGTAGGTGTCATGCAAAAGCTCGTCTTCCAGAACATACGATCATGAAAAGCTTAGACTGACTAGGAAATTATTATGATCTTGTGCTAAGACTAACAATGAAATCACGAAAATATTGTGCTAAAGGTAACAAAGAAATTACAGAGATCTTGTGCACAAAAGACACTGCAATTACCTTGTGCAGGGCAGTTCTGCTATAGATCATGCTATGAACATGGACCAAATGGAATATCCATGTGTCTGTGGAAAGCGTTTCGCTGCCACCCGTGGCATGAAGATCCACAGAACAAAGATGGGATGTGTGAAGACTCATCTGAATGAGCAGCAGCGCACTGCATCAGCAGATAAGACGTCGGAAGACCAAGGCCAGGATTTAAACCACAGTGCCAAGGACATCTACACTGTTGGTTCGGATGAGGAATTTGCACAGGCCCTCGATGCCAGGCGCCTGAAACTCAACCTGCCACGAGCAACGAAACTGAAGATTGGGAGAAACTGGATGCAAAAATCGTCCAAAGACTCGATGCACTGATAGGGAAAAGCACCCTGGAACACAAACTAGCCACATATGGGGACATTGTGTATGCCACATGTAGAGACGCCTATGGAGCAAAACTACCCAAAGAGAAAACACCTCCAAAGAAATCCAGACGCCAAGAAGAGATGGACAAGATCAGGGTCCAAAAGAAAAACCTCAAGAAGCAAATGAAGACCGCACTGCCAACTGAAAAACAAGGCTTGGAAAAACTGTGGAAAGACCTGAAAGCAAAACACAGCGCCCTCAGCAAAGCGGAATCTGCGAGGAAGAGGAAGAGCAAAAAGAAGAAGACACAAGAGCGCTTCTTCAGAGACCCCTTTCAGTTTGCCAGAACACTGTTTGAGCAGCCAAAATCTGGGACGCTAAGTGTGGACAAAGGAGTTCTTGAGCAGCATCTGAGGAAAACATACTCTGACTCACAGAGCAAAGCACCACTCGACATTCAAGGTCTGGTGTGGCCAACCAACCCTGAGGAACAGTTCAATGACAAGCCTCCAACGTTGGCAGAAATCAAGAAGGTGGTCGACAAAGCCAGAGCCAAATCATCACCAGGGCCAAACGGAATACCTTACCAGCTATACAAGAAATGTCCCAAGGTGCTGGAGTGGCTCCACAGGCTGCTGCGATCAGCTTGGAGAAACCAGAAGATCCGCGGCCAGTGGATGACGGCAGATGGTGTGTACATCCCCAAAGAGCAAAACTCAAGTGACATCAGCCAGTTCAGGCCAATATCAATACTGAACGTCGAAGGGAAAATCTTCTTCTCTGTCATAGCAGCAAGGCTGACCAAGTACCTCATGGAAAACAAGTACTTGGATGTGTCAGTCCAGAAAGGTGGCATCCCAGGCGTAGCTGGCTGTGTAGAACACGCCACAATGATCTGGGACGCAATCCAAATAGCAAAAACAGAAAAGAGAGACCTGGACGTAGTGTGGCTTGGTCTGGCAAACGCATATGGATCTGTACCCCATGAGATGATACAGTTGGCTCTTGAGATGTACCATATGCCAAAGAACATCCGCGACATGCTCAAGAAGTACTTCAATGGCTTCTCAATGCGGTTCTCTACCAAGGAGTACACAACAAATTGGATCAACTTGGAAGTGGGCATTGCAATGGGCTGTGCAATTTCTCCAATACTGTTCGTGTTGGCAATGGAAGTCATCTTGAAAGCAGCAACAAGCAACGCAAGACAAACAGACCTTGGCGATGGATACAAGATGCCCCCTCTCAAGGCCTTCATGGATGACACTACAGTGATTTCATCCAGAGAAGACGAGACACGTCATGTGCTGGAGAGGCTGGACGACATAGTTGCCTCATCCAGAATGAAGTTCAAGCCAAAGAAATCACGGAGTCTCTCACTGAGGAAAGGAAAAAAGGCCGAATCTGTGGTCTTCAGTGTTGCCAACCAGGCCATTCCAACAGTCACAGAAGAGCCAGTCAAGAGCCTTGGAAGATGGTATGATGATACGCTGAAAGACACACAAAGAGCAAAAGAAACCAAACAGATGTCGGAAGAAGGCTTGGAAACCATTGACCAGTGTGGGCTCCCTGGCAAATACAAGGTCTGGTGTCTGCAGTTCATGCTGATACCAAAGCTCCTATGGCCTCTGATGATATACGACATCTGCACCAGCACAGTGGAGGCAATGGAAGCCAAAATCAACAAGTTCACAAGGAAATGGCTTGGTGTCCCACCTTGTCTGACTGACATAGCGCTGTACTGTCGCCAAGCAAAGCTGAAACTACCACTGAAATCCATCCTGGAAGAATACAAAGCAGGAAAGATCAGACTTCAAAGCATGCTGGAGGACTCAGGAGACGAGGTGGTAGAAGCAATCAAGCCCCAGCTGAAGACAGGCAGAAAATGGAAAGTTCAAGAGGCGATGGATTCTGCAAAAGAAAGTCTCAAGATCAGAGAAATAACAGGACACACACAGACCAACAGACAAGGACTGGGGGTGACCAAAACTGAATGGTGGTCAAAGTCCAAAGGAAAAGCCAAAAGAGACATGATGATTCAGGAGATGAGAAAAGAAGAAGACCAAAAAAGACTCCAAACAGCAGTCCAGCAGAGCCAGCAAGGGCAATGGACAACGTGGGAGAATGCACTCCAAAGAAGTCTCACTTGGAATGACATTTGGCACATGGCCCCTCTCAGGATCAGCTTCATTCTCAGAGCTGCATATGACCTTCTGCCCTCAAATGCAAACCTGGTGAAGTGGGGAAAAACAGACGATCCTGCATGCCCCCTCTGCCATGAAAAACAAACAGTGGAGCATGTCCTAAGCTCATGTAAAGTAGCCCTGGCTCAAGGAAGGTACACATGGAGGCACAACCAAGTGCTCAAAGAGATTGTACAAGTAGTCTGGGCTAGTACCAACACAACAAAAGGGAAAATCAGGACTCCAAAAGCACCCGCAACATTCGTCACGGCAGGAGGCGGCAAATCATGGCCAAGAACAACAGTGCCACTCGGAACATGCAGGCAGTCTGCTGGACGGGGCAGATGACTGGGAGTGCACTGCAGACCTCCCAGAATGGAAGAGTCACCCAGAGATCATCAGCAAGAGTGGCATGAGACCAGACATAGTAGTCCACTCTCAGTCAACCAAGCAGCTGATCATGATCGAGCTCACGGTGCCATATGAGAACAGAATGGAGGCAGCTCAAATCTACAAGACTGAAAAGTATGCTGATCTGGCAAACAGCCTGAGGAGAGAAGGCTATCAGGTCAAAGTCCTCACTGCAGAAATTGGAGCTAGAGGGTTTACGGGAACGTCTGCATACACCCTCATGAAACAGCTCTCAGTTGCAGGGAGGGAAAAAACCAGAGCCCTGAAAGCAATGACAGAAGCGGCAGAGAGGTGTTCAAGCTGGGTCTGGTCAAGGAGGAACAAAAGTGAACTTCATAAGGCTTAATTTCCCTACAAATATCAGGTGTTCCTGTGGCTCAGTGGTTAGAGTGCGAGTCATTAAGTGGAAAATGAGCATGTCCAGAAGGTCATGGGTTCGAATCCCAGCCATGGCTCGTCCCAAGATGGGGGAAAAAAAAGGGGCAGCAGAGGGACATCCGGAGTCATGAACCGGGTGTGGCCCAACCCCCCTAGAGTGTCAGGAGATAAGGGCCGAAACACTTGCTTGAAGGGGGCTTGTCTTCTGAGGACTCTCTGCTGCCACGCTCTCCACGAGTTTCTTTCTACTGCTAAAAAACGATTTCCCAACTATTATGTTAATCTTGTGTCTATAGTTTCCAAGAAGGTATGTTGGTCTTACGTAACAACTGATCCTCTGTCAATGGTGTCACCCTGTGCTAAAATGTATCTCACAAAATCGTGCTAATCTTGTGCTAAAACCAATCTACCATTTACGTCGGTCTTGAGTTAAAATTGCTGCACTAGAAATCACGATGACGACTTCAACTTCATCTCCAAGAAAGTGCATTGATGATTTTTAATATTGATCTCACCGAAGATGTTATCTTGTGACCGTATTTGTTTCCTATAAAGTGCACTGATCTTGCGATAAACTGACCGCCGATTAGTTATGTTTAATTTATTGATGAAAATGAAACTGATCCCGGGGGACTGCAGGCGGTAATTGAAACATAAAAGCAAAAATATGATTACTGAGCCGCACAATGAAGGAACAAACAGACAATAAACCAATGTGTCTGTTCCTTTGTTTGGTGGCTCAGTACATCTATTTTTGCTTTTATGTCACACAAATTAAGTTCATCCTGTGATAAAGCAGCTCCCAAACATTGTGTTAATCCTATTGTAAAATTGATCTTTGATGGATGAAGTTCATCGTGTGACATTTTTCACACAGGCACTAGTTATTGTTTTCGCTTCAGTCACCCTCTGGTGAATACACAACAAAACTTCTTTTGGCGTTGAATGAAAGTGTAAATTATGAATATATCTCTGCCACTTGAATTCTGCGTTCATGGAATGATTTTGTCGACCAGAAAGGTTTTACTGATGCGGTTTGACCAACAGTGAGCCAGTATGTGGATTTTCAAAGATGAAACAGAAAGCATCGCCTTGGAATGTGAAGGCTCTGTTTGTATTCAGCCGCTCGCGAATGCATTTTCCACTGTATCACATTTGATTGCCGCGGCAGATATCGAATTCAGTCGGTGTCTTCTTCCTGACAGAGCAAGAGCCTCGGTCCAACGTCACTTATTTATTCATTTATTTGTGTCTGTATCATTTTAGCTGCTGATAGTTTTCGTTTTTGTTATTGACTAGTCAAAGACACACACACACACACACACACACACACACACACACACACACACACACACACACGCACACACACTTACTTCACTGTGGACTTTATCCGGCTGTTTATCAGAACTTCAAGACATCTCGGATTGTGTCCCTTCTTAATCAGCAAACGCCACCCTGTCCATTTCTCAACCCACGTCTGCTGTTGGCCTGTTACGACAGAGTCTGGCTCGGTCCCCCAAGGACTTCCACAGATCAATACCTCTTTCATTCAGCACGGTGACAAGAAGGGATTCTCTGCTCGATTCGCAGAGCTGGAAGTGGCGGAGTTTTGTGGCTACTGTCGTCACTCCACGTCGTGACCTTGGACTAACCACTGCCAGGGTCACTCAAGGCTTCTATTGGCTGGACGGTGTTGGCTGGGTATCTCTCTCTGTCCGCTTCCCCTCACGGGAGCAAAAAGTCATCGTTCCTACTATCTGTCAGACTGCTCTTCGATAGGAATTGACAGAGAACCTCCCTCACCCCTCTTGTTCTCCCTACTCCCTTCGCCCCCCCGACCTTTTAGCCATACTGCTGCTAAACAGGCCAACTCTGAAGACCGTGTGAGGGCTGTAGAAACAAGATTGAGGTCACACAAGACACGAAGTCTTAACGATGTGATAACATCATGTCGGAATCTGTCCGCTTCAGCGACGCTATTTATGTATGTTAACAGTGGCTCCAGTCCCTTTTCTCTTCCCTTTCCGTTCCACATATTTTAGTCTTTCACCCATGCCACGATGATGATGATGATGAAGTCGATACGATTGTAATACCATTATACAGAACAGAAAGAGCATATACCATCATACCGAGCAACATAAGCTGTACCTCCGGAGGAATCCCTTCCGTTTTCTCTCTGAGAGTCAACGATACCTACTATACATAATCAAGATACATTATCTTTACCTGAACTCGTGTTACTCTGCTTCTTAGCTGTTTAAAGGGATGTAATTAGATCTATGCAGGAGGCAGTTGTATAGGTACGGAAAACGATGAGACGTGTGTCATTATTCCTCGTGCTACAATACACAGTCAATTGCACAACTTCAACATCTACGATAAGGAAATAAAGATAGGGCGATAGAGTGCCAGGTAACAGGCAAACAGATGGCAAGAAATCAACACAAGAAAGCTGAGTTGACAGACACACAGGGAAAAAAGCAGAAACACACAAGGAAGCAGGCAAAAAAGAAACAGGCGAGAAAGTAAGTTTATGTTGCTTATAGCCCAGCCGACCGCAAAGGGTCATAATCATTTAGGCTGTCACCGCGTTGAAGTCAACTCACAAGTCATATTAAAAAAAAAGGCAAACAATAAAGAAGCAGGAACAGGAACAAAAACAGACACAGGACACAGGAGGAGTAGACAGACAAGAAAGAAGCAGAAAGAGACAACAAGACACTGGAACAGACAGACAAGAAAGAAGCGGGAGTAGGCAGAAATAAGCGAGCAGGAATAGGCAGACAATAAAAAGAAGCAGGAATAAACCGACATGAAAGAGGAAGGAATAGACGGACAAACAAACGGGAATAGATAGCCAAGAAAGAGGCGGGAACAGACAGACACGAAAGAAACAGAATTAGACAGACAGGCAAAGAAGCGGGAATACATAGGCAAGAAAGAAGCAGGAATGGACATACAAGAAACAAGCACGAATGCACAGACAAGAAACAAATTGGAACGGACAGACAACAAAGATACAGATAAAAACGAATACTAAGAAAAGCAGGAACGGACATACAATAAAGAAGGAACAGACAGACCAGAAAGAAGTGGAAACAGACAAACATGACAAAACTAGAAACAGACAAGACAGAAGCCGGAGTGGACAGATAAGAAAGAAGCGCTAATAGACAAAAAGAAGCGGTAATAGACAGACAAGAAGCGGTAATAAACAGACAAGAAGGGATCGGGAATAGACAGACAAGAAGCAGTAATAAACAGACAAGAAGGGATCGGGAATAGACAGACAAGAAGCAGTAATAAACAGACAAGAAGGGATCGGGAATTGGCAGACAAGAAGCAGTAATAAACAGACAAGAAGGGATCGGGAATTGGCAGACATGAATGCACCAGAAACAGCCAAGAAAGGAGCAGGAATGTATAGACATGAAAGAAACAGACATACACAAGAAAGCAGGAGTAGACAGACATGAAATAAGCAGAACGAACATAAAAGAAATTAGCACAAACAGAAAAGGTATGAACAGAAAGACAAAAAAAGATTCAGGAATGTACAGACATGTAAAAAGAGAAACAAACGAGAAAGAAGCAAAAACAAAACAAAAAAATAAACAAACAGGAAAGAAACAAGTTTGGACAGACAAGAACAGCCAGGAACAGATCAGAAAAAAACAGCAATAGACAGACCAAAGAAAAAGCAATAGACAGATTAAAAAGATGCAGAAACAGGCAAGAAAGAAGCAGGAAAGGAAAGGATAAGAAAAGCAAAACAACAGGAACACAAAAAACAACAAATAAGCAGGAAAGAATAACACAGACACAGGAACGGACAGACAAGAAAGACACAAGACAAGAAAGAAACAGGGACAGAGATATACAGAAAGAAACGGCTTGAAACAAGAAACGTGTAAATAAAAAAAAAAACCAAACCAGTTTACAAAGAGAAGAAAGAAGCGGGAACAGACAAAGGAGCACACAGACAAGGAACAGGAACACACACACAAAATAAAGAAGGAAGTACAGACAGACATGAAACAGGCAGGAACAGAGGACAGACAAAAACGAAACAGGAGTAGACAGAGAAAGAAGAAGCAGGAACAGAGAAGAAGCAGTAACAGACAAGAAGGAAGCAAGAACAGACAGGCGAGAAAGAAGCAAGGCCAGCCAAGAAACAAACAAAAACAGACCATGAAGATGCAAGAACAGACAAAAACGAAGCATAACTAGACAGAAGAATCAGCAGAAACAGACGAGAAAGAACCGGGAATAGACAGACAAGACAGAAACAGAAAGAGACTGATGTTGAAAGAAGCAGAAATAGAGAGGAAGGAAGCAGGAACAGACAGGAAAGAGGCAGGAACAGACAGGAAAGAGGCAGGAACAGACAGGAAAGAGGCAGGAACAGACAGGAAAGAGGCCGGAACAGACAGGAAAGAGGCCGGAACAGACAGGAAAGAGGCCGGAACAGACAGGAAAGAGGCCGGAACAGACAGGAAAGAGGCCGGAACAGACAGGAAAGAAGCAGAAACAGACAGGAAAGAGGCAGGAACAGACAGGAAAGAAGCAGGAACAGACAGGAAAGAGGCAGGAACAGGCAGAACAGAATGGAGCAGAAACAGACAGACAAGACTAACGCAGGCTTAGACAAAAAAAACAAAAAAAAAACAAGGAGCAACAGAGAGACAAGAAAGAAGCAAGAACATGTATGAAAGAAGCAGGAAAAGACAAACCAAGAGATAAGCAGGAATACGCAGGCAGGAACAGACATACCAGAGAGAAACAGGAATAGACAAGAACTACTCACTGACTGAGATACGAGATAGAACGATGACAGAAAGAAGCAGACATGCACTAACATGAAAGAAGCAGGAACAGACAACATAGAACCAGGAACAGACAACACAGAGGCAGGAACAGACAACATAGAAGCAGGAACAGACAACACAGAGGCAGGAACAGACGACATAGAAGCAGGAACAGACAACATTGAAGCAGGAACAGACACACAACAAAGAAGGTGGAGATAGACAAGAAGGAAGCAGGAATAGGCAGATAAGAAAAAAAAAGGTAGAAACAGACAGACAAGAAACAGGCGGGAATAGACAGACAAGGAAGACCCATGAACAGACAGACAAGAAACAAACAGGTACAGACGGACAAGAATGAAACAGGAATAGACCAGAAAGAAGCATGAATATACGGGCATACAAGCAACAACAAAGAAGTAATAACACACAAAGAAGCAGGAACAGACGGAAAAGGGAGGAGCAGGAATAGACAGACATTAACAAAGCAGGAATAAACAGACAAGAAAGGAAGGGGAATATACAAACAGGAACGCAACAGACAAGAATGAAGACATGCAAGAAACAGGAACAGGTAAGCAAAATATAAGCAGGAACAGACAAGAAAGAAGCAGGAATAGACAGACACGCAAGACAAAAACAGACAAGAAAGAAATAAGAATACAAAAAAAAAAATATATATAAAGCAGGAACAGATAGACAAGAAGGAAGCAGAAATTGACAGACAAGAAAGCAGCAGGAATAGACAGACCAGAAACAGGCAGGAATAGACAGACCAGAAACAGGCAGGAATAGACAGACTAGAAACAGACAGGAATAGACAGACCAGAAACAGGCAGGAATAGACAGACCAGAAACAGGCAGGAATAGACAGACCAGAAACAGGCAGGAATAGACAGACCCGAAACAGACAGGAATAGACAGACGAAACAGGCAGGAATAGACAGACCAGAAACAGGCAGGAATAGACAGACCAGAAAAGGCAGGAATAGACAGACCAGAAAAGGCAGGAATAGACAGACCAGAAACAGGCAGGAATAGACAGACCAGAAACAGGCAGGAATAGACAGACTAGAACGAAGCAGCGGCAGACAGACAGGAAGTAAACAGGGACAGATAGATAAGAAAGACAAGGGAATAGACAGACAAAGTGAAAAAAGGAATAGACAGAAAAAAGCAAAAACAACCAGAAAAAAGCAAAAAAACAAACAAACCAAACCAAACAAAACCCATGAGAATAAACAGGGAAGAAACAGGAAGCGACAGACAAGAAGGAAACAGGAAATAGACCAACACACACACACACACACACACACACACACACACACACACACACACACCACACCACACACACACACACACACACACACACACACACACAAAGGAAACAAAAAAAGAAGTACAAATATAATTGGATCTCTGACAGACTTTCCACAGAGCTGCATTGATCAGTCGTCACACCTGAGCTATACCTCACACTTGAAAGCAGTCATCAATCAACTTCAGTTTAACTATATTTACACACACACCCCACACACACACACACACACACACACACACACACACACACACACACACACACTTAGCTCTCACTTACACGCCCACATCGCAAAGAGAAGAGAGAGAGAGAGAGAGAGAGAGGAGAGAGAGAGAGAGAGAGAAGACAGACAGACAGACAGACAGACAGACAGACAGACAGACAGACAGAGGTAAGAGGTAAGAGGGTAGGAGTGGGGATGGCAGTAACCCAGCATCTGGAAACCCCATAAAGTGTGTGGTTCAGCGCTAACAAGACAACGTTTTCCAAACTGAGAGCGAGCGCATTAAAAAAAAAGAAAACAAACAAACAAAAAAAAAAAGAAAAAAAGAAACGAGTCTGAAGCAAACTCTCTCTCGCGAATGAACTTCAACCCTTACCGCCTGTCCCGCCTCACCATCACTCATCTCGCAAACCACCCTGTAGCTCACTCTCGGTGAAGGATTGACACAAAACAAAAACAAAACAAAACAAACACTTTATTACCTATACTCCCTCCCTCCCTCCAGCAAAACAATGCATCCCTCCCTCCCTCCCCCTCCAAAGAAAAATAACGACAAACAAACAAACAAAAGAACGTACCTGTTTATGTACCCCACTCCCCTCTTTCTCTCTTCCGTGTTAGCTGCACATCAATACTTCAAGCAGTTTGTCTAACGCTCTGATGTCCTGTATACAGTAATACGCAGTATATGAATAAGTGTTGTAGTTCGTTTTGTACTAGTGAAAGGTGTAACCAACCCGTTAAAGAACGAGACTTTGGTCTGAAACTGAAGAAATACTCGATATTATCTCTCTCCCTTTCTCCTCCCTCCCTCCCCTTCCTTCCCTCTCCTCTCGCTCCGCCTTGCTCCTCTGAAGGTCTGCTATGTTATGGAGACAACAGTCTGCGTGGTCGTCGGCCCAGTTAGTCGGTTCTTCTGTCTTCCAACACTTGAACATATCGTCATAAAATGCTGCATGGTTTTATGTATGGTCTGTGTCCAGAAGGGAATTACAATTGATCTTATTTGATGCAGCACTGACCAAATACTCAAAAAACAAACAACAAAAAAAACAACAAAAAACAAAAAAAAACAACCCACAGAATTCGAAAAAAAGGGACGTAATCTTTGTGCAGGGAAGGCTTTGGTGGGCAAGGAGGTTTGCGGCCTTTTCAAACAATGATTTCGCTCTGTAATACCGTCTAGGTGAAATCCTTGTGGTACCCCCACCCTCATCTCTTTTTCTCCGTATCAATGCACTGATTGCAATGATTGACTGCTTACACTTTTGCAAAATGTTTCTGTTCTTCGCTTTTTAATTTCTTGCCTGAAAAAATTCTTTACCCGAAAAGCTGCTTGCTTTTTAAACTACCCTCTTGAAACAACGTTTGTTAGTTCGTTTCAAAACGGAGTGACTGAGGGCGGAAAATGAAGCAAAAAGAAAGAATAGGGGGTAGTTACCGCCACAGATACAGACAGACAGATTACAGGACAAAACACACTGTATTTCGACCTCTTAGGTCTTCTTCAGGCAAAAACAAACAACATTTAGGACAACGAAAACGAAATGGGGGTGTTGGTCATTTTCATTGTCCTAAATGTTGTTTGCTTTTGCCTGAAGAAGACCCAAGAGGTCGAAATGCATTGTGTTTTGTCCTGTAATCTGTTTGTCTGTATCTGTGGCGGTAACTAGCCTCTGTTCTTTCTTAAGTTTGTTACTTCGTTCTTTCTCTGCTTTCATCAACGTGTGGAGTTTTGGCCCCGTTGGAGCTCAGCGAAAAGAGTCAGAAGAACGTGCCTGA
>CM065716.1:30283369-30285869 GCA_033310375.1 Conus canariensis | reverse complement strand
TTTGTATTCTTGATCTGCAAAGAGTAACATAGATTCAGATTTATCAGGATGAACGAACATACTGTTTGAATCACAACAGAGTTCGGCAGATGTCATACATATATTTAAATGATGATATGTTGCATTGATATAATAACTAGCATATTATGTAGATGTTTCATCAGCAAACAAACGATACATCCAGCTTTGGATAAATAAAGTGAGGTTGTTTTGTAGAGGGATAAAAAACAGAAGATTCTTCGTCAACCCTCGGAGTATACCCCATGCTATGAGTCTTTCACAGGAAATACCACTTTATTAAATTGGCGGATAGGCCTCAGCCAAGAATATGTGGCCGACACAAAACCGTTCGATATTGGAAAAAAAAATCCTTAAACCTGCCTGGCTAATATGATGAATTTGATGTTTCTCGATAGAGGATGACGATTGATGGTGAACATAATGTTGTAACGACAAAGGAAAAAGAGAGAAAGGAGATAGCAGCGAGATCAGTAGATAATTTGTTTGTCCTATTCATCTTCCCCATTTGTGGAAAAGACTAATTTTTGCGAGTTCAAATTCTTCTGGGAAATATTTTTGGATGAAATAAACATTGAATAGATAGGTAATGAAATGTATAATGTATAGAATAGACGAAGACATGTCAAAGCCATGTCAACTTAAAAAAAATGCATTATGCGTCCACTTTGTGGAGATAAGTGATTGTTCGTTCTTAGTTTTCATGGTCTTCAATGTTGCTGATCTTGCCTGAGAAAGACCAAAGCGGTCGAAACGCGTCGTGTTTTGTCTTGTAACTTGTTTGTCTTTTTAGTTTGGCGGAAAAGTAAATCTTCTATTTAGTTCTTTTTTCAATGACACGAATAAACAAAAATCGGATAGACAATTTCATTTCTATGATTTCTGCACGAAACAATTTTTCTGTTCAGGAAGAGTCGAAGAACTTCTTTCGTTCTCTCCTAATGAATTTTTTCCCCCAGTATTAGCAAAAGTATAATTTAATATATCTACTGGAGTGGATCATGGCGTGAAGATGTACACGGCTCGGTGAGTTGATGACTAGCTTGTTGACGTGAAGTTCCATGCTTGGTATGTTGATCGACAGCTTTCATAATTGAAGTCCCCATACTTTTATCTCGGACTAGCTTGCGGAAAGGATGCTTCTGATTTCATTTCACATCTAATTAAGTTGCCCCCCCCCCCCACCCCCCCTCCCCGTCCCCTTGAGCGGTTTTTTTTTTTTTTTTTTGCTTTTTCTTTATTTTTTGTTATCAAGGCCAATATTTTTAAGGGTTTCTCTCTTCATTCCCAACTTTAAGAAGAAGAAAGAGGAGTAGGAGGAGGAGGAGGACGAGGAAGAGGAGGAGGAGGAGGAGGAGGAGGAGGTGAAGAGGAGGAGGAGGAGGAGGAGGAGGAGGAGGAAGAGGAGGAGGAGGAGAAAGTTCTCTGGTTTTAGATTTCCGTTTGTCCCAGTGCTAATAAAACACATTGTCTTTGGTTTCACTGAGACGGTAATGGATCATTCATCCTCAAAAACACATCCGAAGATCATTGATAATTTCAAACCAACTTAAAAAAACCACTGCCCCCTTCCGATGATTATAGTGTTTCAAAAGTGATAAAATCAGATTGACAAACCAGAACTACCACTGCAGTTCTGCTTATAATGATTCAAATACAGGGATGTATTCCTCAAATTTTAGTATCGTTTAACATGCTTCCTGAATATGTCTGTGAACTACGAATCTTGATGATGACGTCTCTCTCTCTCTCTCTCTCTCTCTCTCTCTCTCTCTCTCTCTCTCTCTCTCTCTCTCTCGCGTGTTGAGGTGTGCGGATTTAGTGAGTGAGTGAGTGAGTGAGTGTGTGTGTGTGTGTGTGTGTGTGTGTGTGTGTGTGTGTGTGTGTGTGTGTGTGGTGTATGTGCATGTGTGCGAGTGCGCGTGCGTGTGTACGTGCGTTGTGTGTGAGAGTGCGTTTGTATCCATGTAAGTGTGTGTTGCCGACTGTAGATTTGAATTTCTAGTTAAATTGTTCGAATTCTATGTCTTTCAATTGCAGATACTTGACGCAATCTGTTAATGCAGTCACTGTAACCCCTTGCCAACAGGGCTTGTTTACTATTGGCAATAAAAACTGTGTCAGTGTCTGTCTGTCTGTCTGTCTGTCTGTCTCTCTCTCTCTCTCTCTCTCTCTCTCTCCTCTCTCTCTCTCTCTCTCTCTCTCTCCATACATCCTTCTTGATTACATACTGAAAAGGAATTGTACCTAATGTCTACCGCCGAGCTGTCGTTAAGCGTCTTTGCTTCCACAACGTGTTCATCACCAACAATGCCAACCATTGACACAACGGTGGTGAGACGGAACACAAATAACATTGAACCAACGCAAATGATGTAACACATACTCGCTGACTTGGGAATGTGGCAAACTTTTAAAATTTGATCTTCCTGTTTTTTTTTTTTTCCAGCGGGTGATTACGTTAGCCTACGAGAGAGAGAGA
>CM065716.1:30255869-30265869 GCA_033310375.1 Conus canariensis | reverse complement strand
AACAAACGTAAACGAAAAATTACTGCTCCGCAGAACGAAAGAGCAACCAAATTACAAGACAAAAGACGACGCGTTTCGATCTCTTTGGTCTTCTTCAGGCAAGACAACAAATAACATTCAACGCAATGAAAACGGAGAACGAACAATCACTTATCTCCTCAAATTGGGCGCAAAAAATGGATATGGAATATAAATGTATTATCGTATTCTGTGTAACGAGCGTGCTCCACAATATCTTTTGACAACATACAAAGTATCTTTTGAACAGGCTGGTCTTCTTTCTGCTTCCTATAATGAAGTTGATGCAGTCAGAAGATCACTGGTCTTCTGCAAGGTCACGCAAATGATCAGACCATCTCACAGTTCAGCACGAAATGTAATGAGTTCACCACAGGTCCCACGGAAATGTATGGGTTCACCCCAGGTCCCCACTGAAATTAATGGTTCACCCCAGGGCCCCACTGAAATGTAATGGGTTCACCCCAGGGTCCCCACTGAAATGTAATGGGTTCACCCCAGGTCCCAACTGAAATTCATGGGTTCACCCCAGGGCCCCAGTGAAATGTAATGGGTTCACCCCAGGGCCCCACTGAAATGTATGGGTTCACCCCAGGGTCCCAGAAATTATGATCACCTGGTCCCCACTGAATGGGTTCACCCCAGGGCCCCACTGAAATGTATGGGTTCACCCCAGGGTCCCACTGAAATGTAATGGGTTCCCCCAGGGTCCCACTGAAATGTAATGGGTTCACCCCAGGGCCCCAGCTGAAATGTATGGGTTCACCCCAGGGCCCATGAAATGTAAGGGTTCACCCCAGGCCCATGAAATGTAAGGGTTCACCCCAGGGTCCCCACTGAAATGTAAGGGTTCACCCCAGGCCCACTGAAATGTAATGGGTTCACCCCAGGGCCCCACTGAAATGTAATGGGTTCACCCCAGGCCCCACTGAAATGTAATGGGTTCACCCCAGGGTCCCCACTGAAATGTCATTGGATTCACCCCAGGGTCCCCACTGAAATGTAATGGTTCACCCCAGGCCCCACTGAAATGTATGGGTTCACCCCAAGGCCCCACTGAAATGTAAGGGTTCACCCCAGGGCCCCACTGAAATGTCATGGGTTCACCCCAGGGCCCCACTGAAATGTAAAGTTCACCCCAGGGCCCCATGAAATGTAAGGGTTCACCCCAAGGCCCCACTGAAATGTAAGGGTTCACCCCAGGGCCCACTGAAATGTCATGGGTTCACCCCAGGGCCCCACTGAAATGTAATGGATTCACCCCAGGGCCCAGTGAAATGTCATGGGTTCACCCCAAGGCCCCACTGAAATGTAATGGGTTCACCCCAGGGTCCCACTGAAATGTCATGGGTTCGCCCCAAGGTCCCACTGGAAATGTAAGGATTCACCCCAGGGCCCCACTGAAATGTCATGGGTTCACCCTAAGGCCTCCATGAAATGTCAATGGGTTCACCCAGGGCCCACTGAAATGTAATGGATTCACCCCAGGGTCCCACTGAAATGTAATGGTTCACCCCAGGGCCCCCACTGAAATGTAATGGGTTCACCCCAGGGCCAACTGAAATGTAATGGATTCACCCCAGGGCCCCACTGAAATGTCATGGGTTCACCCCAAGGCCCCACTGCCTCTTTCCTGCACAGTTTGTTCAGTTTGGTTCAGTGGTTTGTATGTAAGCTTGCTGACAGACAGATAGACAAACAAATAAACCAGCACACACAGGTGAAAACATGAATTCGTCAAGAAGCGAATCAAGGACAATTTAAAAGAAAATGCAAATTCTCGTGGATTGTACAACAGGATCAAATTTACGATTACATTAATGAATAACACGTTCTTAAAAAAATAATACTGTGTATGATTGAATACACGGGTTAGAGTCATCAACATGACTTACTATCCTATCTTAGATTTAACATGTAGTGGATCCATGATACATAATATTAAGAAACATAATCCTTCTATCACAAGCAAAAGCAGTAACTGTCATTGGAAGTGAAAAGGGGACGGCTTTCTGATTTAGGAATAACAAACTAATTTTCCCATTCTCCGGAATTTAGGTTTTGATAAGCAAAACTGACGAGGTATCTTGTACCAGCCAGGAAGCATGAGAAATCTTCATTCGTTGCCAGTTCGAACTTTTAACATTCCTTTGTTTCACTGATTAAGGAAGAGTGTGACAGTGTGATGGGCTGATGGATAGTCACCAAACAACAACAAACAAAAAGCTCTGGATCAGCTGAGTGATTGTCCAATCGTCTGATTGACTTGTGACTAATGAGTTCTTCAGCCTCGCCAAAGTCAGAGCCAGCTGATTCGTTTTTCAGTCTGACAACAGAGACAGCTTGGAGGCATTTGGTGCTACCTCATCTTCCCTGCTGCTTGAAAACAGTCAGTGGACTTAGGTGAGATAACAAGGGGACACTGACGTCTTTCTCTCTCTCTCGCTCTATCTGTCTGTCTGTCTACCTGTTCTCTCTCTCTTTCTCTGTCTGTCTGTCTGTCTCTCTGTCTGACTGTCTGTCAATCTGTCTCCCCACAGTCTCTCTATCTCTTTCTTTCTCTCTCCGCCCCCCCCCCCTCTCTCTCTCTCTTCTATTTCTCCTCCTCCTTCACCTCTCTCTTTTTTTCTCCTTCTTGTCCCCGATCTCTCCATTTCCACTCTCCGACGTCTTTCTCTCTGACTACTACCCTAGTCAGTTCACTGTTTTTTTCACCGCCCTCTCTCTCTCTCTCTCCCTCCTCTTCATTCGTCTTCCCGGCCCCTCCGTCTTTCATTTCGTCTTATCCCCCCCCCTCTCTCTCTCTCTCTCTCTTCTCTCTCTCTCCCCTCTCTCAGGGTGACTTGGTATAGAAAATCAATGAGAATGACGCCAAGTTTGATGCTATCCATTTCGCTACCATTGAAACGGACAAGATTACCTTCTCTCCATCGCTTCTCACCACCTACACACCTGTTTACGTCTTCCCATTCACCCCCCCCCATCCCCTTCTATCAGTCCTCACACCCCTTTCCTTTTAGTGTGAAAAACATCAAGTTAACACGTATCCACACAGTCGGTCTAGACTAAACTCCTCCCCTCTATCTACTATTTTGGGATTGATGTTGTTTGTGTTTGGAATGCTCTGGAATCTCAGTTCGTGAAACGATTGAATTTAGGAGCGTCTTTGAAAGGGGCACTGGAGTGTGATGATTTCCGTCAAGATCAAAAGGATCCTGGATCCCCCTTCCCCACCCTCCCCCTTTGGATCCAGATCAGTACCAACATTGAGAGTATTTCTTACTGGACAAAATACCATCTTTTTCTTAAAGTTTTGTTCAAATCTGTTTGGTAGTTTTTGCGTAGTGCTGCCGACAGACATGCGAACCGATTGACAGGGTGAAGACATAGACAGGGGTGAAGACATAGACAGGGGTGAAGACACAGACAGGGGTGAAGACACAGACAGGGTGAAGACACAGACAGGGGTGAAGACACAGACAGGGGTGAAGACATAGACAGGGGTGAAGACACAGACAGGGGTGAAGACACAGACAGGCGTCTCCGTGTGTGTGTGTGTGTGTGTGTGTGTGTGTGTGTGTGTGTGTGTGTGTGTGTGTGTGTGTGTGTGTGTGTGTGTGTGCGGCGCGCGCGCACGGGCATTTCTGAATACACAAAAATGATGATTAGAGATACTCTCCCTCGTCCTTTCCTCAACCCCACCCCACTCTCCTTTCATAATCACACCCCCTTAAAATGTACGTGGTTCGTATTGCCGGATACACAAATCTGAGAGGGGAGAAACACAATCCGCTACACCGGGTCAGAAGATTGCTGAGAATCCTATCCCAGTGATTGCTCACCTCAAGCAATGACACTCCTAGTAGCACCATTATCTCCACTTCCACGACCACTACCTCTCCCCTTCACTCATACATATACACACACGCGCACGCACGCACACAGACATTGACACACACATACACACACATACACACACACACACACACACACACACACACACACACACACACACACACACACACACACAACACACACACACATACACCCCCATAGTATTACAGTCAGAAACACGTGCTCGACCGTACACGATCCGTCTACACGCCTCACACACACACAAACCACACCACAAACCAAAGACCGACCAACTAACCACTCTGATGCAGAAAAGGAACGCTTAAAGTGATGTATTGTGGAGAGAAACCGTGGCTTTCGATCCGTTAGCACGATCCTGTCTACTCGCCTCACACACACACAAACTCACCCATAGATACCAAAGACCTGATGCCAACGGGTAACCACTGGTCTTGATGGCAGAAAGGGAAGGGGTTAAAGGGGGGGGTTATGGTTGGGAGATAAAGGGAGCCAGGATGAAAGCTGGAGGGGTTGTTTCATCCATGGTTTAATAAGCAGATTAAAAGTCTGGTAAAGCTTCATGATAAGAATACCTGCAAGTATGAGATTTCGGAGGGCGGTGCTGCTTGCTGATTGGATGACTGTCCACTAGGAATCGTCTGCTCAGGGAACAGATGTGCCTTCAGTTTTATTCACAAAATGGCAATTAAACCCATGGAACGAGAAAAAAAAAACGAAATTCCGGGCCTTCCATGAGAAATCAGAGAGAAAAGGAAGCGTTCACACGCAATATCATATTCTTCCAGAGTGCTCAGAAAGAAGAGCAACTGTTTGAAAACAGCCTGTAGTAATAGTTCTGTGCCAGAATCTGTTCAAAGGAGCAGATTCTAACAGTATGGAATTATTCGCTGTCTGCTGCTCATGAGAACTGGTCAGGCCATGAGTTGATATCGGCACAGTGTGATTCCTTTCCATGGCCGACAATAGAAACATGCTGGTATCCTCTGTGGAACAAATCGTTATTCCATATGATGTTGGAAGGGGTATGCAGTGTACTAATGCATGGTCTGCTTTGTTTTTCGTAACGGTTTTTTTTTTCTCGTGAATGTTTCATGCATAAATTTCTTAGTAGTGGAATGCAGTATTGTTAAAAGGGCGCGAGCGCTCGCGCCAAGACACCAAGACTTTTTTTCTGATCAGACTTTCATCATTATCACCCAGTCAGTCAGTCCCACAGGGCATTTTCAGCGCCGTCAGCACACAGGCGAAAGGTCTCATCAAACAGCAAAAACAATGTCTAATAACAAACATCAGAGACTTCTCAGCTAACAAAATGATAGCTAGACACGAGACATCCTTTATGAGGATAAGACGAGAGAGTGTTAAAAGCACCAGTACAAACAAAATGTGAAGAGGGTGATTTGAGAAGTGTGGATAGAGATAACCTCTGGTCTTTTTGAGAGTGGGTGAGAACATTGTAAGAAACAAATAAAAAAAAAAGAGAGAGAGAGAGAGAGAGAGAGAGAGAGAGAGAGAGAGAAGAGAGACGCTTCAGACGCTTTAGATACATTTTTTTTTATTGATAATGGCCTACATAGCCTTTATGTCAAGGGGAATACATGAATATCTGCAGCGCCGAAAAAAGAAAGTTTATGACGCAAAGAAGCATAAATTGCAACGGATTACGTAAATGTTAATGATGAGGCTCGAAGCCATGTAGAAGAAAAAGAAAATAATGTCGTGCTTTTTCGTCACTCAAAATGAATATGTAACTTTTTAAAGTCACAACATGATCATAAACACAAGTGCCTCAACCAGGAACCTCTGGTCTTTTTGAAAGTGGGTGAAAACATTGTGAGAAACAAATAAAAAAAAAAGAAGAGAGAGAGAGAGAGAGAGAGAGAGAGAGAGAGAGAAGAGAGGAGAGAGAGAAGAGAAGGGAGAGAGAGCTACATACAAACAGGCAGACACAAATACAGGCATGCAGATAAATAGACGAACAAACATTAAAATCATCTCAGTGACATCCTTAATAAAGCTGATAAGACCAGACAGTGCTGAGAACGCCAGTACCAACAAAATGGGAAGAGGAAATGATTGGAGAGTTGTGGATGGAGTGACGACCATGCATTTACATTATGTCGGTGTTCTTGAGAGTGGGTAGGTGACAATTTGACAGAAAAATGGAATAGTGAGTGAGTGAGTGGTGGTGAGTGTGTGTGTGTGTGTGTGTGTGTGTGTGTGTGTGTGTGTGTGTGTGTGTGTGTGTGGTGTGTGTGTGTGCGAGAGAGAGAGAGAGAGAGAGAGAGAGAGAGAGAGAGAGAGAGAGCATATATAAATACAGACAAAAATGCAGCTAGCCAAATAAACGGACAGAGAGAGAGAGAGAGAGAGAGAGAGAGAGAGAGAGAGAGAGAGAGAGAGAGAGAGAGAGAGAGAGAGAGAGAAGAGGCCTACATACAGACAAAAATACAGCTAGAAAAACAAACGGACAGACAGACGGACGAAGAGAGAGGGAGAGAGAGAAGAGAGAGAGAGAGAGAGAGAGAGAGAGAGAGAGAGAGAGAGAAGAGAGACAGACAGACAGACAGACAGAAAGACAGACAACAGACAGAGGACAGAGACAGAAAAGCATATGTATGTCCATACAGACAGACAAAAATACAGGCAGACTTGTAAACCGACTGAGAGACTGGCGGAGGACAGAAACAAACACAGAAACCTACACAAATAAAGGGAGAGAAAGGCGCTAGACAGGCATGGCTGCAGACGAATTGTCTCTACAGGGAAGCTGCGTGGGCAGTGAAGGCCTCGATGACCGAGAACGTGTCTATAAACATACGTAATGTCGCAGTATACCCGTGTACGTGTAGGATGGTAGAGGAATCTGTGGGCGTTGATGGTGGCCCATTGGTCACCAATGTCTGAGTTGTCTCCACCAAGCTGTGAGAACAGGGGCAGCTAAAGTGCGAGGTCGGTGCCCGACTTCTGGTGCTGTTTACACTGTTTCCCACAATAGCATTCCGTCTAGGTGGATGTTTTGTTAGGACATAGAGTGAAATCCCCTAGGTACCACTGATCACGTATCCTCCATTGAACCTCCTCCTCCCCCATCTCCCTAAACAGAGGCACGCAATCACAAACAAACACGCCCGCGCGCGCGCGCGCGCGCCGCCGCACACACACACACACACACACACACACACACACACACACACACACACACACACATAAACACAACCACCACCACCACACCACCACCACACCACACCACACCAAGCCACATCACGCCACACAAACGTCCCCCTCAAAAAAAGAGAAAAAAAAACATTGAACAAGCGTACATATACAAATGTACAAACCACAGAGACAGCCACAAGCGCGCACCACACACACACACACACACACACACACACACACACACACACACACACACACACACACACACACACACACAGAGCAGCAAGAAGACAGCCAATCCCCGCCAACACACACACACACACACACACACACACACACACACACACACACACACACACACACACACACACACACACACACACGCACCACGCACGCACGCACGCACACGTCCTTCGAAACGTTCTAACAGTGACAAAAATGTTAGAACAATGAAGTCTACATTAAAAAGTTCATCAGAGGCCTGCTGCTGTACAGCAGGTAAGTCACAGAAACAAATTTGAGCTTAAAAACAACAGTTCACACTCGTCAAAATAAACACTGTTCTTTTAATGCTTTTTTTTCCCCATTTTATACGGTCGCTGAATATTTCCAGGCGCATGTTGAAGGGTCGTAAAGGCCAAGCCTTGGAAGGCTGTCTTATTGCGGCTGTCTCACAAATCGATATCCAGAAATCCATGCGCTTGGTGCTCTCTCCCATGAAAAGCTGATGAATTTCCGAAAGAAAGATTTCACGCACTTTTTTTTCTGGCTTCCTCTTCGATTGCAAGCTATTGGAGATGGCAAACTGTTCTACTAAAACCTTTGAATACACACTGAACAAAGAGTCTTTTACCTTTTTTACTGCTATGATTTTTTTTGTCTATATTTCTTATTCCCTTAAACTGTATTCAAGGATCCATGGCCACAACTCCCTAAATTAAGGATGCTTTCTCGCCTGATCGTCCTGCAGTCAGTATATCCCACCCCTGTCTCATTTCTATCGTGACCAATCCTCGCCAACACCCTCATACAAAACGCCACCCTAACTGTCACGGAGGAATCATTTGGATGTTCCGTGCCCGTGCTTTTGGCGAACTTGACTACAAGGCATTGCCAAATGATGCTTCCACGAATGAATCGGTTTACGAAAGAGTACTCAATGCCAAGGTTGCCGATTTTCGGAAATGAAATGGCCAAAGTGTTTATGTGAAAACAAAGGCACAAATCCCCCCCCCCCCCCCCCCAGTTCTGGCATAGGCCAATGTATGCAGGTCGGTGCTTTTCTAGACTATATTCAGAGGCCACTAAGAAAAAAAAGAAGTTTAATTAAGAACAGCAGAGAGAGAGAGAGAGAGAGAGAGAACAAGAACAAGAACAAGAACAAGAACAACAATTTTATTCTCTAGGCCACTAGCCCATAGAAATAAGGTCAAAATATACAGAATGTTATGCACGTGGAATAAAGCAATTGTTACAATAAATAATAATATCTGAAAATTACAACATAATGGACTTAAATCTTTCATCAATTTCTCCTTCAACTGGTTACACTATTCCTTTGACGGAGAGCATGAAAAATATACATGGCAAGTTTTCTTATCGCATCTACTGACCCCTTGTGAAGTGTATCGGTATACGGTTCTTTAATACCTTCCAGATATCTGTTTCTTATTGCATCATATCTAGAACAGTAATGTACAAAATGATTTTCATCTTCAATTACTTTACATGTTGAACAAGCAAAGTTTAGGTTTTCACTAAATATTCTCCTAAATGAAGAACCATTTATTGGTAGTACCCCCAGTCTTAATTTCACAAGTCCGTCACGGAAGCATCTGATATCTAAAAACTGGAAATAAGGTTCGCTTTCTAGGGTTGTTTTAAAAAGCCGATAATTTCTGTATATATCTTTATTCATAATAGATTCCTCCCATTCTTGTAAATAATTATCTTTCAGTCTTTGTTTGAATAAAGAGAGAAAAGTCTTTTCACATCCTACACCTTGATTTATCCATGCATGCCCAAACCCCATTCTGAACACAATGTTTCTGATCTGACTTGCCCAACAAACTTTGCCCCTTCCATCTAATTTCCAAAGCATTGCATATGCCATCCTTGGGATTCTAGTCGTGTCCATCTTTAGAATTCTAAGCCAATATTTAATACATCTAAAATAACTATTCACATATAATGGGTGCCTTCCTGTTTCCCCAAGAACAAACTTATTTGGTACTTTTAATGGGACTCGTAAAAATCGTTTACATGCATAACTGTGAACCTTTTCAATGTTGTCTAATCTATTCATACCCCACATTTCAGCTGCATACAGTAATATAGGTTGTACTTGAGTGTCAAATATTTTGAAAAAACAAGATTTTGAAATATCATGCAATCTGCCAATATGTTTCACACATTCAATGCAAGCTCTTCTGCCCTTCACCGCCAGAGCATCAACACACTTTAGTATACTCATTTTGGTTGTAAACACAAAACCAAGATATTATATTCATTTACTACTTCTAAAGAATCTCCATTTATATTCCATTTGTCGTTTTTGCCTAGAAACCCTCCTTTTCGAAATACCATAACCTTTGTTTTGTCTTTGTTAATATTCAGAAATAGCTTTTGCAAGATTCGTTCAGTACATCAATTTGATTCTGTAGACCTTTAGCGGTGTCGGACAGCAGGACTATATCAGAGAGAGAGAGAGAGAGAGAGAGAGAGAGAGAGAGAGAGAGAGAGAGAGAGAGAGAGAGAGAGAGAGAGAGAGAGAGAGAGAGAGAGAGATGTTTTCACAGTCAACGAAAAAAACAGAGAGAGAGAGAGAGATAGATAGAGAGAGAGAGAGAGAGAGAGAGAGAGAGAGAGAGAGAGAGAGAGAGTAAACTGTGTTCACAATCAGCAAAAAAAAAAAAAAAAAAAAAAAAAAAAAAAAGAGAGAGAGAGA
>CM065716.1:30248369-30253369 GCA_033310375.1 Conus canariensis | reverse complement strand
CACACACACACACACACACACACACACCCTCAGTGACATGGCTAGGGATGCATATTCCCGAGGGTTCTCAACTGTGCAGTTGAGGAACGCGAAAAACGAGAGAGTGTCATGCCAGAATCACATTATTTCATCCAACGCAAAGCCAACAGAGCTAGGATGGAAGGGATGGAGAGGGCTCGTGTGAATTTATCTGGGCTTCGTTTTTCCTTCCTGTCTGGTTATTGCTATTACGATCCGTCATTGTTGTTTACCACCGTGATTAGTATATTAGGCCTGTGTCGGTGCTTATTTGTGTCAGTGCGCATATGCGTGTGAACGTATGATTTGCCGTGCGTGCGTATGTGTGTGTGTGTGTGTGTGTGTGTGTGTGTGTGTGTGTGTGTGTGTGTGTGCGGCTGCGTGTGTGGTGTGTGTGCGTGTGTGTGCGTTGTGTGTGTGGTGTGCGTGCGTGCGTGTGTGTGTGTGTGTGTGTGTGTGTGTGTGTGTGTGTGTGTGTGGTGCCCGCCAACATGCGCGCATATGTGATTTTTTTTTAGCTTACCAAATTCTTGTGTCAAATGTCTGTCTGTCTGTGTCTGTGTGACTAATGTTCATGAAATTTTTTTTTTTTTTGCAAATGAGGCCAGATGTATGGGAAATCATGTGCTCTCCCTTTCGATTGAAGGGCGGGGTTTGCCACCTCCCTTCTTCCCTCTCTCTCTCTCGCGTCTCTCGTCTGTCTTCTGTCTGTCTGTCTGTCTGTCTGTCTCTCTCTCCTCTCTCTTCTCTCTTCGTGTGCTCGCGGAATAGATTGTTTATATCAATATTAAAATCTGGGTATTCACTTTACAACAAGGCTCAGTTTTCCATTTGGATGGAAAGAATTGCCAAGAGCTAAGAAAGCAAATGTAAGGAATATTAAAAATTAAAATACATATGAAAACTGTTCACTAGGTATTCGTTTGAAAGTGTTTGATTCGGAGATTCCGTTAAGTGCATGACATGGAGCATAAAATTGGGGCAAGTCTGGAAATGTTAAAATTGAATGTGTATATCTGCTTGCCATGAAATTATTTCTGATAGTTGGCTGACGGACACTTTTTTTTATTATAGCTGGCGTATTGAGAAATGATTCTATTCACGCAAATTCTTGCATTACATTCACTTGAAATTGATCAACATTAAATCATTTGAAAGCCAGTATCTGGGGTTGTTCACTTGTTTGTTCTGTGTGCTCTGTGCAGTCATAACTGCTAGGCGATTCGGTGTCGTAAGCAGCATTCCTTTGGAGTTACGGGCGTTTATTTGTTTTCTTGTGGGAGCAAGAGTTACCCTACACACACACACACCACAACACACACACACACACACACACCACCACCACGCACGCACGCACGCACGCACGCACGCACCGCGCACGCCACACACCCACCACCACACACAACACACACACACACACACACACACACACACACACACACACGCATTTGTTTATAATTCGAAAGCCGATGCGTTATCAGCTCAATAACACACAGAATAACGTACACTCAGACACTTGATTCTGTTGATATACATACAGCTTTGAAATTGATAAAATCGCGGTGCTGAATGCATCGATGACATATTTTTCATTGCTTTCAACAGATAAGGACTGGTTGTTTCTGGCAGCACTCGGACAGTCGTGTCAATGGTAGTGGCAGAACACACTTAAGAGAACATTTAAAAGAATTACTTCTACAGAAAGTTCTGCAGATTTGAATTTGAATAATTCATTGCTCAAAGTCTAGTAAAATTAAGATTTGTTATTTTTGATACTGCAATGCATATAAATAGACATAAAGGTCTCAAGGAACAACATTTGCATCATATTAATGGTGTCGGGAACGAATTGCAGTAAAGGTTAACGTGTGTATTAATTTTTTTCACACTGAATATCTTGAGAAGCAGTTTGATTTTAACTGTCGGCTATGTTATTACCAATGCTTTTCTTGAGATATCAATCTTTTTGCATCATTGAAAAAAAATAAAGCATCATGCAAAACTGGTGCAGTTTCTGTATAAATGAAGTAAGAAATTTGCTAAATCATAACTGTGAATGAATGTTTTTCTTCAGAGATCAGATATACTAGTCTTGTGCTGCTCGTCTTCATCCATAGGTTAGTTCAGAAAACGTCGCTGTTCTTTAGTTGCACGCTCCATCTTCCGTTCATTAGGGGCAATGGTCTGATGACATGAGCAATTCAGCGTCAGTATCAGTATCACTGTCAGTTTCAATGGTCTGATGACATGAGCAATTCAGCGTCAGTATCAGTATCACTGTCAGTTTCAATGGTCTGATGACATGAGCAATTCAGCGTCAGTATCAGTATCACTGTCAGTTTCAATGGTCTGATGACATGAGCAATTCAGCGTCAGTATCAGTATCACTGTCAGTTTCAATGGTCTGATGACATGAGCAATTCAGCGTCAGTATCAGTATCGCTGTCAGTTTCAATGGTCTGATGACATGAGCAATTCAGCGTCAGTATCAGTATCGCTGTCAGTTTCAATGGTCTGATGACATGAGCAATTCAGCGTCAGTATCAGTATCGCTGTCAGTTTCAATGGTCTGATGACATGAGCAATTCAGCGTCAGTATCAGTATCACTGTCAGTTTCAATGGTCTGATGACATGAGCAATTCAGCGTCAGTATCAGTATCACTATTCAGCGTCAGTATCAGCATCGCTGTCAGTTTCAATGGTCTGATGACATGAGCAATTCAGCGTCAGTATCAGCATCGCTGTCAGTTTCAATGGTCTGATGACATGAGCAATTCAGCGTCAGTATCAGTATCACTGTCAGTTTCAATGGTCTGACGACATGAGCAATTCAGCGTCAGTATCAGCATCGCTGTCAGTTTCAATGGTCTGACGACATGAGCAATTCAGCGTCAGTATCAGTATCGCTGTCAGTTTCAATGGTCTGACGACATGAGCAATTCAGCGTCAGTATTAGTATCGCTGTCAGTTTCAATGGTCTGATGACATGAGCAATTCAGCGTCAGTATCAGTATCGCTGTCAGTTTCAATGGTCTGACGACATGAGCAATTCAGCGTCAGTATCAGTATCGCTGTCAGTTTCAATGGTCTGATGACATGAGCACTTCAGCGTCAGTATCAGTATCGCTGTCTGTTTCAATGGTCTGATGACATGAGCAATTCAGCGTCAGTATCAGTATCACTGTCAGTTTCAATGGTCTGATGACATGAGCAATTCAGCGTCAGTATCAGTATCGCTGTCTGTTTCAATGGATACCTGTCTGTCTCTTTCTCACGGTCACCATCTTTATTTCCCTCTTCCATATTTACTATTTCCGCCACCTCCTCCTCTTCTACCCCCCCCCCCCCCCCCCGCCCTCTCCATCCCCACACGATCATTCGCGCTGTGATACACATAAACTTGTTCATAGCTCATAACAAAATGAACAAACAAGTTCTGTTACGTAGAGAGAGAGAGAGAGAGGAGAGAGAGAGGAGAGAGAGAGAGAGGAGAGAGAGAGAAGAGAGAGAGAGAGAGAGAGAGAGAGAGAGAGAGAGAGAGAGAGAGAGAGTAATTAACTGCTGTGAGGACTTTTGTACTCTTATTGGTTTTCGTTTTCTCAACTAAACAAACACACATCTTAATTTATTTCGAGAGAGAGAGAGAGAGAGAGAGAGAGAGAGAGAGAGAGAGAGAGAGAGAGAGAGAGAGAGAAGAATAAAAGCAACAACAACACCGGTTTTATGGAGATATTTCGATATTTTAAGGTTCCAGGAATGTTTTTTTTCCTGACTCAACAGCAGGCTTTCAGGCCACGATAGACTTTCACCAGACGTCGACGCCTTCCACAAATATTGTCACCTCCTTTCTGCCGCTCCTCTCCCGCCGCCACAAACTATTCCAGCGCCATCACAGCCAGCTCAGAGGCCTTCCCACCACTTTCCTCAATAACTGGTAAAGAGGTAGGGAAAGATCAGAACGGTAAGAGAGAGAGAGAGAGAGAGAGAGAGAGAGAGAGAGAGAGAGAGAGAGAGAGAGAGAGAGAGAGAGAGAGAGACACAGACAGACAGACAGACAGAGAGAGACAGAGAGCGAGAGAATGCAACTGTTTGAGATCTAAGGCGCCTTACTGACAGAGCTGATATAAAAACATAAATATTGAAATAATCGAAAGCAGTCTAAGAATAACTTGTAACCGTTATTCAAACACTATATGAAACATTCAAGTTACAGACAAATGAAACACTGGTAATGCAATGATGCATCCACCGAAGATATCACAACACAGAATTTCCCATTTTCGCAAATGAGATTCGCGAACCTTAAAAAAAAGGCTTCATTGCTAGACAATAGGCGGAGCTTTAATCAAAATTTGCAAAGGTTAAAAAAATTTTTTTTTAGACTAAACAGGTTTTTTTTTCTGAACTGGTGAAGAGCATGACGAAAAGCAAAAATGACGTCCTTTTCTATTGTCATTCAGATGTATAGATCTGAAATGATTGCAAGCAAAACGAGAAATACAAAATCTGAACTAGTTCATGTACTTTCTTCTCATCTGTGTATTGAATTTCAATGAATTGATCCAAACACTCACAGTTTTTAATTTCCCATCGCCTGCAAACATGTGACTGACATACATGTGATCGTACCAATACTGTCGCCTACTATCAACACCACTTCGCCTGTAAGAACAAACTTGAAAGATAATGAATGTATAGATTATCCGAAACGAAAGCAAATCTAACCTATCCGCCTTGACAAACATTTGCTTTCTTATTTTCGTTCAAATATATGACATTTCATACATTTTCAATGATAGCCTACTATAACAAACCGCAGGTATGAATTAATATAAACCGAAGATAGAAGACGGAATGTTCTTCTACCATGTATTCAAAGAATGTTTTATGGCAATGAACAATCCTTACAATGTCTGAACTGCACCTTTGCCAAACTAGCAAGTTTCAGCATCAACTGTGCTGTTGGTTGTGCCATGGTTTA
>CM065716.1:30238369-30243369 GCA_033310375.1 Conus canariensis | reverse complement strand
CACTCACTCTCTATGAAGCACCACCACCACCACCACCACCCACCCACCCTCCTCCTTCACCACCCGAACCAACACCTTCCTTCCCCTCCTCTAAAAAAGATAACACCAGGGATTCCGATCTGACCGCTCAAGATGTTTTATTTTGACAGCAACTCAGGCGTAGGTACCGCAAGGGTGGACGGTGGATGAATGCGTTGAACCGTCGCTTCCTGCTGTCTCGGGCTCTGTGCCAGGTGAAGATTGAAAGTGCTTGAGGGAAGAAATGGGGCGGGGGGTGAGGGGGATGGGGGGGGGGGGGAGAAGAGAGTAGAGGGGTGAGAGGAGGGGGTGGGTGGGTTGAGAGGGAAGAGTGGTGACGATGGTAGGAGATGGAAGTGATTGTAGCAGGTGAAGGGAGATATGGCCGTGATTGTCGGGGTTGGGTGAATAGAAGAAGGGGTGGAAAAGCTACTGGCAGACGGGTGGTGGCGGTGGTGGTGGTGGTGATGGTGGGTGGTGGTGCGGTGTGGTAGTGGCGGTGGTGGTGGTGTGGCCTTGATTGTCAGGTTGGGTGTAGAAGGGGTGGAAAAGCGACTGGAAGACGGGTGGTGGTGGTGATGGTGGTGGCGGTGTGTGGCGCGCGCGCGTGTGTGTGTGTATGTGTGTACGCGCGTGCGTGCGTGCATGTGTGTGAGTGTGTGCGTGGGCGTGGGCGTGTGTGTCTATGAGTCTCTGTGTGTGTGTGTGTGTGTGTGTGTGTGTGTGTGTGTGTGTGTGTGTGTGTGTGTGCGTGTGTGTGCGTGTGTGCGCGCGCGCCTGTGTCTGTGGGTCTGTGGGTCTGTGTGGAAGGGAATGATGATCATGTCAAGAGATGTGAAAGATCACGATCAGTATATCTTCCTGCTGCCTGAAAGTCCACTGGGCATATTGAAAGGCATTCACGTCTTCCTGCTCCTCTGATTAGCTCTCTGCGTGCCTCTTCTCCACGGACTGGCTGTCTTTTCACCACACTTCACAGCTGATAGTGTCAAATTTTCAAGCTTGCAGCACACACACGAGGATTCACTTGCGGTGGGGGAAGCCTACGTTCAGTAAGCTGGCCGACCTTGTTGAACAGCGGTTAGGACGAAGTCGGCATATGAGGTTACCTTTGAGGGCAGCTCAACCAACAGAACAGTTCTCTCGGCCGGAAGAGAGCAGTGACCTGTACGAACGAACAGGACTCAGATGAAGATGACTAGTTCAAAAAACGAGTCTAGGCTCTGTTCCTCTCTCCTCTACTTCTTTGGCAAGTCAGAGTATGAGAATGTGTGTGGGGAGGTTGGAGAGGGCGAGACGCGGGTGAAGAGGGAGGGCGTTAGGAAGTAGAGTATGGTACGTGTTCCTCGTCGGATGTCCTGCGCAAGGCCGAGCGAGAGGGGCGACGAGCGAGGAGTAAAGAATGTGTCCGTGTTCTTCGTCCGACATTCTCCATGCTCTCAAACACACACACACACACACACCACACACACACACACACACACACCCACACAACACACACACACACACACACACACACGTGCCACACATACACACACACACACACACGCCACACATACACACACACACACACACAACACACACACACACACACACACAACACACACACACACACACACCACACACACATACACAACCAAACTAACAGTGAATCTTCTATCCCCTTTTTTTCTTTTCCTTGACCTAACCTAACCCTTAATCAACCCAGCAGTAACCCTGATCCTAAACTTAACCTAGCAGGCCGGTAACAGACAAGGGACCTACTGCCAGTATTAGCACTGGGGTACAACATGTTAGGGGAATAGGGGTATGAAGGGACGACGGCAGAACCGAAAAAAGAAATGGGTAAGAAAGGAAGGGGTGGAATAGAACATGGGTAAGAAAGGAGGGGTGGAATAGAACATGGGTAAGAAAGGAGGGGTGGAATAGAACATGGGTAAGAAAGGAAGGGGTGGAATACAACATGGGTAAGAAAGGAGGGGTGGAATACAACATGGGTAAGAAAGGAGGGGTGGAATAGAACTGGGTAAGAAAGGAAGGGGTGGAATAGAACATGGGTAAGAAAGGAGGGGTGGAATAGAACATGGGTGGGAAAGGAGGGGGTGGTATAGAACATGGGTGGGAAAGGAGGGGTGGAATAGAACATGGGTGGGAAAGGAGGGGTGGAATAGAACATGGGTAAGAAAGGAGGGGTGGAATAGAACATGGGTAAGAAAGGAGGGGTGGAATAGAACATGGGTGGGAAAGGAGGGGGTGGAATAGAACATGGGTAAGAAAGGAGGGGTGGAATAGAACATGGGTAAGAAAGGAGGGGTGGAATAGAACATGGGTAAGAAAGGAGGGGTGGAATAGAACATGGGTGGTAAAGGAGGGGTGGAATAGAACATGGGTGGGAAAGGAGGGGTGGAATAGAACATGGCTGGGAAAGGAGGGGTGGAATAGAACATGGGAGGGAAAGGAGGGGGTGGAATAGAACATGGGTGGAAAGGAGGGGTGGAATAGAACATGGGTGGGAAAGGAGGGGTGGAATAGAACATGGGTGAGAAAGGAGGGGTGGAATAGAACATGGGTGGGAAAGGAGGGGTGGAATAGAACATGGGTGAGAAAGGAGGGGTGGAATAGAACATGGGTGGTGAAAGGAGGGATGGAATAGAACATGGGTGGGAAAGGAGGGGTGGAATAGAACATGGCGGGTAAAGAAGGGGTGGAATAGAACATGGGTGGGAAAGGAGGGGTGGAATAGAACATGGGTGGGAAAGGAGGGTGGAATAGAACATGGCGGGTAAAGGAGGGGTGGAATAGAACATGGGTGGGAAAGGAGGGGTGGTATAGAACATGGCGGGTAAAGGAGGGGTGGAATAGAACATGGGTGGGAAAGGAGGGGTGGAATAGAACATGGACTGGGAAAGGGAAGTGGGGTAGAACACGGATGGAAAAAGGGGGGGGGGGGGGGGTAAGACCATAGACCAAAATCAAAAGTATGCGCGCTTTAACGATCAAAGTTAAAGAGGGTGGGAGATGGTGTGGATGTGGGGTAAGATATGTTTGCGAGTGGGGATGGGGGAAAGGAATGAGTTGTAGATACAAGAGCAGTCCTTTGAAATGGATGGTTGAAGTGGGTGAAAATGGAAATGGTGGCTGCATGTCTGAGACAGTATGTCTACGTCATCATCAATTTATGTGATGATGATTCTGACGATGCTGATGATCGTGGAGACTGGTAGTGCCCTACAATTTCGGCTGGTGTTGCCAAATGTACGTGTGTGTGGTGTGGTGTGTGTGTGTGTGTGTGTGTGTGTGTGTGTGTGTGTGGGGGGCGGGTGTGTGTGTGTGTGTGTGTGTGGTGCGAGTTTGCGGTGTGTGGTGTGTGTGTGTGTGTGTGTGTGTGTGTGTGTGTGTGTGTGTGTGTGTGTGTGGTGCGTGCGTGCGTGTGTGTGTGTGTGTGTGTGTGTGTGTGTGTGTGTGTGTGTGTGTGTGTGTGTGTGCGCGTGCGTGCGAGTTTGCGGTGTGTGTGTGTGTGTGTGTGTGTGTGTGTGTGTGTGTGTGTGTGTGTGTGTGTGTGTGTGGTGTGTGAACTCCTCCTCTAACCGCAACTGTTTCTGTGATAGTATGGAAAGTCGCCTGTCAAGTTTTCCTCTTTGAAGTGATGATCTGCAGAACAAGTATTAACATAATCACCATATGTAATAGTCAACATTATCATAGAAAATATCAGTCACGACGCTCATTAAGAACTCTTTTTTGTTTACAGTGAGCCATCCGGTATTTCTCATGCTGCTGTCAACATTTTGATGGATGAGTTTCCGGAATATTTTCAAGTGAGGGAAGGTTTTGAACCCTCTGGCCTTCACCACTCCACCCTCCTCATTCTCCTCTCTCCGTCTGAGTCTATGTCTGTGTCTGTCTGTCTGTCTGACTGTCTGTCTGACTGTCTGTCTTTCTGGCTGACTGTCTGTCTGTCTCTCGTTACTTTTGTTATCGCCAAATGAGCACCCTTTTTATTGAAAATAATTCTATATGTCATTCTTTTTCAATGGCATAAACAATTTCATGTTACGCGTCTCATGTGGATAGGCTGGAGGCCTCACATTAAAGTCACGAGCTCTCCCTCTCCTCTCTCTCTCTCTCTCTCTTCTCTCTCTCCCCTCTGTCTGCCTGCCTGCCTGTCTGTCTGTTTGTCTGCCTGTCTCTCTTTCTCTCATCATCATCATCGTCATCATCATCATCATTGTCGTCGTCGTCGTCGTGTCGTCGTCGTCGTCATCTATCATCATCATCATCACTCACGTCATCGTCATTGTCACATTAATGACAGTAATGATGACGATATTAATAATAACTATAATAATAATGATGGTGATAGCAGGCAGCAGCAGCAGCAGCAGAATTAGTAGTAATTAGTCAGAAAGTGACCATTAAAGTAGCATGTCTGGAGTACATATACTAAGTCTGCAGCTGTCACCTGTGCTCCCCTGTTCATGTTGTGTCTCTGCCAGTCTTTGATGTGCTGCCACAGACAGGTGCTGGACGTGAGACGGGCGTCAGAGAGGAGACTGACAATAGTCTGGAATCATCATGAGACTGGGCATCAGTCTGATCCTTAGGGATTTTTTTTATCACCAGACCTTTTCCTGTGGAATCGATCTAAACAAGAAGCACTATATTAAGAGAGCGACGTTGATGATTGTTTTTATTTCCGAGGACAACAGGTAAGAATTTTTAAAAAATCGCCCCTTGCCCTCAAAAGCGTGGTACAAGTAACTGGCAAACTACAATTAAGTACATTTGATAAACAGATATACATCCAAAGAATATGAAAGGATGCTGTCTCTGGATTAGTCGTAGTTCTTGGAGAGAGAGAGAGAGAGAGAGAGAGGAGAGAGAGAGAGAGAGAGAGAGAGAGAGAGAGAGAGAGAGAGAGAGAGAGAGAGAGAGAGCACACAATCGGACAAACTGAGAATTCTATGCGCGGGCAAGTATGG
>CM065716.1:30215869-30233369 GCA_033310375.1 Conus canariensis | reverse complement strand
GGACAGTAACTATACCATCACATATACAATATGTTTGTTCGGATGCATTAAAACGAAGCGAACCATCTACGCAAGAGACGCTGACAACATCACCGCACACTGACAGTAATCTCCTGCAGCAGCAGCAGCAACTTTTGTGTGGCTGCCACAACAACTCATACTTCTAAAGTGCTGGGTATGAAGCCACCCCGGCTCTTCAGGAAATTGGATCAACAAATCACGTCCCTGGCCTTCCCAAGCCAGGGTCCGGACAGAATTCCTAATGACATGCAGCTCAGACAAAGGAGAGGGAGAGAGGATGACGGAGAAAGGGGATAAAATGCAGATCAAAATGAAGGGGGAAAATAAGAAGAAAATACGTTATAATAACAAAAGTGCTGAGACAGGCCTGCAATGTACACATCTTGTCAAAAGTTCCTGGTTCCCCTTTCCTCAATAACATCAATCTTCACACACACACACACACACACACACACACACACACACACACACACACACGCACGCACGCACGCACGCACGCATGCACGAACGCACGCGCGCACATACACACACACACACACACACACACGCACACGCACATATACACGCACACACATACACACACAAGCACACAAGCATGCACGCACGCAAGCACGCACACATACACACACACACACACACACACACACACACACACACACACACACACACACACACACACACACAACGACAACAACATAGGTGACAGCAGGATCTTTAAGTGGTATGGCACTGTTCTTGACAGAGGACAACAACCTACAGTCAGTTGGCAGAACACCGGACTCTTAATCCTGGTGATCCTTGGGTTGTGTGTTCGAATCTCTGCCGAACCGTTTCGGCACGAGGGTGTTTCCCCCCCGGAATAAACAATGGTTCTAAATCCATTTCTTGAAAAGTCCTTCGAATGAGACTATACACAGAGGTTCTGAGTGTGAAAAAAAAGAAGAATAATTCGACTTGATGACAGAGAAGACGACTGAATGTACGACCAGCAAGCAACACTTCGGTTGGGTCTAAGCAGAATGGCAGCCTTTTGTGTAGAGATGAGCGTGGATTGTAAAGCACTTACTGCTTGGTCTTTAACTGAGGATAGGCGCTATGTAAGTATCTTTAATGATGATAATGACAACAGCAGACGTTTCCTAATGCGACAGACAGAGACTGGAACCAACCTGAACACTCTCAGGCTCTCCTAGCCAGATTGTTCCAGCCTGCTCGGGTTCAGCAGGCGGCTAATTGTTTGATTCTGACTTCTCTGAACACTCCAAATAGAAGATGATTATAGAAGTATTCCCAGAATGGCTGAAAGTATGACGCGACGAACAAGCCTCTTTATCCTCCACAATGAAACACGTTATTTTTTTTAAAATAACAAATGTTTGTGCCTTAAGGTTATCTGTAATGTTGAAGGGGTTACGGATTTTCAGGGCATTTCAGTTTTCTTTGATAACATCATTCGATGGTTTGAGGTGTCATCAAATGTAAAAATACTAGTTTTTAAAGGGCAAAAACACCATACAATGAGCTGAAAAGGGAGACCTATTCACAAGACGCTGGATAGCCACACGTGGATACAATTATGAAATCTATATTTCTTGGAGAATAAAATAATGATAAATCCCAACACCTACCCACCCTCACCTCTCTCTCTCTCTCTCTCTCTCTCTCTCTCTCTCTCTCTCTCTGTGAATTAAATCAATCTAATTCAAATCTGAACTTATGTATGAATTATCTTCACATGTAGTCGTACATAAATTTTCGCGCTCACCTTTTTTTTAATGCCAGCGCACGTGAAAAAAAAATGGCTGAACAGAAACATGTTTAAAATTGTAATACTGTAAAATACATATTTCTTAGCATTTATATCACTCCCACCCCAATCCCTTCCAGCAATTGTAAAAAAAAAAAAAAGAAAACCCTTGGCGTTCTACACAAGCAGAAATAGTACGGTATACAGTGCGTGAAAGACATTTGGCGACGATGACTTCCTAGAGGGAGCTCTGCACAATGTTATCTTTCACGCCACTCTCTTTCATCATGCAGATGCAGCTCACATCTGCTGCACAGACGAGTGGCAGTAGGATTTTTTTTTTAAACAAAAACAATTTAAATGAGCAAGGAAGTGATAATGATTAGTAAAACTTCAAATAAACAAATGCACACACACACACACACACACACACACACACACACACACACACACACACACACACACACACACACACACACTGCACACACATATGCATACACACATATGCATACACACTCATACACACTCATCATGAAAGGTCACAAAGGAGAGAGAGAGAGAGAGAGAGAGAGAGAGAGAGAGAGAGAGAGAGAGGAGAGAGAGAGAGAGAGAGAGATCCTGAGCGTCGTTTGTCTAAAGCTCTTTTTTGATGTAAGGTTAAAAGAACAGTGCAATCGGTGACTCTCTTCCTCTGCTAAACAACCCGAAAAAAGGACAACGCTCCATTATGTATAAAATGTGCCGAAATTTGCAGTTTTAAAAGCAATAAACTGTATCCTTGATAGCCTGTTTACCTCCAATTTTGGATCAAAATCACCACTTACGGCTCTCTTATGGCAATCGAAATTTAGTCAATTAAGTATCTTATGTTAGATATTGTTTCTCATTGGTCAATTGATACAGGGGTTCTAGTATAACATTATAATGGGTTACCGGGCTTTCCAGTCTACATGATAATGATTCAGCTGATGTTTGTGCAAACGACGCAGCAAGAAACGCCTCTGGTGCTTTGGTGTCTGATGCCCTAATCTTTTCGCCTGACACTGTTTGTATCGTAACAGATTGTATTCGGAATCTGAGACCTAAGCACCGTTGAGAGAACTCAGACCTAAAGGAGAGATGGGGATTGAACAAAACCTGCCAGAAATCATATACCCCCTCCCTTCCCCTCCTGGGACTACGCCAAACCACAACGCAATACACAGAATGTGGGTTAATGGATTGTTTAGCAGATATTTCAAACTAAATGAATATATGGCCAAACACTTGATATTGCTCATAAAAAACAACTTTTCTTACAAACGTTCACTTTCAGCCCTTTCACGATAAGATGGAATGTTGTAAACTCCAACAGTTTCTACTGTGTTCATTGACAGAACAGAGAATGGACGGAGCCTACCTCTGTCACCTGCTGACCTTTTTGAATCTCATACACTCCACGGATGCTTTTCATACAGCCTTTACACTTTCTAGTTGACTAAGTGGTTTAACTTTTATCTTAAAACTATTTCATCAGCATGGTTCGATGTTTACTGGACGAAAAGCGAGACTTTCCAATGCCTCCCCCTCACCCCCCACCCCCAGCCCCCACACTCCCTCCCTCCCCTTCCTTCTTTTCTGGGCTGTCCAACTTTCACGAGTAATGTATCCGCCTTTCCATACTTTAACGAAAACTTTACTTCCGTCTCTATATTTACGGCACATTCAACTGACTTCTATTCACACACGCGGGGACCTTCTCTCTCTCTCTCTCTCTCTCTCTCTCTCTCTCTCTTCTGTGTGTGTGTTTTGTGTGTGTGTGTGTGTGTGTGTGTGTGTGTGTGTGTGTGTGTGTGTGTGTGTGTGTGTGCGTTGACCTTATTGTTGTTATTATTGTTTAGTTGATTTTCCTCTTTTAGCATTTGGTCACATACGTCGCTCTAAGAATAGCATGCCCCGACCTGCCCTGACCCTAAAACAGCATACGTCTAGGTGCTGTGCACTATCTCCCAGCCAGCTCTCCAGCAAATTGGACCAGCCTAACCTCACGTCTCTGGCCGTCCTTGTCCAGGCCCTGACAAGACTTCTAATGCCACAGACACTGTCTACCACCGCCATCAACAACCCTCAGACTCTATCACCCACTTCATACTACCAGGTCTGCTTCGCTTCTATTTTGTACGCGGCTTATTTTCTTAAAACGCTTGAAAGCATCTCAGTTGATGGTCCTGCTCTCTGTAGACCGTACGGCGCACGCGCGAAATTCATACGCCATGGTCACAGAGGTTACTGATGATGTTGTTCATATACAGGCTCCAGAGTATTCTCTGAATTTATAACAAACATGAATTTGTTTACGCTTTTAAATTTGAAAGTTGATTTTCTTCTTTTTTTCTTTTATATACATTTAGGTCCTACATCTAGGTACACCTGAAATAAGGACAAAACTCCATTCTTTAAAAATGTGCTAAAATTTGCACTTTTAAAAGCAATAACGTTTATTCTTGAAAGCCTGCTTTCGTAAAAGAATACAAACAGCTTTTCGATGCCAATTGATTTCATTTATTTTGCGTCAGGTATTATTTCTCATCCATTAGTTGGTTACATGAGTTCTAATTTAACAACATAATGGATTCCTGAACTTTCACGTCTGCATGGTGATGAGTTAGCTGATGTTTGCGCAAAAGATGCATCAAGAAACACCTCTGGTGCTGCGCTTTGTGATGACCCCGTCTCTTTTTATCTGATTCTATTCCTATTTCAACACAGTGTTTATGGAATCTGAGACCAAAGCACCATTTAGAGAAGTCAGATCTGAAGCATAGATAGGATCGGAAAAAAACCCTGCCAGAAATTATATATCTCCTCCCTTCTCCTGGGCCTATCCTAAACTGTAACTTAATAGACAGAATGTGGGTTAATGGATTGTTTAGCAGATATTATAAACCATATAAATATGTGGCCAAGTCCTTGATATTGCTCATTTCAAAACCTTTTATCGCAAAAGTTCACTTTCAACCCGTTTATGATAAAATGAAATTCTGTAAACTCCCACAGTTTCTAATGTGCTTGTTGCCAGTATTGAGAATGGATGGCGCCTACCTCTCTTACCTGTCGACCGTTGAAAATCTCATCCACTCTGAAGATACATTTGATAATGGCTTTACATTTTCTAATTCACTTAGTGGTTTAGATTTTATCTTAAAACTATTCTATTTTGCATGGCTCGATGTTTACTGCACGAAGAACGAGACCCTCCCCCTCCCCCCCACACACGCATATACACACTTCATCCCTCCCCTTTCTTCGTTTCTCGGCTGTCCGCCTTTCACGAGTAATGTGTACACCTTTCCATACTTTATAATGAAACTTTTCTTCTGTCGCCTTGTTTACTGCACATGCAACTAACTTGTGTATCCACACATGTGTGGGCATGCGTGCTGCGCTTGCGCGCGCGCGCGCGCGTGTGTGTGTGCATATGTGTGTGCGCGCTTGTGCTCTTGCTTGTATGTGTGTCAGCACGTGTGCATATGTGTGTGTGTGTGTGTGTGTGTGTGTGTGTGTGTGTGTGTGTGTGTGTGTGTGTGTGTGTGTGTGTGTGTGTTGTTGTTTGTTGTTGTTGTTGTTGCTAATTTTCCTCTTTTAGTGTCTGACTACATACGTCACTCTAAGAATAGCATGCCCCGCCCCGTCCTGACCCTAAAACCTCATACGTCTAAGTGCTGTGCACTACCTTCACGGCCAGCTCTCCAGCAAATTGGACCAGCCTAACCTCACGTCTCTGGTCATCCTTGTCCAGGCCCTGACAAGACTTCTAATGCCACAGACACTGTCTACCACCGCCATCAACAACCCTCAGACTCTATCACCCACTTCATACTACCAGGCTTGCTTCACTTCTGTTTTGCACGCGGCTTATTTTCTGAAAACGCCTGAAAGCATCTCAGTTGATGGTTCCACTCTTGGTAGACCTTACGGTACATGCACAAGATTCAGGCAGCATGGTCACAAATGTTACTGATAGAAAAGTATTGTACATATACAGGCACCAGATGAGTGTTTTCAGAATTGATGCCATACATGATATTGCATATGGCTTTTAAAGTTGCAAGTTGTTTTTTCTGCTTCTTTTTTATGTATATTTATGTAGGCCCTACATCTAGATTTATGCTAGTAGCTCCGAGCAGAAACTCTCCAAGTAACGGAATGAAACCATTTGCTGAAACCCTGGTGCCAAAGACTGGTCTGCAAAATGCGACAGATGGCTTGAACAGACGCCTGATGAAGAGTGGGAGGGGAGGAGAAAGTAAGGAGGTGAGAGTTCAGGTTGGAGTGGGAGTGTAGTGGAGTTGGAATCATAGGGGGAGGGAGGGGGATCCTCGTACTGGCATACTGAATGACGTCAACGTTAAAGTCTCCTTGTGCCAGACGACAAAAGAGCTCAGTGGGTGTTCCTCTAGCTGACTTCTAATCAAGTTAAGGTGCATTTAGAGCTTAAGCAGCTGACCAGAGTAAGCTGACATATATGTTACATGCAATATAGGAGCGATGTCTCTCTTTTATCAATTGCGGCGTGTAGCCTGCTCAGGTCATCGCTCGCTTGTAGAACCTGTCAAGTTCAATGTCTGTATCTGCAGTGGAGCACAAAGGCTAACTCGTTAAATAATACTGTCGGGTATTCTCTTCGGAGACTGTAGCATCCTTGCCGTGGGATTGGGTCATCAGGTACCATTGTCTGTCTTCTCTTACTTCACATGGGACTGTACATACTTACTCAGAAGAAGGATTCTATTGAAATGTACGTAAAGCATCGTTACGCTCCTTAAAAATCTTTACATAGCTTGAATGCAATTAAGTTCATCCATCAAAAGTTTAAAAAGCAGAGTAAATCCCAACTTGTTGGGAGGGAGGGTGAAGGAGGATGTAGGTGTTGGGACAGACGTGAAGAGCGAAAGGGGCAGGAGAGACAGTAGCCGGGACCAGAGGAGAGTGGTGGTGGTGCTGGTGGTGATGGGGCGGAAAGATTGTGTTCTGAGGGCCCCACCGTGGGCATACTGGGGGGGGGGGGGGGTCTTTTGTACAAATAGTTCCCCCTCCTTCTGGACATTCTGTGCTAGTAACGTCCCCTTTTCCTTTCGCTCTCAGTAACTCTGTCTCCTCCTTTGCTGTACTGTCGTCTGCTGTCTTTTCTGTATACCATATCTTTTATCTATATTTGTCCACAACCTCTTCCCACAAATTTCTGCACTCAACGAAGTCGGAGTGAACTGACTATACTCTCCAGTATAGTGTGAGTATCCCAGCAGGGTAAAACGAGTTCACACGCTACCAGGTACTGGAACGCTGAAGAAGAAGAAGTGTTCAGAGGTGTCGGCTGAAAACTGAACGAGACAGGAAAAAAATGAAGACCAGAAGCAGAGCAGAGAGGGTTGGCCAAAATGGATAGTGGACAATTTGACAGCAATCAAATCACAGACGGAGTGAGCAAACAAGCAGAAAAATAATTAAGAAAAAAAAAAACCGCGGAGATGATATGTGGGATTGTTTATCATTAGGAGATAAGCAAGCTAGCACACCAACATCTTGGAATGACAGAACGGTGGAAGAACGGTGGAAGAACGGTGGGTGGGAAGTGGCGTAAGAGGGTTAGGGTGAGACGGCTGAGGTGGAAGGGGAGGGGTCAAAATGTAAGCGCAGGGCTAAGCTAATTCAACTTGAAAAAACAAACAAACAAGCAAACAAATTACACACACACACACACACACCCCACACACACACACACACACACACACACACACACACACACACACACACGGACACACAGAGTCACACACACACACACAGACACAGACACGCACACACACAATATGAGAGAGAGAGAGAGAGAGAGAGAGAGAGAGAGAGAGAGAGAGAGAGAGAGAGAGAGAGAGGAGAGAGCTTGCCAGGTATATAGTCCTTAATGGCGTTTAACTGAAGTTCTTTTTAATGTAATGTGAAGAGAACAGTGAGAGTAATATCTCTCTTCTTCTCCTCAAACCAGCCTGCATTAGGGGAAATACTCCATTCCTTACAAAATGTGCTGAGTTGCGAATTCAAAAGTAATATCTTGTATTCTTGATTGCCTGGTTACTTGAAATATTGGATCAAATCAACAGTTACGCTCTCCAATGTCAATCGAAATTTAGTAAATGGAATATTTTATGTGATACATTGTTTCTTATCCGTTAATAGATAAACGGGCTCCAGAATAATATCATAAATGGGTTCCTGGGCTTTCAAGTCTACATGGCAAAGATTTGGCTGATGTTTCTGCAAAAGATGCAGCAAGAAACACCCCTGGTGCTTTGGTGTCTGATGCCCTTATCTTTTTGCTTGATGCTGTTGATATTGTAATAGAGTGTGTATGGAATCTGAGACCGAAGCACACGTTGAGAGAACTCAGACCTGAAGCAGAGATGGGATTGAACAAAACCTGCCAGAAATCATATACCCCCTCCCTTCCCCTCCTGGGCCTACGCCAAACCATAACGCAATATGCAGAATGTAGGTTAATGGATTGTTTAGCAGATATTTAAAGCTATGTGAATATTATGGCCAAACCCTTGATATTGCTCATTTTAAAAACTGTTATTACAAACGTTCACTTTCAGCCCTTTCACGATAAGATGAAATGTTGTAAACTCCAACAGTTTCTAATGTGTTTATTGACAGTTCTGAGAATGGATGGAGCCTACCTCTATCACCTGTTGACCTTTTTGAATCTCATGCACTCCCAAGATGCCTTTAAGAAAGTCTTTACACTGTGTGTGTGTGTGTGTGTGTGTGTGTGTGTGTGTGTGTGTGTGTGTGTGTGTGTGTGTGTGTGTACGTCGTTGTTGTTGTTGCTATTGTTTAATTGATTTTCCTCTTTTAGCGTTTGGTCACACACGTTACTCTAAGAATAGCATGCCCCGCCCCGTCCTGACCCTAAAACCTCATACGTCTAAGTGCTGTGCACTACCTTCACGGCCAGCTCTCCAGCAAATTGGACCAGCCTAACCTCACGTCTCTGGTCATCCTTGTCCAGGCCCTGACAAGACTTCTAATGCCACAGACACTGTCTACCACCGCCATCAACAACCCTCAGACTCTATCACCCACTTCATACTACCAGGCTTGCTTCACTTCTGTTTTGCACGCGGCTTATTTTCTGAAAACGCCTGAAAGCATCTCAGTTGATGGTTCCACTCTCGGTAGACCGTACGGCGCACGCACGAAATTCATACGCTGTTGTCACAGAGGTAAGTGATGGAGAAGTGTTGTTTATATACAGGCACCAGATGAGTGTTCTCTAAATGTATGTTGTGCACGATATAGTGTATGGATTTTAAACTTTAAAGTTGATTTCCTTCTTTTTTATGAGTGTAGGCCCTATATACATGCTGATGGCTCCGAACAAAAACTTTCCAAGAAACGGAAGGAAACTATTTTTGGAACCCTGGCGCAAATGAGGGGTCTGCAAAATGCCACATATGGCTTGAACTGACGCCTGACGGAGAATGGGAGGGGAGGAGAAGGTCGAGGTGAGAGTGGGATGTGGGGGGGGGGGGGATGGGAGCGTAGAGGAGAGGTTTTCCTTGCACTGGCAAACTGAATGACGTCAAGGTTAAAATCTATTACAGCCAGATGACAAAAGAGTTCAGAGGGTGTTCCTATAGCTGACTTGTAATTAAGTTAAGGTGCATTAAGTGCTTAAGTAGGAGGCAAGAGTAAGCTGTCATAGGTTATATGCAGCAAAGGAATGATCGTTCGTCTTTTCAATAGCGGCGTGTAGCCTGCACAAAGCACTGCTCGCTTGTCGACCCTGTCTAGTTCATTGTCTGTACCTGCAGGGGAGCCAGAAAGGGGAACCTGTTCAACGGTACTGACAGGCGTCCTCTTTGGAGACTGCAGCATCCCTGTTGTTGGACTGGGTCATCAGGTACCGCTGCTTGTCTCCTTGTTTCATACGGAAGAATGTAGGCTTACTCAATTGAAAGACTTGTTTGAAATGTACACAAAGCATGGTTACACTCCTTCAAATCCTAAAATAGCAGTTGCACTACGGATAAATTCAGCGGTCAAAGGTTAGAAAAGTAGAGTGTACCACAACTTGTTGGGAGGGAGGGTGAAGGAAGGTGGGGTTGGGTAAAGAGGAACGTGGCAGGAAAGTCCAAGTGAAGACAAGAGGAGGGTGGTGGTGGTGGTGGTGGTGGTGGAGATGGGGTGGACAGACTGTGTTCAGAGGTGGCAGCTGATAACTGTACAAGGCAGGAAAGAAATGAACATCATGAGCAGAGCGGGGAGTTTTTGCCAAAATGGACAGCGGACAATCTGACAGCAATCAAATCATAGACGGAGTAAACAAAAAATAAACGCGAGATGATGTGTGTGGTTTATTTATCATTAGGAGATAAGCAAGCAAACACACCAACATCTTGGGAAGAAAGGACTGCGGGAGAATGGTGGGAGGGAGGATGGGAGGGGGGGGGGGTGAATTGGGGTAAGGGGGATGAGGTGGAAGGGAGAGGAAAATTGTAAGCACAGGGTTCAGCTAAATTTAAAATGTAAAAAAAAAAATCAAAGCAGTAAAACACACACACACACACACACACACACACACACACACACACACACACACACACACACACGCAGAGAGAAGAGAGAGAGAGAGAGAGAGAGAGAGAGAGAGAGAGAGAGAGAGAGAGAGAGAGACAGAGAGAGAGAGAGAGAGAGAGAGAGAGAAACACCACGCCGTTGTCCCTTTTCTCCCCCCCCTTTCCCTTGCCCCACCCATTCCCCCTGCCCTGTCTTCTCTCCGGTCTTTCTGCCTCATTTTCTGAGAAGGGAAGGGGCCATTCCTGAATCTCTTAAACCTCCGTACAGCGAACTCCTCCCTTGTGTATTTCCCAGGGCGACTCACGGAGAATAATTTGTGGAGATTAACATCCTCCATTTACCCCGCAGGTTTCAAACGAGATTGCTATTGTTATAACGCTGCAGATTGAATCTGCAAAATTCACGGTCCACGCCTTTGAGTACTCATTGAACTGTACACACACACTGGATAGATACGGATATTGATACCGATACTTTTTTTTTTTAAACAGGCCATTGCCTCTCGGTTAAACGAGTGCATCTCAAGGATTCCAAATTACAATAGCATTCCAAATGATTAAACTTAATGCTCAAGAAACGATTTAACTGCAACAGTTACTTAAAGGTACATCTTTTCTTTTCTCGCTTTAATGGTCGGTTCTACACGTTCTCGATGCGTGCTCAGAAATTCTGCGTTCATCAGCATATCATTTGTCTGATCTTTTCTGATGTGTATGAATGTTGTTTTCCATATGCATGCTGCTGATTCTCCTGCCCATAAATAAATATAGTGCATGATTTTTGTTAGTATTAATGCTGACTTTCTTAAGTGTTCTGTTGTTTTTCTTGAATGCATGTCGTTATACACAGTGTGAATTCATAATTTGAGACTACGTTTGAAAATAAACATGGACGTGATTATCATATGCGTTATTACACCGTATGACGTCATTCTTCGCACAAAAAAAATGAATTCCAGTGGTTGATGATTGGATTGGAATCAATCATATCAGAAACACGATGACGGCAACAATTTCTAATTTGTATCAAACAGAATTTCAGAAATTGTAAAATACACATTCATTTTTAAGATTACCTCCTTTCTAGAAAATACACCTGCCACTGATACCAAGTAAGACCTGTTACAGAGGTCAAATTCTGCTATTACTGATAGTGTTAATGTTTCAGTTAGCAGGTCGTATGTGACGTTTAAACAGTCTTATTAATGTTTCAGTTAGCAGGTCGTATGCGACGTTTAAACAGTCTTGTTAATGTTTCAGTTAGCAGGTCGTATGAGACGTTTAAAGAGTCTTTTTAATGTTTCAGTTAGCAGGTCGTGTGACGTTTAAACAGTCTTGTTAATGTTTCAGTTAGCGGGTCGTATGTGACGTTTAAACAGTCTTGTTAATGTTTCAGTTAGCAGGTCGTATGAGACGTTTAAAGAGTCTTTTTAATGTTTCAGTTTGCAGGTCGTAGTGAACGTTTAAACAGTCTTGTTAATGTTTCAGTTAGCGGGTCGTATGTGACGTTTAAACAGTCTTGTTAATGTTTCAGTAAACAGGTCGTATGTGACGTTTAAACAGTCTTGTTAATGTTTCAGTAAACAGGTCGTATGTGACGTTTTAAACAGTCTTGTTAATGTTTCAGTAAACAGGTCGTATGTGACGTTTAAACAGTCTTGTTAATGTTTCAGTAAACAGGTCGTATGTGACGATTAAACAGTCTTGTTAATGTTTCAGTAAACAGGTCGTATGTGACGTTTAAACAGTCTTGTTAATGTTTCAGTAAACAGGTCGTATGTGACGTTTAAACAGTCTTGTTAATGTTTCAGTAAACAGGTCGTATGTGACGTTTAAAGAGTCTTGTTAATGTTTCAGTAAACAGGTCGTATGTGACGTTTAAACAGTCTTGTTAATGTTTCAGTAAACAGGTCGTATGTGACGTTTAAACAGTCTTGTTGATGTTTCAGTAAACAGGTCGTATGTGACGTTTAAACAGTCTTGTTAATGTTTCAGTAAACAGGTCGTATGTGACGTTTAAACAGTCTTGTTAATGTTTCAGTAAACAGGTCGTATGTGACGTTTAAACAGTCTTGTTAATGTTTCAGTAAACAGGTCGTATGTGACGTTTAAACAGTCTTGTTAATGTTTCAGTAAACAGGTCGTATGTGACGATTAAGCAGTCTTGTTAATGTTTCAGTAAACAGGTCGTATGTGACGTTTAAACAGTCTTGTTGATGTTTCAGTAAACAGGTCGTATGTGACGTTTAAACAGCCTTGTTGGCTTTCTCCTTCTTATCCTGGAAGTGCTGTAAAATTCAGGCATTTTGTCTAGACTGTCTTCCTCGCACTCTCCCAAAGGAACAATTCTGTCGTTCATTATTCTGTTCTCTGCCTTTAGATCGTCATTGTACACACGTAGATTATCAGTCGTTTTGTCATGTCTTGTATGTTTCCCTTCAGTCCATCAGCTGAGTGTCTGACATGATGTAAACCGTTGGACTTGTCAGATGTAGTGTTGAAAGATGAAAAGCATTGTAAACCGTTCCTATACACACTCCGCCCGTACGAACGCTGCCGTTTCGCTGCTCAGCTTATATATCTGTCGCTTCGGATATGTATCTTTAATGTGGAACTTTTCATTCTGTACCGTCTATTTTGAAGTGTTTGGAAGAACGATTTTGTGGGTATTGCGGAAAGGAGTAGAGTGTAGTAGGTTCTTCTTGTCATAGCACGCATACGGGCAGAACACGAACGCAGAGAGGTCCATTTTTAGCTATGGGTTCTCCGGTGCTTTGAATGACTCTTATGACTCTTATGCCCACGGCAAATGACTCTTATGTCCACAGCCAATGACTCTTACGCCCACAGCCAGTGACTCTTACGCTCACAGCCAATGACCATGCTTTGTACGTCGATAACAGAAAATGAATCCTACTGGACGCGTAGAATCGAGTGCTGTCAGTTTAGATGGTTCCAGGAGTCAGGGACAGTGCTGAAGGCCAGCTGTAGAGAGGGCTGTCCTCAAATGGACACCAGACCCTGGAACTAATCATCTGTCAGTGTTATCATGTTCCGTCTTGAAGGATGAAAGGCAAACTAATACAGGCAGAGAGAGAGAGAGAGAGAGAGAGAGAGAGAGAGAGAGAGAGAGAGAGAGAGAGAGAGAGAGAGAGCAGAGACAGAGACAGAGAGACAGAGAGAGAGAGAGAGAGAGAGAGAGAGAGCGAGAGACAGGGAGAGGGAAGAAGAAGAAGAAGAAGAAGAAGAAGAAGAAGAAGAAGAAGAAGAAGAAGAAGAAGAAGAAGAAGAAGAAGAAGGAGGAGGAGGAGGAGGAGGAGGAGTGGAGAAGAAGAAGAAGAAGAAGAAGAAGAAGAAGAAGAAGAAAGAAGAGGGGGAGGAGGGAGGAGGAGGAGGGAGGAGGAGGAGGAGGAGGAGGAGGAGGAGGAGGAGGTGAAGAGAGAAGAAGAAGAAGAAGAAGAAGAAGAAGAAGAAGAAGAAGAAGAAGAAGAAGAAGAACAACAACAACAACAACAACAACAACGAGGGGAGAGAGAGAGAGAGAGAGAGAGAGAGAGAGAGAGAGAGAGAGAGAGAGAGAGAGGGAAGAGAGAGAGTGAGAGAGAGAGAGAGAGCGTGAGAGAGAGAGAGAGAGAGAGAGAGGGAGGGAGGGGGGGGGGGCTAGCAGAGTTGAGGCGGGAAATGTGGCGGGAGCGAGGGAAAGGCCGGTGAAGACCGTGATGGCGTGCAAGGGAAGTATTATGCCACCAAAGAAAATTGTTTCTTTGTTTCAGTTTTCTGCACATGATGGGCAGAGAAGAAGGATCGGAAAGCCCCTGAGTAGCTGGAATCAACGCAGACCCTAATCTGGGTATCCATCAAAGTGCTAGCTGGGACAAAGTTTTCCTTGTTTTCCTTCATTGCATGCATGTGTTAAGCTGTTGTACAAAGTGATCACTCATAACTATTTTTGAAATCGAAAATTGTATTTCATTTTGATAGTCCATAGACTCTAGCCATGAAGATATTACTGCATCTCATTTTTCCAAGTTGTTTTAGTTTTATCTTCAGCCGCGCCACTCTTCCACCAATCTTTCTGTCCCTGACCTGTGACCAAGACTTGTCGGGTAAGCCACCTCTCATAAGTCATAAGTCATAAGACTTATGAGGGGTGGCTTACCCGACAAGTCTTGATCACAGGTCAGGGAAAGAAAGAATGGTGGAAGAGTGGCGCGGCTGAAGATAAAACTAAAACAACTTGGAAAAATGAAAATTGTATTTCTGCATTCGATATTACAGTGTGTCATGTTACTCTTCGTATCAAAATAAAATTACAATGGTGGATAATTAGAATACATCGCATCAGAATCGTGAGGGTGGCAAACATTCTTTATTATGAAACAGATCTTTAGAAATTATGACATAACGACGCACGCTACTAACTGTTTCTAAGCATGTGGAATGATCTTCATAGTCACATACATACTCGCTCATGATAAACGAACCCCCCCCCCCCCCCAAAAAAAAAAAAAAAAAAAAAAAAAGCATAAATTTGAAATTAGTTTTCTGTACACATTCAACTCTAAATCGTTTAAATATCTGATAGAATTTCAAAGTAAGTAACGAATACATTCTAAATAATTCTAAAGCTTGAAAAACCGTGTATTACACTTTCCGATCACAACAGCTCGCAGAGAGAGAGAGAGAGAGAGAGAGAGAGAGAGAGAGAGAGAGAGAGAGAGAGAGAGAGAGAGAGAGAGAGAGAGAGAGAGAGAGAGAGAGAGAGAGAGAATTTTCTCTCGAACTATATTGGAAAAAAAGAACAAACTGAAATCCATTAGTCGAGATCTCTGTCGCCCAGTGCCTTTTCATTAATTGTCCCTCCCTTGCTTTTCACCATGCGCAACTTTTTCCATGTACGCCCTTTCCAATGGCAGTTCTCATTTTCCTCCTAATTTTTTTAAATCATCATCAACGTACCCAACGGCCCCCACGGATAAGAGAACGGTTACATACAGCGTCACTCGTGCGGGACCGATTCACATTGGCGCAGTGAGCGTGGTAAAAAAAAAGGAGCGAACTTTCGCTTTCGTTACATGAGAATGACATCCCTCAGTGCGTCAGGTTTGTGTTTACTTTTGTAGATTCGTTCTGATGGAGGAAGAAATCCCAATTCTCCACAGTCATCTTTCCGCTCCCCCGGACCGTCGCAGCTGAGAATATTATGTTCCCTGTATATGTAAAGTTTCTATTTTTTTTTATTTCCTTCTTTCTCAAATGCGTTGTTCAACTCGTCATTATGTGATTTAACAAGAATAAAATTAATCAAAACTACCATTATTGCCATCATTTTCATCACTATCATCACACTAATATAACGTCTGTATGTCATTTTAAAAAGGTTGTTCAAAGAGCCACATTATTCATGTCAACTCTTTATCAGAAAATGTTATTCATTTATCCAGAAATGGAACCGTACAGCCATGCTGTATCTTGAAGCAAGTTCAGCAAACACATACAATTCAGTGTACATATGAATGGCCCGATGATCTGCTCTGAGCTTGCACAAAAACAGCGGAAAAAAACAACAACAACAACAACAAAAACAGAAAATGTCTCCCGCCCTCTAGATCATAATCTGTACATATAGGTAAACGTTTTGAGGCACATAGAAGCCTCCTCATCCTTGGGTCTCACTAAATGTTTTAAATACGCCACATGAAACAGGAAAACACAGGGCCTAGTAAATTCAATTTATAACATAATAACCGTCTTAAACCGCTGCCTGTATGGTGTGCCTTTTTCCGGCAAACATTTTTTGAGATATCCAAACGCCAGGATGCTTTTTTTTTTTTGTTCTTGGATGAACAGATGCAATGTCATGTAATAAATGACTATTTCAAATAATCGTGATGACGATGAAGAAAATGATACACCCGAAGGTGCGGGTGGGATGCAAAGAAATACTGTCCTCCTCTGCCGAACAAACCAGCTGGGAGCAATCCTATACCACTTTTGGAAGCCTGCGCTGTGTTCACATGATACTGGTGACAACTTTCAAGAGAAGACCGAAGGCGTACAAGAGAGAGAGAGAGAGAGAGAGAGAGAGAGAGAGAGAGAGAGAGAGAGAGAGAGAGAGAGAGAGAGAGAGAGAGGTGGGGGTGGGGAGGGTGGAGAAGCGAGGCCGACAACCGATGTGGCGTGTCAGGGAGATATTATGCAACCAGAGAAAACGGTTCCTTTATTTCAGATTCTGCACGCGATGAAGGGCGGACGAGGAGCGAAAGGTCCACGAGTGGTGGGAAGAGTGGAGGAGGAATGGGAGGAGTGGGTGGGGAGGTAGGTTGAGATGGAGGTGAGGGAAAATGGAACGTATTATTGCCCATGATGAACAGTATGGCTTACTGTTCTGAAAAAAAAAAAAAAAAATTAGAAACCTTGTCTTAGATTTATTTGCGGCAGAGAACCATGTTTGATTTGTGAGTATGTGTCTATAATGATTCTGTAAACATTCAGAGAACAACGCTGCATTCTAGTTTCGAGACAACTTCTCTTGCCCCCTATCATTTCCTCCTCCCCCCTTCGCACACACACACACACACACACACACACACACACACACACACACACACACGCGCACACACACACGCACGCACGCACACACGCACGCACGCACACACACACACACACACACACACGCGCGCGCGCGCGCGCGCGCGCACACACACACACACACACACACACACACACACACACACACAAAGGAGGAAAGAAACCGAGAGTGAATACACTGATTATTTTGCGAAGAGAAACAGAGGGCTACGGTGGAAACACCGATTAGTTTGTTGGGGAAAAAAGTCACCTTATGATGCATTTCTTCGAAAACAGCGAAAGCTAAACATGCAAACAAACGCTCCTTTTAACTGAAAGGAGGCAACAGCACACACCAATACATTGAAATAAACCCCATCATTTGCAAAGCCTGAAAGCTACGGCCAAATTCCAAACCACTGGCAGAGATCATGGCAAACTCTGCAACAAACGTAGACAGTGTTTAAACTGAGGATGTAGGAATGGTTTTGTTTTGGTTAAAGTTGGTATCGAAGACGTTGATATAAATTCATTGCCTTTTAATAAG
>CM065716.1:30175869-30188369 GCA_033310375.1 Conus canariensis | reverse complement strand
AGGGGGAAAATGCTCTGAGACAAAAAGTCAAAAAGGCAGAAAGAGTGAAAGAAAGGAAGTGAAAAAAAAAAGAAGAAAAAGCTCGAGAGACAGAGAAAGAAAAGCAAGAAGACAGAAAGGAGACGAAACAAAGAAACAACAAGGAAAAGAGGAACACTGACAGGTTATAAAGCAAAGAGAAGGAAAAGGTAACTGAACAGAATAGAGAAACACGCCAAAAGGGCATTCAGGAGAGTGCAGGCCCCTGTCAAAGTTGAAAGAGTACTGGATCTACATTTTGATCCGGATCCGCATCACGGATCCGCCCGTAATTTTAATGAGTTTGTTCTCGGGCCACATTTCATCTTTCAAGAAGCATAGGTTTAGTAGTCTTCGCTTCATCTCGCCGAACAAATCCTGGATTTGTCCTGTGATCCGAATTTGTCCTATGGATCTGTCCCACAGGTATGTCCCACGGATTTGTCCCACGGATTTGTCCCACGGATTTGTCCCACGAATCTGTCCCACGGATCTGCCCTACGGATCTGCCCATGGATCTGTCCCACGGATTTGTCCCGCGGATCTGCCCCACGGATCTGCCCCATAGATCTGTCCCACGGATCTGCCCCACGGATCTGCCCACGGATTTGTCCCGCGGATCTGTCCAACGGATCTGCCCCACGGATCTGCCCCACGGATTTGTCCCACGGATTTGCTCCACGGATCTGTCCCACGGATCTGCCCCACGGGTCTGTTCCAGGGATCTGTCCCATGGATCTGTCCCATGGATCTGTTCCATGGATCTGCCCCATAGATCTGTCCCACGGATCTGCCCCACGGATCTGCCCACGGATTTGTCCCGCGGATCTGTCCAACGGATCTGCCCCACGGATCTGCCCCACGGATTTGTCCCACGGATTTGCTCCACGGATCTGTCCCACGGATCTGCCCCACGGGTCTGTCCCAGGAATCTGTCCCACGGATCTGCCCCAGCAATCTGTCCACGGATCTGTTTCAGGGATCTGTCCCACGGATCTGTCCCAGAAATATGTCCCACAGATCTGTCCCAGGAAAATGTCCCACGGATCTGTCCCACGGATCTGTCCCATAGATTTGTCTCATAGATTTGTCCCATAGATTTGTCCCATGGATCTGTCCCACGGATCTGTCCCAGGAACATGTCCACGGATCTGTCCCATAGATTTGTCTCATAGATTTGTCCCATGCATTTGTCCCACGGATCTGTCCCAGGAATATGTCCCACGGATCTGTCCCATAGATTTGTCTCACGGATCTGTCCTACTTATTTGTCCTACGGATCTTTGCAAGGGATCTGTCCGAGGGATCTGTCTCACGAATCTGTCCCAGGAATTTGTCCCACGGATCTGTCCCAGGAATATGTCCCACAGATTTGTCCCACGGATCTGTCCCAAACTTTGCATCAAGTGTCGCAAACATTAGATCCATGCTTTCAGCATATCGCAAACAGGTGTTCAGTTCTGCTAGCATATCGCTGAAATCAGATTAGTACTGTTAAAACGTAGCTTAAATTGTTCAGTGCTTGTTTAGTACATTTAACATATTGTTTGAACTGTTCAGTACTATCTGCATATTGCTAAAAAAAATCAGTTCAGCACTTTTAACTTACCGCAAAAAGATACTTAATACTTTAAGCATATCGCGAACATCAGTTCAGTTCTTTAAACATGTCGCTAAAAATGGATAAATTCTTTAAGCATATCATCAAAATCAGTTTGATAATGTTTGCGTTTCGCTAAAATCAGTTCAGTACTTTAACGTATCGCTAAAATCAGTTCAGTATCTTTAGAATATCGCTAAAATCAAGTCAGTACTTCTGACATCACGCAAAATCAGTTCCATACTTTTAGCGTATCTCTTTAAGCATATTGCTAAGCTCCGTACATTACTTTCAGCACATGTATTACATCAGGTCAGTGCTTTCCATATATTGCTACACTCATTGAAGTAATTTTCAGGATATTGCTAAAATCAGTGAAACACTTTTGCCATATTGCTGACATCAGTTTAGCGCTTTAGGCGCATCGCTAATAATTGTTCAGTACTTACAGCATATAACTAAAATCAGTCCAGTGCGTTTAGCATACCTTTAAAATCAGTTCAAGAGTTTTACCATTTTACTAAGAATTCTTCAGTACTTGTAGCTTATCGCTGAAATCAATTCAAGATTTTTATCGTTTCGCTAAATCGATGAAGTACCTTTATCACTTTGTCACTAAAATCAGTCCAATACTTTTGAAATATCGCTAAAAATGAAAGAAGCTTTAAAGCATATTGCAAGAAAATCCGTTCAGATCTTTCAGCATATTGCTAAACTCAATGCATCTTTTTTTTTTTTTTTTGAATTGTTGGTGAAACCATTGCAGAATTTTCAGCCGTGGCTAAAATCAGTGCAATCCTTTCAGCATATCACTAACATCAGTTCAGAACTTTTAGCGTATTGGTGAACTCAGTGCAGAACTTTTTAGCATATTGCTAACATTAGTTCAGTCCTTTTAGCTTATTACTAAAATCAGTTCGGTAGTGTGGCTGAACAGCTCAAAGACGCAGCTTTGGGGGCCGGAATATCTCAGTGGTAGAGCGCCAGACTCGTAATCTTGGTGATCCTGGGGTTGCGGGTTCAAATCTCCGCCGGGCCGTCGGAGTTAACATTGGTTCTGACTCCATTTCCCACACAGTCTTTCGAATGAGACTATAAACCGAGGTTCCGTGTGTGACTTGCACACACGTCAAAATCCCATCACCAACTTTGGGAAGAGAAGGCCAATTTGGCCGTCGGTATGGAAGACGCCTTACACACAGCATGCACCTTCCCCGAAGCTGGAGTATGGCTGCCTTGATGGCGGGATAAAAAACGGTCATAGACACAAAACTCCACTCCCTTTGTTGGGTAGATAGGATTAATCCTTGCCTGTCTATACAGGGAGTGTCCGCAGGAGTATCAACCTGAGTACGCAAGGAAAAAAAAAAAAAGAAAAAAGACCCAGCTTGTGATCCCCATTGAAAACAACCTCTAATGGCTTTGCCCGTGGGCTGCCTTGCAGTTTCCCGTCAAGTTTCAGTTCAGTGAATCCAGTAGTTTTTGTGTCGTTGACACAGAAACACACCGACAGTTGTGGAGGTAATAAACTGAGAAAAGAAACATAAATCAGCGAGGCAGACAGACACACAAATAGAAAGAAAGAATGAAAGAATGAATTGAAGGACAGAAGGAAAGAACAAAAGAAAGAAAGAAAGAAAGAAAGGAGGAAGGAAGGAAGGAAGGAAGGAAAGAAGGAAGAAAGAAAGAAAGACAGAAAGAAAGAAAGAACGACAGAAAAATAGAAAGACAAAGAGAAAGATAGATGCACAGACACACAGAAAGAAGAAAAAGAAAGAAAGAAAGGAAATGAAATGTGAAGGAAAGAAAGAATGATGGAGAAAACAAAGAAAGAAACGAAGATGGACATACAGAGAAACAGGAATAAGAAAAGAAAGAAAGAAAGAAAGAAGGAAAGGATGAAAGAAAGAAACAGAGAAAGAAAGGAAAGAAGAAAAAGAAAGGAAAAGAAAGGAACAGAAAAGAACAGAAAAAACAAAGAAAGGAAAAGAAAGAAATAACGAAAGACAGACAGACAGACAGACAGACAGACAGACAGACAGACGGAAAGACAGGAAATTTTGAAATTCAGTCTGATGCATGCTAATAAAGGATTTAAGGAGCAAGAAACCTCAGGCCAACCGGCACGGATGTGTTTCTATCAACGTAGACGCCAGCTTGTGTCTCCCGTGCCCTGCTTATCAATTTTCAGTGCTGCCGCCATTCTTATCAACCTGGACTGGAACCCAGCAATTTACCGTCTCGAAAACCGACTTGAAGTTTTTTTTTTCCCCTTTTCGTTTTTTTTTAAACGGATTGCTCATCGCCGCCAAATCTCAATAACATATTCGTCATTCGGGTTCTCAATGGACGCTCCACAAATCTGTATCAGTTGCCAACCAGTCTGATGATAATGAAGAGGACATTTCTACAGCGCCCATCCCCACAATGTAGCTACTGCATGCTTTACAAATGTATGCGAATCAATGTCTAGCACACACACACACACACACACACACACACACACACACACACACACACACACACACACACACACACGTATGGACACATATGCATACACGCACGCTGGCATGCAACACACACACACACACACACACACACACACACACACACACACACACACACACACACACACACACACACACACACATGACACACATGCACACACACACACACGTATGGACACATATGCATACACGCACGCTCGCATGCAACACACACACACACACACACACACACACACACACACACACACACACACACACACACACACACACACACATACACACACACATAGACACACACACATCATTTTTGAATGTCAGAGGTTAAGACCTATCTTACCAGTGATTTCTGAAAATTGTATTGAAGGCGTTTTCAAAAATGCTACTAGTTTGTTTAATATTGCGAAATGTTTACTTCATAGTCCTGTAGGGCATTTGTTATAGACTAGTTGATTGTAATTTTTGTTAATGCTCATTTTTCTGACTTTTTTTTCTCCTTAGCCAAGAGACATAAATACATACACAAGCAATACGGTCCCCCTCCCCTCCTCCTCCTTCTGATCCCCTCCCTCCCCCCTTCCCTCCCCCATCTATTATCACTATGTGGATAGACGTTAAATTGAAGACAACAACACACACACACATACAGATACATCCACACACGCGCGCGCACACAGACACAGACACAGACACACACACACACACGACACACACACACACACACACACACACACACACACACACACACACACACACACGCACACACGCACGCACGCGCACTCATACACACACACGGTAGCGCACTGTATAAGATGTATAAACGCACACACTGCACAACGAGGTGAACAGCTCATTTTTACACAAGCAAATGTGTGCAAGTGACAGGCAGCAATTTAGTACTGTGTCGTGTATTATTCGTGTTATTCAACAACTGACGTGTAAACAGGTCAGTTTTAGCGCAGATTTACAAGATATGAAGCAAGGGGCATGACGTATTTGGCAAGGTGTTGAGTTCCAGAGTATCACCAAGAAAATGAGAATACCCTTGAACCGTACTGTTTTTAGTTATAGGAAGGAACTAGCAATATTCGGTCATCAGATGAAGGGAACAGAGGGAACGGGCAGGAATTTGTATTTCGAAAAGAATAAAGAGATGGTCAGGCGCTCCACGTGTGATATGTGTATATATGTATGTATTATCAGTAATTTCATTATCATTATTATTACTGATAGTGTTGGTAATTGCAGTGGTATTGTACATACCATCATGACATTGAAGAAATCCTATTATGGAAGCATTCAGTGTTTCAGCTCAGAAGCAGTTCAATACTGATCTGGTTCCGTTTGATCCGATGTGATTAATTCGATATGATCAGGTCTGTCTTGTTCTAATCAAGTGTGGTCCTGCACAGCCAAGCTTGTGTTCCTTTTGTCTCGATTTGGTCTGTTCTATTTTTTTTCTTGTCTGGCCTAGTTTGGCTTGGCTCGGTGAACTTTGCACAGAGTTGATTTTGATCTGGATTTTTTCCCTCCAGAGGTCCTTCCTGATACGGCTCCATGGTCAGAGGGCAGTACACAGCAGGAATCGGACCCTCTCCGGAGAGTAGTGTAGCGACTGGCACCCGGACACTGAGCGGCTCAGACGGACGACGCATCAGTTAAAGAAACTTGACTAGAAGGGAGGGAGGGTCGGTGTAGGAGTGGGGGATGGGGCGAGACTGCAGTCAGTCATCTTGGAGTTGGCACATGGATGACAGTGAGGTGAAGTTTAAAGGAAGCTGATCAAAGGTAAATAAATATATTTATAAGAAAGAGCAAATTGCATGTTGCTTATCTATGTGTCTATGTGATTGCACGCGGCCACACATGTGTGTTTGAAATTTGAGAGAGAGAGAGAGAGAGAGAGAGAGAGAGAGAGAGAGAGAGAGAGAGAGAGAGAGAGAGAGAGGGAGAGAGAGAGGAGGGGTGGGGGGAAGAGGGAAGGTTCTGAAGAGGGGGATTAGAGGAGAGATATGTACATTGGTGATAAATTATATTAGACCATAATGACAGAATCAAGTTTTCATCAAACAGGGTAAAATCATTTAAAGGTCCATTCGACGAGTTCGAGACGGAGGTGAAGGAAGAGAAGGCTTCATTTTGGATTGAAAGCGACTGGAACTTCTGCAGCAAAGTAAAAAGAGGAAGATGATGATGAAACAATGATAAAGTGGAGAACGTTCGGAGAAGGGTGTGTGTGTGTGTGTGTGATAGGATGGTACTTAGATCGGAAAGGGGGGGGGGGGGTACAAATGATGGAGGATGGGGGGCTGGGGGAGGAAAGGAAAGGGTGAGAAGGTGAAATCGTGATAAAGAGAGACAGAGACAAACCCTCGAAAACATCAGTATGCTCTTGAATCGGAAATTAAATTTTGATCATTTCATATAACTGACTATCAACATTTTGACTGTCTGTCTATCTCTCAGTCTGTGTTTCTCTCTTTCATTTGTTCTATCATCATCAGTTATATATATGCCATAAACCACCCTCTCCCCTACCATGGTGATGCTAAAAGGGGGATGGGGAGGAGTGAGGTGGGGGGGGGGGGCAGGGAGGGTTAAGCGTTTCTTTCAGTAAAAACCAAATCCACTTCTTTCGAAAATTTTTAGCAAGTAATTTCCTCTCCACTTTCACTCTCTTTGACAGCGTCTCTTTTTTTTTTTAATGCATTGTCCATTATCTATATACCTCTGTGCCTTATTCCCCTGGTGTATGTTCCATATAGTCTTTACATGCAATCTCTTTTTCTCCAGGAGCTGGAATGCCAGGATTGACTGTATCGTCGTTTTTCTTAAAACTTTGTGCTGCTAATTTTCTTTTCTGTCTTTCACTTTGATTCTGTTTTTTTTTTCTGTCTTAATCGTCGTTTACAGTTTTTCTGCTTTCCTAATCCATTTACCCACTGTTATCGGACAATCTCTATACTTTGTCAGTCTTGATAGAATTCACAACATGTCAGGATTTTGTTTTGCTTTTTTTATATAGTGACCGGATGGAGTTTAACCTCTAAAATGGGCACAAGCCATCCGTTTTATAGATATGTTTGTCAGAGTTTCGAATGCATTTTTTTGTTGAATAGAATGTACTTTTCTATTTACTTAAAAATGCCTGTTTTGTAAACTGACAGTGATATTTAACAGCGGAATAACCGACATTTCCAGCGTGGCCTGTTTCTATTCGCATTAAGGATGTCAATAGCTTAATTACAGAGTAATTGATACAAAGTTTGTAAATACTTGTCTTTGTTTGTTGTTTGTTTGTTTGCGTTTAGGACAGGATATTTTTTTTTTGCTGCACGTGGTGACATCCTGCTTCGCAGGCCTTGCAAAGACAGTCCTGCAAGGAACAGTCAGAGGAAGCCGCAATAGAAGAAGACAAAGGAAGAGGTGGGAGGACAATATCCGAGAGTGGACTGGAATGAGTCTAGCAGAATCTCAGCGAGCGGTGGAGGACAGGGACGGATGGAGGAGAGTGGTGGCCAGATCATCAGGGGTGCCCCAACGACAACAGACGATGTCGAGGGATAGGTGAAGGTGAAGGTGACATCCTTGAAAGGGCCCCATAGTCGACTGGACTACATAATAAACTGAAACTGACGCTATCAGTGAGCAAATGAAACAAACCGCAGCGTTACCGGAACCAGGCGAAAAAGCAGAAGAGCACACAAACCAAAGTGTGAAGTAACGCGGTTTTAATGAACGACACAAAACAGGACAAGAAATTTTCGGCAATATGCCTTCCTCAGCGACAAAAAAAACAATAAAATTTCTTGTCCTGTTTTGTGTCGTTCATTAAAACCGCGTTACTTCACACTTTGTTTTGTGTGCTCTTCTGCTTTTTCGTCTGCTATCAGTGAGACTACGCCAGTTGACATGTCGCCCACAGAACATCAAGATCGAAAGGCTCTCACTCTAAATCATAGAATAAATGTAAACATTATCCGAACACACCGTCTTGATCGCCATCTCCTGGGCATAATTGCTAGCCATTCGCTATACATATAAAGCAGCCTTCTATTATCTGTGTATTGAAAAGCTGCCTGCAGGACGTTCTTTAGAGATAATCTGATATTTTCTTTTTCATTGATGTCTCCTTGTGAAGTTGTATTCCCAAGGCCATCATTTTCTCCAAATCGGTGGATAGCTTGGAAGTGTGCCAGAACCATTCAGCACGAAAGTGCGATGTCTGTAAAAGCCTTTGCTTAGATAAGACAATTCTGTTTGACCATTCCCAGTTAACCGAAGAGAGGGGACTTAATTTGAAATATTACTAATCAATATACAGTGAATTGGACAGCGGAACAATGGTGCAAACCCTGCATAATATATAAATCTCTAAAGCCTCTCTCTTTCTCTCTGTCTCTCTTTCTCCGTCTCTCTCTCTCTCTGTGTCTGTCTCTCTCTGTCCCTCTCTTGCTCCAGTTCTCCAATATCTTTTTCTGTGCCTGTTTGCCATTACCTTGTTATGCACTCACTTTGCAATGAGCGGTTGAAATATCAGAATATGTGTGTGTGAGAGAGAGAGAGAGAGAGAGAGAGAGAGAGAAGAGAGAGAGAGAGAGAGAGAGAGAGAGAGAGAGAGAGAGAGTCAAGACGACAGAGAATAAATGAGGCAAAGAGAGAGAATGAGAGACACACCAGCCGCCGTGCCGAAGTGGTTAGCGTCGCGGACTCCCGGCTGGGAGGTCGTGGGTTCGAATCCCATCAGAGTCATGTGGGTTTTTCTGCCCCGACCGGCTTCTACCCAGAGTTGAGTTTGCCGCGGACTCAGCTGGGAAGACTGGGACCACACAGTCGAGTTTCATCCACTTAATGGGCGCGTTTCTGACAGTGTTGCTCAAATTTCCTGACCAACACTGCAGGTGCCTGTATCTCTCGGGCCTGGTTGACGCCGGGATATATTATGAAAGGAAGCGTAGAGTACAGCCCTGTCATGTAGTGTCAGACTGAAATGGAAATCCGTAGCATCATCTTAATCATCCTCATTCTCATTGATCAGCATTAAAAAAAAAAAGTCTCAAATTTTGTGGCCCTTCATGCCCTGCTCTCATGGTGACCTCAGTTTCGATGTCCTCTCCACGTCTGTAGTCTTGGTTTGGTTCCGTCGGGGTCACCGGTATCGCCGAGTCTATGGGGGCTGTCGTTGGACGGACGTGGTGGCGCCCTCCGGAAGGAGAGCTCACTCACGCCGGCTCCGCGTCTAAGCAATTATTGTCGTCAGTAGGGGGCTTAGTAGGTGGTGTCCTGCGTATGTTAGATCAAAACAGGCGCCACTGAACACCACCGAAGTGACTCGGCAGCAGTGCAGTGTCTCCTCCGGTGGGTTGCCTCTTGACGACTTGACATTGACTGCTCCCTGTGGATTGCCGGTGCCGGGGATGCGGCGGGGCCGACCGGGCTTTGGCTGTGGACGGGGTGTCGGAATGAGCGGCGTGGGTGCACTGCCTCTGAGGTGGCGCAGAGGTTGGGACAGCCAAAAAAAAAAAAAAAAAAAAAAAAAGAGAGACACTGACTGAACGCACACGTGCATACACAAACACAGACCAGGCTTTCATAATAGCTGTATGTATTATTCATCACATTTCCTGTTCTAAACAAACGGTGTAAATCTTCGAAATTTAGAATTCAAAATGAAGGCAAAAGAAGAATAGGCCAAAAATACAGACACAGAATAACTAACCCTTTTCACTTCACATTCGGCTGCGTGCGTTCCAAAAAGCGTTTAAACTGTCCCATGACACGTTCTCTAGAGTCATGATTAAAAGTTTTGAATTTTGTTTAAAATTTGCACAAATGTGTGACAAAAAATTTGACTTTTATGTGTGATTAAAACGAACGAGTATTACAGACGTTTGAATTTCTGTAAACACACACACACACACACACGCAGAACACACACACACACACACACACACACACACACACACACACACACACACACACACACACACATGCACATACATGCACACACACACACACACACACAACATCACACAAACACACATACACGCGCGCGCGCGCGCGCGCGCGCGGACACACACACACACACACACACACACACACACACACACACATACACATGCGCGTGCGCACGCGCGCAAAAACGCATGTACACATATACTCATATGCATGCACGCTCCCGCTCTTCGCACGCTACTTTCAAGTTTTTGTTCCTTTTAAGTTGGCAGGGCAATAAGTTTAATCTCTGTACTGTAGATAACTTGCTGCAACGGGAGCAACATCCTGGCCCACTGGCACTCTTCTGGTATTCGCACAAAAATACGATGGTCTCTCCCATTCCACCTAAAGCGTGGTGAGCAGTTGAAGCTCTCTCTCTCTCTCTGTCCCTCTCTTTTACTCTCTTTCTCTCTCTAACACACATACAGAGACACAAACACACAGACGCACACAGACACCCAGACCCAGACACCCAGACAGACACACACACACACACACACACACACACACACACACACCTCTCTATACATATATATATATATATATATTCACAGACACAGACACACACACACACACACACATATATATATATATATATATATATGAACACACACACACACACACACACACACACACATATATATATATATATATATATATATAAGAGAATAGTACTGAGGATCAGCGTTATTTTAAAAATAGTGCTCAACCACAATGGGAGCGACATTTGTTGTATTAAAAACAAGTTAAAACCAAGCTTAAAACACCTACAAGCCTGTTTCGCGCTGTGCGGTCGTCAGGGTGTGATGGGCTTGTGCTGCCAGTGCTATATATATATATATATATATATATATATATATATATATATAGCTTGCTGTTGTTTTTTTTCCCCGTGCTACATGTGTTTCTCAGGTGTTTTTGATTTTATTCACTGATTAAAAACTTCCATCTGTGTCTGCAATTGTTAACCATTTCTGTTCTAATATTTAAAGTTGCTAATTGTGGTTTACATAGTATAATGTATTTCTCTGTAAGGCATAGATTACATCTTTTTGAAATGTTATTGTATGGTGCTGCTCTTTTTAAGATTTTCCAAGATATGTTGTAGTCTGTATTTTTATCTTTAAGTTTCCAAATGTATTTACTCAGTTCTGTTTGAACAGTAAACAAGTTGGGTATTTTTTGCTCCCATAAGAAAACCTAACACAGAGTAACTTTTATTCATGACTGGCACAGCCTTTTAAACTTGAATAAAGTCAGACAAATACATAGACGAACAATCTAATAGTGGGGGAAAAACAAGCGCAGGCCAACAACTGAACTATCTTCATAATAATGACTTGGCAAAGATTTGGATTTAAGGAGGGGTGGGGGGGGGGGGGGGGGGATTTGAAGATGGAGAGACTGGGAACATGAAATTAAGAAAATATGTTACAGATATGAAAACTCTTCACTAGCTGCACAAGGGAACCATCGCAATCCCTTTCGAAGACAGATATATTTGTATTGCCCGCTCCGAGGCCTTTCGTCCGCCGGGTCGGACCCATCAGGGAGACACGGCTGGCTGTGTCTGCGCTCCTGGCGTCAAACAGAGATACACCACAGTCCATAATACTGTGGTGTTCTCACCACCAAGGGTGCAAAAAAGAATCCAATAGCACTCCCAAAGCAGCCAGCGAAGAGTAGTAAATGAAACCAAACGAAAGTGTGGGGAGGAAAAAAGTTGCTGAAAAACTAAAGACATTATGCAAATAGTATAAAATGTAGGGGACAATCTTTGAGCCCACGCTTGAGGATCCACCCTAAGATGCAAGGGAGATCAAAAGACAAACACACAGACGGACAGAAACAAATACAAATAACCTCAATTTAATCAAAACAAAATCGGAAATGAAATGAGGCAGGGAACAGTAAACGATAAACAGTAAACAAGTTGGGTATTTTTTGCTCCCATAAGAAAACCTAACACAGAGTAACTTTTATTCATGACTGGCACAGCCTTTTAAACTTGAATAAAGTCAGACAAATACATAGACGAACAATCTAATAGTGGGGGAAAAAACAAGCGCAGGCCAACAACTGAACTATCTTCATAATAATGACTTGGCAAAGATTTGGACTTAAGGAGGGGGGGGGGGGGGGGGGGGGGGGGGGATTTGAAGATGGAGAGACTGGGAACATGAAATTAAGAAAATATGTTACAGAAGTCTCCCTGATGGGTCCGACCCGGCGGACGAAAGGCCTCGGAGCGGGCAATACGGTAGAAAGAAACTCGTGGAGAGCGTGGCAGCAGAGAGTCCTCAGAAGAGAAGCCCCCTTCAAGCAAGTGTTTCGGCCCTTATCTCCTGACACTCTAGGGGGTTGGGCCACACCCGGTTCAT
>CM065716.1:30158369-30168369 GCA_033310375.1 Conus canariensis | reverse complement strand
ACTGATTTTGATTTCCAACACCCTGAGCCAGCCAAACATCCCCAAATCCGTGCTTATACAGAAATAGACGCATACTTGAAACCCAGTTCGTTTTTCCCTTTAAATCCAATTCGAATAACATTTCATAAGACTTACGAGGCAATCTACCATTATCCATGTGTAAAAGTTTAGAAAGAGAGGGTGTTAGTTACCGCCAATGACATTGACAAACAAAGCACATGTCTTTCAAAGCACCCTCTCTTTCTAAATTTTGCTTCGTTCGCCGCCGTCAGTCACTCCATTTTGAAACATGTGTAAAAGCTTTAACCAATACTGAACACACCTAACGACTGAAGTAATGAAGAATGGATATCTATTGGACTCCCCATACACCAAATCATTAGAAATACGCCTGTCGAGACCTAGAAACTTCTTCAAAGCAAATAAATGCACCGCCTCACAATGAACGACGGCGTTATCTAAACCCCAAATTTCAGCCCCATACATCAACATAGGCTGTATCTGGGAATCAAAGATCTTTAAGAATAACTCAGGTGAATTATTGTTTAAAGCATGCAATCTTTTATTACGCAAATCAAAGCATTCTTTGCCCTACACGCAAGGTCTTTGCAAGCAAAGCTAAAACTTAGACGAGTAGAAAAGTAGATCCCCAGGTATTTATACACATTCACTACAGGTATAACAAGTCCATCATACATCCATCTTTCCCTCGCCGATAAATATCCCCCCTTTCGAAATACCACGATGTTGCTTTTATTCATGTTCACTTTCAACTCTAATGAAGAGGCAGCCCTGCTCAGATTATTTAGCTGACGTTGTAAGCCAACTATCGTTTCTGAAACCAGAACGATGTCATCTGCTAATAGTAGGATAAGTAATTCTGACACACCATCTGGAAATCGTCCACCATGAAGGCCATTGTTAATAACCTCGATAGCAACCTCGTTAATATACATAGAAAATAAAGCAGGGCTACACACATTACCTTGTCTTACCCCAGCGGCACAATTAATAAAAGCTGTCAGACTGGAACCACTTCTTATCCTTGTTTTTACTACTTGATACATAGCTCTAATACAACTAAATGATTTCCCCTTGACCCCATTTTTAAGTAATACTGTTCATAAAAGCTTTCTGTTAATGGAGTCAAAGGCTTATTCAAAGTCAATAAACGCAACATAAAATTTACGATTTAAAGAAAATTGCTTTTGAACAAACGCAAGAAGAGTAAACATATGATCGACAGTAGAGTAACCCTTTTCAAAGCCAGCTTGATGTTCTCCCGTGATATTATTACATTCAATCCACTCCTGTAATCTGCTGTTAATGATACTGCTATATATTTTACTGCTAACGTCAACCAAAGAGATGCCTCTGTAATTATTAGGATTATTTGCATCGCCTTTCTTGAATAGGGGTAAAGTTACAGACTCTGTCCAGTTATCTGGAAAGATACCATCATCAAAAATTCTATTGAAAAAACTTGTAAAAAGTCGACAACTTGAGCTCCAGCATACTTAAACAATTCACCAATAATAGAATCAGGTCCTGCCGATTTGTTAGTTTTAATTTTCCGCATGGCGAACATAACTTCCTCTCTAGAGATGGGGCGATTGAAATACTCAGCCTCTCCCTCATCGGTGACATCAGAAAGTTCATCATCACCTGAAATATCTTTATCTAACAAATGCTTAAAATGCTCATACCATGTGTCCAGGGAAATATTATTCTTAGGATGTCTTCTTTTAAATGAAACTCTTTTGATGGTTTTCCAGAACTCCTGCTGTGACGGAAGAGATCTAATCAAAAAACATTATATTGTCTAGCAAATTTTTATTGAATGTTTTCTTTTTCTGCTTCAAAAGGTTTTTATATTCTCTTCTTGCAATAACATACTCAACTCTGTCGCCATCGTCAAGAGCACGAAGCCATACTCTCAGTAATTTTAGCACTTTTCTTTTTGTTACCAAACAGACACTGTCAAACCAATCATCCTTCTTAGCACAGTTCCCTTTTTGCACATATTTTTTCATACATTCAGCACTGGTTTTGATACAATCATTAAACACCTTTAAGGCTTTATTTACATCAACATTTATCAATCCGAAAGCCTCATTAAATTTTGAGCACATTTGCGCTTTGCACAAATTGTCTCTGAAAATCAAGGCATAGTCATCATTCCACACAAACTTATCGCAGACAGTGGCCTCAACAGTCTCCATAGTTTTATCGTCATTTTCTGTTGATAAGTCACTGTGAAATTCAAGAGGTAAATGATCGGATTCGATCCGTTCAGAAACAAATAACACAAATCACAAAAACTGGAGAAAAAGTCTTTAGATGCTAGGAAATAATCATTTACGCTGCTTCCGCTGTCTGTTATATATGTATAGCAACCATGGCGGTCGCCCTGACATACACCATTCATAATATACAAATCAAAAGCAACGCAGAGATTTAGCAACAACTTACCATAATTATTCAATACATTATCATGAAAAGAACGATCTGTGCAAGGTGGCTTTGACTTTTCACTTGCAAACAGGAATCGAAAACATCAGAAGACAAGTCAGGAGAAAAATTAGCCGTCCTGCTGTTCAAATCGCCACACACAACCACATCAATGTCACGAAGGGAACAAATTCTTGTTTTATTAAGCAAACGAGCCCTCCAGATAGTCTCCCCTGATGACACAGCTTTACGGCAGGTTTAATAAAGGCTTTATACCCGACAAACACGTCCATGTTAAATGATTCAAGGAAAGTTTCTCCAAAGCAAATAAAATCAAACCACAGGCATAGGAAACAAATGCATTGTCAGTAACTTTTGAGAGTAAACCATTAACATTCCAAGAGAGTAGCTTGAACACATTCTTACATACAGGCACGTCCAGACCTCTGTTATCAGTATGACTATCATCAAGTACAATATTTTCCATACATATGTTGACATTGCTATCCACATCATCATTATATTTAGAAGAATAATTCAAACGCCTATCTTTCAAACCGTGAAACGAATTCATGTAACTGCAGTGCCAACGCCCACATCGTCCACCACACTGTCGTCAACATCACGTGCTAAACGATTTGAGTCACGCACGGCAGGGTCCGGAACGGCCAGTCTTTCCACCGGTATAAAGCAATCTTTTCTCCCATTTGAATTAGTGTCTACAACATTGCGAGAAGACCGCCAAAACCCTATTTTAGCTCTTTTAGCTCACCGGAAACATCGAAACCGAACCTCTTGCCGTCAACAAGGAGGTGGTGTGTGTGTGTGTGTGTGAGAGAGAGAGAGAGAGAGAGAGAGAGAGAGAGAGAGAGAGAGAGAGAGAGAGAGAGAGAGAGAGAGAGAGAGGGGGGGAGTAATTGTAACAATAATGTGTTAGAATCAACTATGATTGCCACGCTAGAAATACACCGAATCATCTTGGAAATGAACCCTGATCCTCAAAACATATGATGGCTCTACGAGTCGTTGAAAAAACATGAGTAATGAGTAATTTTGACCTGCATTTAACACACACACACACACACACACACACACACACACACACACACACACACACACACACACACACACACAGGAGAGAGAGAGAGAGAGAGAGAGAGAGAGAGAGAGAGAGAGAGAGAGAAGAAGAGAGAGAGAGAGAGAGACAAACCGATCGCATTTAATTAAAACGTCTTTTTCCTTCAGCAGAATGTCCAAAGCAGACTTTTAGAAGCCATTCGTCGACATGCATTTTAACTCTTTTATTTGGGAACGTTTATAGTTTTACCTGTTTACTGGCCAACTTCTCACAACATTGTAGGCAGTCTGTCAGTTACGTCACAGAGCAAAGCCTCAAATGCCTACAAGTATTCATGTTTGCAAAATCATTGGGGTCTTCTGAGTCTACGCAATATTGCCTTGTGGCCTACATTCCCTGTTCTGATGAGGTTTGCTTCACTGGATACGTAATGCAAGTAACGGCAACCAAGGCATGTTTCTTTTTCTTCTGGGAAACGTCGATTTCCTGGCACTGAATTCAGATTCTTTTGCCCACTGAGGCTTAAGACAGCACATTCTGGAGTCTTCAACAAGAGCGCGATTTTGACGAATTGTGCATTATCCAGCTTGTATGCTTGTAAACCAGAGCAAATTCCAGTTTTGGACTTTTAAGTCTGTATCTGTTGTTCTAACGATGAGGATGATGATAATGATGACTATAATGATGATGACGACGATGATGGTAATAGCAAAGATGATGCCTATGATGATGAAGATGATGATGATGATGATGATGATGATGATCTTTATCCTTTTATTTTACTATTACCACCAATTATCCTCTGAATCCTGCCTCCGATTCTTTTGTCTGCCTACCTTCGTGATTCTTTGTTTTCTTGACACATGCTGGAACATCTAATTAGAAGTTAAAAAAGGTAGAAACCTGATAAAAGAAAGAACGAAAGAATGAAGCAAGGAACGAAAAGAATAAGGTCAAATCAGCACGCCCTGTTTAATTGCATCGTAGCTCTTATTAAGTCACGAATCATTTTTCACATGTTTTCTTTCATGCAGCTAATTCAGAAGACTGGGCTTATCTTTACCTTAGATCTTATTCATTGATGATTTTAAATACAGCTTGTTTATTATCTTTTTTTTCTTTGGTGTCTCATCTTCCATACACTTTAGTAGCAGTATGCCCATGGCGCTCACACAGGCTTCTCCACACACTACTAAACCTAAGACCATCCTACTATAGTCCAAGTACCAGCAGTCTACTACGAGGTCATCATAAAGCAACTCACAAGAGAGGACACCGCACTGTTACTTAATTACTTTGGCGGTGTTCAGAGGTGCCTAAACTAATCCAGATACACAGGTCATCATCTACTGACGATATAAGTGCTTAGCCGGGGAGACAGAGTGAGTGAGCGTCTATCTCTAGAGAGAGAACATTCTCCCGTTTATCTACTGACAGTCCTGATAAAAATCAGTGCAGTACTGTAAACATTTCACTACAGATTGCTCAGTACTATGAGCATATTGCTAAGATCAGTTCAGTACTTTTAACATATCGTGAAAACTGTTCAGCACTTTCAGCATACCGCTAAAATCACTTCAGTACTTTTAACTTGCCGCTCAATAATATTTAGTAGTTTAAGTATATATCTAGCATCAGTTCTGGTTTTTCAACATGTCTCTAAAAATTCTTCAGCTATTTGAGCATATTGTTAAAATCAGTCCAATGTTTTAGCATGCTGCTAAAAAAGTCTGAACAGTAGTTTTGGCATACCGCAAAATCAGTTCAGTACTTTTAGCATGTCTCTAAAATCAGTGCAGCACTTTCAACATATTGCAAAACTCAGTGCAGTACTTTAAGCAGAACACCAACACCAGCGCAGAACTTAAAGCGCATTGCTAACATCAGTTCATTGCTTTATACATATTGATTATCATTGTTCAGAATCTTTAACACATCCCTGAGATCAGTTCAATGCTTTTAACATATTGCTAAAGTCTGCTCAGTACTTGTCGCATTTTGCTAAAAAAAAAAAAAGGTCAGTACTTTTATTCAAAAACCATTTCATAACTTTTAGCATATTCCAAAGTCAGTAAGGTACTTTTAGCATGTCGCTAAAATCTTTGCAGTAATCTTAATGTATTGCTGATACCAGCCTAGCTCTTTAGCATATTGCTACAATGTTAAGAGCTTTTAGCATATTGCTTTCCTCAATGCAGCTGGTTTAGCTTATCACTGAAATCGGGGCAGTACTTTCATCATAATTATTGCTTCAGAGCTTTGAGCGTATGACTAAAATCAGTGCAGTACTTTTCGCATATCGCCAACATCAGGTAAATTGTTTTAAGCATACAGCTCAACGCTGTGTAGTATATATCGCTAGCATCAGTTCAGTACTTTTACGTTGTTGCTAGCATCAGCTCAGTACGTCTAACTTATCGCTAGCGTCAGTTCAGTACTTTAAGCATAATCTGGCTGAACAGCTCATGGACCCAGCTTTTGTTGCCGGTTTGCACCAAACTCTGATGCCTTTGTACTTGGGCTTCATTGCAGTTTTCCCATCAAGTTTCAGTAAAGTGAGGCAATTCAATCTGATGCATGCTAATAAAGGATTTAAGGAGCAAGAAACCTCAGGCCAACCGGCACGGATGTGTTTCTATCAACGTGGACGCCAGCGTGTGTCTCCCGTGCCCTGCTTATCAATTTTCAGTGCTGCCGCCATTCTTATCAACCTGGACTGGAGCACAGCAATTTACCGTCTAGAAAGACGACCTCAATTGTTCTCCCTTTTCGTCTTGTAGTAAATTGCTTCTCACTGACAAATTGTTTGTCGACCATGTTTCTTGATGGACGATTCACAAAGTCGTATCGTTTGTCTACCAGCCCATGCAGCCTGAATGATGAATGTCTTCTGTTCGCATGGGTATATACGTGTGCTTGCCTGCCTGTCTTTTTGTCTGCTTGTATAGAAAGGCAGACGAGGCAGAATCTGAAGGTTCTGGATGGACAAGATGAAGGACTGGGCTGATTCTGTTATCTATCACCTGTTCTGTATGATGGGGTACAGAGGGATGAGGAAGCATGTGACTGCTAAGGATCCTGCACAGCCTTCCTGTGACCCCTAGTCCAATGACAAATAACCTGTATTCACTGTAATGTAATACACGGAAAAAGGGCCCACATTAGATGAAGGTCTCGTAACATTCGAGCGTATATGTTTTCTTCACATGTAGGCTATGTCATCACTTCATTATTGTCAAGTGATAATAATTAAAGGATCTGGATATCAGCATGGTGACCTCTCTGTCTCTCTGCCTGTCTGTTGAATTGCCTGCCTGTCTCTTTCCCTCTCCCTCCTTCTCTCTGTCTCTCTGTCTCTGTCTCTGTCTCTGTCTCTGTCTCTCTCTCTCTCTCTCTCTCTCTCTCAGGAATACAATATGTATACATGTATATGTTTTTCTGTTACGTGCTTATAATTTCATCCTGATCATTTATTTTCCAGCTTCATGTGGTAGTATGGCTTTGTTGAACAAAATCTCTCTCTCTCTCTCTCTCTCTCTCTCTCTCTCTCTCTCTCTCTCTCTCTCTCTCTCTCTCTCTCTCTCCTTTTGTTTTTCCTCAACCCATATATCCTTTATTCATGTGTCTGTCAAACGGATTTGTTTCCCGGTGGTTTCAAATCACTAACAGAATTAAAACAGTAGTTTAAGCATGGCTCTCTTTCTGCCTTCAAATCGATTTTGAAAACCATCCTTGTCAGGCAAGACTTTGGATAGCTCCCTTTGGATTATCTTTCTCTCTCTCTCTCTCTCTCTCTCTCTCTCTCTCTCTCTCTCTGTGTGTGTGTGTGTGTGTGTGTGTGTGTGTGTGTGTGTGTGTGTGTGTGTGTGTGTGTGTGTGTGTGTGAGAGAGAGAGAGAGAGAGAGAAGAGAGAGAGAGAGAGAGAGAGAGAGAGAGAGAGAGAGGAGAGAGAGAGAGAGAGTGTGCATGCTCAGGTCTGCTCGAAGTTGTGTTGTTTTGTGAGTGAGGGTGTGTATTACGTGTGTGTGTGTGTGTCTGAGAGAGAGAGAGAGAGAGAGAGAGAGAGAGAGAGAGAGAGAGAGAGAGAGGAGAGAGAGAGAGAGAGAGAGAGAGAGAGAGTGCTTTGCATGGTTTCAAACTAAACGTGACTTGTATATCATGTCTGTCCTACGTACACATCATCATCATCATCATCATCATCATCATCATCATCATCATCATCATCATCATCATCATTATAATTATTACTAGTGTAGTAGTAGTAGTAGTAGTAGTAGTAGTAGTAGTAGTAGTAGTAGTAATGGTGGTGGTAGTAGTAGTATCATTATTATCATTGTTATTATTATCATCATTATCTTCATCATCATTATGTTATCATTATTATCATTCTTCTTTTTCTTTCTATCATTATTATTATTATCATTATTATCATTCTTCTTCTTCTTCTTAGCAGCAGCAGCAGTAGCAACAGCAGCAGCAGCAGCAGCAGTGGTGGTAGTAGTAGTAGTAGTAGTAGTAGTAGTAGTAGTAGTAGTAGTAGTAGTAGTAGTAGTAGTAGTAGTATCATTGCTGAATGTGTTGGTGTCGTTCATACCATCGTGACATTGACTGAGAACATTCAACCAAGGAAGCACTCAGCATTTCAGCCTGGACTGTTCAAAGCAGTTCAATGTTTTATCTGGCTTCACTTAAATCCGATTCAATTTGATTTGATCTGATTCGATACGATCAGCTCCAGCCTGCTCTGATCAGGTCTGCTCTGCAGCAGCCTGGCTTGCATTCCTTTGCCTCGATTTGGCCTGTTCTAGTTGCGTGTGGCCTGGTTCAGTTTGGCTCGGTGAAGTTCGCGCAGATTTGGATTTTCTCTGCAGAGGTCCTTCCTGAGACGGCCTTCATGGTCAGACTGGCAGTACACGGCAGGAATCTGACCCTCTCCGGAGAGCAGTGTAGCGGCTCAGACAGACGACCCATCAGATGAAGGGAAGAGACTGCAAGGGAGTAAGCTAGATTGCTGGTGGTGGGGGTGGTGGTGGCAGAAAAAGGAGGGGCGGTGGTGGGGTGGGGTGGGGGGTGGGGTGGGGGGGGGGGAAGAAGGGAAGGGAAACCGTTGCAGTCATCGTAAAGTAGGTATATGACAGACGGTGAGGAGAAGTTAAAAAAAGACCTGACGAAAGTTAAATGAACGAATACGTAATTCAATAAATGAAAGAGAGAGAGAGAGAGAGAGAGAGAGAGGAGAGAGAGAGAGAGAGAGAGAGAGAGAGAGAGAGAGATGTGTTTGAGAGAGAGCGAGACAGAGAGAGAGACAGAGAGAGAGAGAGAGACAGAGAGAGAGAGAGACAGAGAGAGAGAGAGAGAGAGAGAAGGGGCAGAGGACTGGGCTCTCAAGAGGGAGACTGGAGGAGAGATACACACTTTGGCGATAATTTTATTAGACCATCATGAGAAAATCGTGTTTTCTTTAAACAGAGTAAAAATCGTTTAAACATCTATTAGAAGAGTGCGAAACGGAGATAAAAGCAGAGATTTGTTCTTTTTTTGCATTGAAGGCGAATGGCGCTTTTGCAGCTAAGAAGAAGAGGGAAAAGATGATGATACAATGATGAGATAGAGAAACGGAGGGGGTGGTAGGGCGGTACATAGATTGGAAGGGGAGCGCCAAAGGGTGTGGAGGGATGGAGAGTTGGAGGTGAAGGAAGGGAAAGGAAGGAAGGAAGGAGAAGTCGTGATGAAGAAAGGCAGAGGCAAACCCTCGAAATGATCATTATGCTCTTGAATTAGAAATTAGATTTTTACCATAGTAGATGACTCGCGATCAAAATGTTGTCTGTCTCTGTCTGTCAGCTGCTGTCTGTCTGTCTGTCTCTCTGTCTATCTCGCTCTCATTTTCTCTCTCTCTCTCTCTCTCTCTCTCTCTCTCTCTCTCTCTCTCTCTCTCTCTCTCTCTCTCTCTCTCTCGGCCTTTTTTTTTATTGTCGTTTACTGTTTTCCTGTGTTAATGTTCCATTCACTCACCTTTGCTTGACAAAGTCATTATACTTTTTTTTCTCTTGTTAGAATTAATAAATTGCTTTTTTTGTCTACAAAAAAAAAAAAAAAAAAAAAATCCGGTGACCCAGATAAAGTATAACTTCTAAATGGACACAAGCCATCCAGTTTACAGAAATGTTTGTCAGCTAGCACTGTGAATGCATTTATTTGTTGCATTGCAATGTGCCTTTCTAATTACTTGAAAACCTGTTTTGTAAACTGTGGGTAATATTCAAACAGGAATGATTGGCGTTCCCAATGATGTCTATTTCTATTCGCTTTAAGAATGTCAATAGCTTAGGTATAGATGAATTGTTATACCGTTTTGCAAACCGTGGTCTTTGGGTCTTTTCTGTTGCTATTTTTTTATCGTTTGTTTTTAGGACGGGAGTTTTTTCTGCATGACATTGTGGTGACATCCTTGAAAGGTTTCCATTATCG
>CM065716.1:30143369-30153369 GCA_033310375.1 Conus canariensis | reverse complement strand
TGTGTGTGTGTGTGTGTGTGGTGTGTGTGTGTGTGTGTGGGTGTGTGTGTGCGCGCGTGTGCGTGTGTGCGTGCTGTGTGTGTGTGTGGTGTGGATGTGCGCGCGCGCGCGCGCGCGTGTGTGTGAGTGTGTGTGTGTGTGGTGACCTAACGCAAAATTGCAACTGATTTTCGTTTCACCTAGACACACGCCTACTTAAAAGGCAAACCAACTAAGGCTACGGTGGCTTTTAACTAGCACTTCTTTAAAGCGAATTAAACAACCAGAACACTTAATGCGTACTGAAGCATGACCTGATCAGTTACGTCTCCAGACAATATTGATGTTGGGAAACAATCAGCCAGGGAGCCGAGCTAATCAAGTTGACGACCGCACTCTTCGTATCCGCTTGAATTCTTTTCAAGTTTCTGAACCGAGTGTAGCAGAGTAAGGGATGTTACAGGTGGACGGCAAATTAACCGAATGAACGGCCCTCCAGTCTTGGACTGAAGACCTTGAAAGTACTCTGATACGTCTGAGCCACAGCTCGGCTGGTCGAACGTCGGTCTGGCATTCTAAGGGTTGTAAGGTCGATTCTCCCAAGACACGCTTTGCAAAATGTATTTGAATCTGTTTGGTGATTATGACCTTCAGCCAAACCAGCTGAAGTGTGCATAAAACAAAAATTTAAAGGAGAGAGAGAGAGAGAGAGAGAGAGAGAGAGAGAGAGAGAGAGAGAGAATGAATGAATGAATGAATGAATGAATGATTTATTTAGCAAGGCAAGGCCATTGAAGGCCATCTGAAGGGGGTCAAATATAAGAGAGAGAGAGAGAGGAGAGAGAGAGAGAGAGAGAGAGAGAGAGAGAGAGAGAGAGAGAGAGAGAGAGAGAGAGAGAGATCTATGTTACAAACCGACAGTATTTTATTTACTTCTTTTACCGTCAGCAAAATCTTGAAAACGGCCTTCGAGGACACATTTCTCGAAACACATTATGGCTATGTTATTTGTAAACATTCGGTTTTACCTTGTGTAATGCCTTATTTCTCGAAGGCTTATTGGCAGTTCGTCACTTACACCACAGAGCGAAACCTCCAATGCCTGCATGAATCCATGTCTGTTAAATCATCAAGGTCTTGGGTGTTTGCACAACGCTGCTTTGAGTCCCACTTTCCCCCATCTGAAGAGGTTTGCTTCGCTGGATAGTTCAAATAAGGATCGACAACAAAGGCACTTTCCTTTTACATTTGGACACTTTGAATTCAGATTCCTCTGCCCACGGATGGCAATACACACTAGAGTTTTCAATGAGACAGCTATTTCGACAGATTCCCCATCATCTAGTTTGTATGTCTGCAAACAGGTGCAGAGTCTGTGTTTGTGGTTGTGATGATGATGATGATGATCATCATCATCATCATCATCATCATGACAACGACGACGATGATGATAATGATGAAGACGACGACGACGACGACGATGAGGATGATGATGATGATGATGATGGTGATGGTGGTGGTGATGACGCCGACAACGACATCCTTATCCTTATCATTATCACTACCACTAATGTTCCCCTGAGTCCTGTCTACAATATTTTTGTCTCCTCTCTTTCGTGATTCTTTGTTTTCTTGACACACACTGAAACGTCTAACTAGAAGAAAAGAGAGGCTGAAATGAATAAAGAAAGAAAATGAGAATTAAGGAAGGAAGAAAAAAAAGCAAATCAGCAAGCCCTTTTTGATTGCATTGTATCACTCTTTTTTCTTTTCTTTTTTAGACGAAAATGATTTCTTTACATTTCTTATTAATGCAACTAATTGAGAAATCTTATAATAATAATAATGATAATAATAGTAATGATTATTTATGGCGCTTAATCTTAAATCATAAGCCCTAAGCGCTTACAAATACAGAAAAAAGGTTAAAGAAAACATAAACGAAACAAATAAGAAGATGAATATTACAATAAGTACCATGCACCTACAAACAAGGGTGCATATTGACAGGTACATCTTGGCGTATCTTCATTTTGGATCTTATTTATTGAAAAGTTATGAATTCAGATTAAGGTGTTTTTTTCATCTTCCGTGCCTTTTCAACAGCTTTACGCTCACAACGTTTATTCCAGCTCCAGTCACACACAGCCATTCCTAAGACCGTCCTACTGTAGTCCCAGTCCACCATAAGGTCATCATCATAAGGCAACTCACCTGAGCAGTCACTGCACTGCTGTTTAAATATTACGGTGGTGTTCAGTGGCGCCGGATCTAATCCATCCATTGAGACACTATCTACTGATGATAAAACCGTTTAGTCACGGAGTGAGCGAATGTTCATTGCCAGAGGGAGACTAAATTCCTTTCCATCCGCCGACAGTCCTCATGACGGGGCTCACTCACAAACAAACTGCCACGTGAGCTCACAACGGGTGTGGATGTGCAGAGGAAATCAAAGCCAAAGTCAAATGATTCATTTATTGATTTAATTGTAAAAAGAAACGGATTCTGCATGAGTGAGGGATTTAAGAAGACTTCATGAAAACACACTGTTTCAAGGCTTAGAGTACCAAGAACACACACACAAACACCCACTCACCCACCCACCTACCCAGCCACACACACACACACACACACACACACACACACACACACACACACACACACACACACACACACACACACACATGAACGATCGAGCAAGCGCGCGCGCTCATGTGTGGAATTATATATGTGTGTGTGTGTGTGTGTGTGTGTGTGTGTGTGTGTGTGTGTGTGTGTGTGTGTGCGTGCGTGCGTGCGTGCGTGCGTGCGTGCGTGCGTGTGTGTGTGTTTGTGTGTGTGTGTGTGTGTGTGTGCGTGCGTGCGTGCGTGCGTGCGTGTGTGTGTGTGTGTGTGTGTGTGTGTGTGGGTGGGTGGGTGGGTGGGTGGGTGTTTAACAGATACCATTCTTGGGTAGAGGCTGCATCACACCACAGTAAAACGATTTCAACAGGTGTTGGAGAATGAAACTGGCACTAAAACAAGTTGATAATCCTTTACCACAGGGACGGATTCAATGAAACTCAAGTTTTGGCCGGGAGGGCTTCTTCAGGAATGGGCATCATCATCATCATCATCATCATCATCATCATCATCATCATCATCATCATCGTCATCATCGTCGTCGTCGTCGTCGTCGTCGTCATCCTCTTCTTCTTCTTTCATTCTTACTTACTTACTTTCTTTCTTCCTTTCTTTCCTTCTCTTTTTCATTTCCTCTTCTTCTAGTTCTTGTTTTTGTGCTTGTTCTAATTGTTGTTGTTGTTGTTGTTGTTGTTGTTGTTGTTGTTCTTCTTCTTCTTCTTCTTCTTCTTCTTCTTCTTTCTTCTTCTTCTTCTTCTTCTCTTCCTTTGAACTCGTCTTCATCCTCTGCTTTTTCCTTTCTTTCCTTTTTTTTTCTTTTCTTTTCTTTTCTTTCTTCCTTTCTTTCTTTCTTTCTTTCTTTCTTCTTCTTCTTCTTCGAGTTCAGCGTTTCCGTTAAAAAAAAATCTTCTTTTACCGTGGGAATGATAGACGTTCTGTCAATACCCATGAAATCAACGTCTGAAAATTCTGTGCTAGGAACGTTCGCTATTTCTCACACTTTCTTTTGAACGAAATGCTTATTTCTCCTTCTTTGACTTCGTCTGTCACTGTTTCTGTTTTTATGGCCCATCCACCTGTCTTTCTTCCAGAAGGTCTTTTCTAATTCTGCTTTGCTTGTTCGTCTGTTTATTTGTTTGTTTGTGTGCTTGTTTGTGTTTTATCCTTTCTCTTTACGATTTATTAAGCATTTGTTGCACACTTGACATATGGAGATAGGAGGAAGTGAGACAGTAAACAATGAGATGGGGAGTAGCTGTCCATTCTCCGCTATTTTCTGCCGTTTCATTTTCTGTCTGTTTTCCCCCCTTTTTATGCGGCACTGATAATTCATAGTAATGCTTGTTACCAAAAGGTTGATATATTGGTAAGGGGCGGTTTCAAAATGGAAATTGAAACATAAAAGCAAAAAATTAGAATTAGTGATCCCCCAAACGAAGGAACAAACAAACTTCAAAACAGACGCAACTCGTTTCGACCTGATTGGCCTTCTAAAGGCAGGTAAACCACGTTCACAACAATGCAAACAAAGCACGAACAGATAGTAATCTCCTCGATGTGGGTGCAAACTGCAGAGTGGGTGAACACCTTGAACTCCAGAATGGAACTCAACGAGATGAGCGAAGAGTTTGGAAAGGAGAAGATACAACTGAAATGATGATGATCATCTAAAAAAAAGAAAAACAAACAAACGAATAATGGTAATAAAGTGATGATTATTATAACAAGCAACAACAATTACAGCAAAACTAATACTAATACTATCACTAATACTAATAATTATCATAATCATAATCATAACCGTGCGTGCTTGAGTGCGTGCGTGCGTGCGTGCGTGCGTGCATGCGTACTTGCGTGCGTGCATACTTGCGTGCGTGCGTGCGTGCGTGCATGCGTGCTTGCGTGCGTGCATACTTGCGTGCATGCGTGTGTGTGTGTGTGTGTGTGTGTGTGTGTGTGTGTGTGTGTGTGTGCGTGCGTGCGTGCGTGTGTGTGTGTGTGTGTGTGTGTGTGTGTGTGTGTGTGTGTGTGTGTGTGTGTGTGTGTGTGTGTGTGTGTGTGTGTGTGTGTGTGTGTGTGTGTGTGAGAAACTGGCGCAGATTCGATATTTGCTCTGGTCACTGTCTGGAAATTAAAGACTTCCTGTTCTTCACTTCTTCTTTTTCACCGTCGTCTTCGTTCTCTTCTTCTTCTTCTTCTTCTTCTTCTGCATTTTTATCGTCATTATCGCTTTCGTTTTTCCATGTCCTCTTCCTTCCTCAAAGCCGTTCCCCTATTCAACGGAAGAGTTGGTTTCAAAGAGGGTTGACTGGAGACGGAAAATGTAATAAGAGCAAAAACAATTTACTGGGTCGCCAAACGAAGGAACAAACAAATTACATATCAAACGCAACGTGTTTTGGCTTATTGGGTCTTCTTCAGGCAGGACAAATGACATTCAAAACAATCAAAACAAAGAACGAGCAGACAGTCACTTATCCCCTCGATCTGAGAGCAAAGTGTTGTCTCGGATGAGGTTCACGTGGTGTGTTTGTTCTGTGATTTGTTTGTTTCTTCGTTTGGCGGCTCACTAATTCTGTTTTCGCTCTGGCAACGATGGAGTGCCAAAAGGTGACAGCCTGTTACTAAAAAAAGTGCCATTCATAAATACTCCAGCGTTTATCTTTCTATGACGTTTTTTTTTCTTTTTGTTTTGTCTTGTTTTGATTGTTTGTTCTCTTTGTTCTTTTTCTGTGAGGCCGTTAGGGGGAACAGCGGTTTGTGCAGAGGCCTTTATTTTTGCGTAGAACAGTCTCACACCAGTCAAGCCAGATTATCACACAGATTTAGGTCGGCTGGCAAGCATCAACCGACGTCAGTATCATCGCCATGTTGTGTATCCTTGTGTGTGTGTGTGTGTGTGTGTGTGTGTGTGTGTGTGTGTGTGTGTGTGTGTGTGTGTGTGTGTGTGTAGGTAACACACTAAAAATGCAGATGCTGAAGTCGTGTGCAAGTTTTCGAGTGTATATAGTCAGGCGCGATTCTTCTAAGGATTTCTATCCTGCTGAAGGCGATATCCCCTTTTTTGTTTCACACGCATTAAAACACATGCTCGATGGTTCCAAGAAAATAGATAAAATCAATGGAACGGGACTGTTTGAGAAAAACGAGCTAACGCAAACTTAGAAATTGTAGGTGAGCTGTGCAAATAAATTCTTGAGTCACGTCAACAGTAGAAATCCTTCCACATGACGAAAAAAAAAAAAAAAAGAGAAGAAAACTTTTTGAGAGAGGGCAAATCCCCGCCAAAGTCGAGTGAATCTGGATAAGCCCCTTTAGCCAATTACGAACAAAAATAGAAGTATTATCCAACAAGGGAAGTTATTGTTGGAACAGACTGATATAGCCCCCCCCCCTTTTTTTAATGCAGCGTGAAAAGCACCAGTTATTGACATCGGTATAACTAGAATACTTCAACATGTTATACAAATATACCACTTTGTAGATAGTTCTTAATTCGTGGCATTAACTCGGCAGTGATCATGTTCTTAGGAAATTTCGTCCATAATTCTATCCATAAAGTAAACAGATGCTGCATCCAGTCTTTCCGCCAGAGGAGGTAGTTGTTGATACGGACTGACCGAGTTACTTCTCGTGTACTTCGGTAGGAAGAAACTCTTGGAAAGCTTGATAGCAGAAGGTCTTTAGAGACGAAGCTTCCCTCAGACACGAAAGCGTTTTAACCCCTTACACTATAAAGGTGCTAATATATCATGAGCCGCACCCAGGTCATGTAATCCTGTAGAAAACTCTTGGGTCTGCTGTTTGATTCATATCCATATTATGACCAGCCCCAAGCTTTGTCCTTGGGTCACCCTCTTTTTTGACGAGGTTTGGTTGAAACGGGTTCAGCAGTTTCTGCATGACCTTCCCAAGGGGCAACAAGCAAATAGAGTTGGCAAAAACCTGAGTTCCTTGGCAAAATGATGACTTGGTGGGCAGGGGATGATGGTGGTACTGGTGGATGTTCTGTCAGAGCTGACATGTGACTGAATTCTGATTGTATTTTAAGATCGCTCGTGGCTGCAGTGTTGACAGGGATCAAATAAGAGTTTTTCCACCATCACCTTATTGTGGCGTGTAACCTGCAACGTCAAAGCGAAGGGCGGGTGAAGGGATGGTGAGAGGAAGGGAAGAGGAGGAGGGGATCTTTTCAGGGGGAGTGTTGACTGTTGGCAGATTTGGGTGGCAGGAAGGGAGGGAGGGAGGGAGGAGGAGATGGTGGTGGGACGCAGCGGGAGGAGGGGAAGGACGGGATGGGGGTGGAGGGTCGTGGCAGTGGTTAATAGTACTTGTCGGTATACGAGTGTGTGTGTGTGTGTGTGTGTGTGTGTGTGTGTGTGTGTGTGTGTGTGTGTGTGTGTGTGTGTGTTTTAACCCTCAATGTAGCATGACCCACCAATGTCCAGTAAGTACTGACACTACGAACATGTCCAGTTCTCTCTACCTGCTGATATTGTCGATCATTGAATGGAAATGCAAGTAAACAGAAGAAGTGGTTAGCGTCGCGGACTCCCGGCTGGGAGGTCGTGGGTTCGAATCCCATCAGAGTCATGTGGGTTTTTCTGCCCCGACCGGCTCCTACCCAGAGTTGAGTTTGCTGCGGACTCAGTTGGGAAGACTGGGACCACACAGTCGAGTTTCATCCACTTAATGGATGCGTTTCTGAGAGTGTTGCTCAAATTTCCTGACCAACACTGCAGGTGCCTGCATCTCTCGGGCCTGGTTGACGCGGGGATATATTAATGAAAGGAAGCGTAGAGTACAGCCCTGTCGTGTAGTCTCAGACCGAAACATGTGAATAATATGCCCCTATAAACTTTAGTGTGATAAATACTGCTATGTTTATTTGTTCTTCTCCCCCTTTTTCCTTCTGCAGATAATTGCACAACTCCCTATTGCCCAACCCCATAGTCCCCATCTCCACCTCTCTCTGACGTTCTGTCTGTTGGTGTCTGTGTTTGGTCTCTTTTCTCTCTCTCTCCTCTCTCTGAAGTGAACCGGCCTGCCTGCTTGCCTACATATGTAAGCTTACCTCTCTGAGTACTAATGAACACATAATTTTGTGCTCATAATGAGTTCTGAAATAGATGTCGTCTTAAAGAGTTCAATCGTTTTTTTTCCCTTTCATCTTTTCTCTCCCTTTTTTTTTGATTAACAAAAAGTAGGCAATACAGATCTGGCCCATTAATCATGGACGCAACAGAGAAGTTTGATATCTGACAGAAACCACTCCCTCAGCTACTTGGGTGACCTATCTTCACACAGTGCATTCACTTCAAAGCTGCAATGTGATTCCCCTTCCCAGAATGCTGCTGAGTGGCGCGAACGTGAACACACGATACTGCGATGTTTCTCCTCATAGCGCCTCCCCACATAGTGCACAACAGAAGCAAAAAGGATCTGTACGTAATGCAACGTTTCTGTGTCGTACCTGATCCAAAGGAAGGCAGTATTAAACGGATGATTACTCGTTCGGTGGCAGAAACAAAGCGAAAATGACCGCATAAGGAACACTGCAATTGTTCTTTGTTTCATTCTTTTTTCACAGCTGATGGGATATAAAGGCAAAAAATGAAATTTCACCCATTAGCAGAAACTGGTCCTTTTTTTCCCAGTTTCACTGGCTTTTTACTAGGTTTACGCAACGGACCAGGAAGTCGTTTGTTGTGTTTATGTAGGAGTGAAAACTGTTCGTGGAGATGGCTTGTATGGCGATCGTCCTTCACCTTGATACCTACGTGACCCCTCACCAACTCAACTAACACTGGGCTTGCTCACGTTATACAACACCGGTAAGAATCCCGTTTCATTGGTAACCCAAAGATCTTCGTCAATGACATTGTTTGGCCAAGTTGGTGTGAAACAATATAATATGTGTTCCATGAAATGAGTTTACAAAGTCAGACAGGTTATGACACTGCAAACACAATTGACAGCACTCGATAGTGACTCTTTTTTATGAAGAAGAGATGATTACATAATGTTCCAATATAAACCATAAGACACAATTTAATTCAACGACAGTTATGTACCCCTGCATTATACGTGCGTTAACCGTTTAACGGTTCACAAAAAATGCAAGGAGAAAAGGGTAGGGGGGGGGGGGGAGGGGGGGGGAGGGGGGGGGGAGTGAGGTGAGGGGAAGGAATAAGTATTAACAATGTTTTAAACCCAAAGATGGCTTCGAGTGGTGTTGTCAACATGCAGCATGAATTCAGTTAACATGACTGAAGAGCAGCCCAGGTCTCTTACCATTTCTTCTTCCTTCACAAGGTAAACTACGTACATCAGGCGAACCACAGCACGCATACCTCAAGCGACACTATTTTCATTTCTTAAGAATGAGTCAAAGGTCCGAGAGCTGATCCAATATGATGGACATGACTTCTTTTACACACGATTTATTTCTCCATGCTTTTTGTGCCAACCACTGCCGTGTGGGAAGAATAGTGGATGTGAGATTACCAGACCAGTCTGCCGTTCCTGAAGGCCCTACAGATGATGATATCAGTGAACATGATTGTCTTGATGAACTCGGCCACCTGAACTTGCATTCCAAAGGTCGTGAGTTCGATTCTCGACAAACATTCTGCGCAACACTGTGTTTCTTCCTGAACCTCGGACGGTGTTGTTCTGGGTGGTTCTTTTTCTGTCGTATAACGGACGGTGTTGTTCTGGGTGGTTCTTTTCTGTCGTATAACGGACGGTGTTGTTCTCTGTGGTTCTTTTTCTGTCGTATAACGGACGGTGTTGTTCTGGGTGGTTCTTTTTCTGTCGTATAACAGACGGTGTTGTTCTGGGTGGTTCTTTTTCTGTCGTATAACGGACGGTGTTGTTCTGGTGGTTCTTTTTCTGTCGTATAACGGACGGTGTTGTTCTGGGTGGTCTTTTTCTGTCGTATAACGGACGGTGTTGTTCTGGGTGGTTCTTTTTCTGTCGTATAACGGACGGTGTTGTTCTGGGTGGTTCTTTTTCTGTCGTATAACGGACGGTGTTGTTCTGGGTGGTTCTTTTTCTGTCGTATAACGGACGGTGTTGTTCTGGGTGGTTCTTTTTCTGTCGTATAACGGACGGTGTTGTTCTGGGTGGTTCTTTTCTGTCGTATAACGGACGGTGTTGTTCTGGGTGGTTCTTTTTCTGTCGTATAACGGACGGTGTTGTTCTGGGTGTTCTTTTTCTGTCGTATAACGGACGGTGTTGTTCTGGGTGGTTCTTTTTCTGTCGTATAACGGACGGTGTTGTTCTGCTGGTGAAGTCAGTGTGGTGCTAGATGGGTCTTTCCTTCACCGTACTGCCACCTGAGATGTGTATCCACATCAAAATGAACGAAACAGAGAGAGAGAGAGAGAGAGAG
>CM065716.1:30130869-30140869 GCA_033310375.1 Conus canariensis | reverse complement strand
TGTCCGGCATATTAACGACCGTAACCAATACTTGATACATTTAGTATAATTGTTTATATAGAGTGGATACCGACCAGTTTCTCCGTAGACTAAGGCGCTGGGTGTTTTTATGGAAACATTTAAGAATCTCTTGAGTGCAAACAAATGTACTTTTTCAATAATTGAGTTGTTTGCAGTCAAACCCATACTTCGGCACCATAGCTAAGCATTGGCTGGACTTGACAGTCGAAAAGTTTAAAGAACAATTTCGGGGAAAGACTTTGAAACTTCCACAGTAGTTTTATAATATTGATGACTTGACGTTTTGCCTTGGATGCTAAATCCTCAAGGCAATGGGAAAAAGAAAGACCCGTGGAAAAGATAACACCTAAATATTTATACTGATTAACAATTTCTAGTTGCCTACCGTCGTAGAACCATCTTTCCCTTGAGGCGATATACCCCCCATTTCTAAACACAATAACTTTTGATTTTTCTAAATTTACGATCAAATCGAGTTTTTTTGCTGTGCTACACAAAACATTTAGTTGCTGCTGGAGACCAATGACGGTAGATGCTACGAGTGCAACATCGTCGGCAAAAAGCATAATTAGTATCTCTATGAAGTCTGGTAATAAGGGAATACCATGTTTACCGTATTGAATTATTTCTTCAGCAAGCTCATTGATGAATAGCGAAAATAAAACCGGACTGCATATTTCTCCTTGCTTCAGACCCCGGGGACACATAAAAGTGTCAGTTAAATCTCCCCCCACTTTAACCCTAGCTTTGACATCTGTGTATATGCTTTTAAGTGCATTGTACATCTTACCGTTTATACCTTTTTTCTTTAAGATTGACCAGAGTTGGTTTCTATCTACCGAATCGAAAGCCTTTTTAAAGTCAATAAAAGCAACGTATAATTTCTTGTGGTTAGATAGTTGCTTTTGTACCAGAGAAAAAAGAGTAAATATATGATCAGTAGTACTATAATTCTTTCTAAAGCCAGCCTGCACATCGTTTATTACATCACAATCTTCAATCCATTTTGTTAAACGCTTGTTTAATATGTAAGTATATAATTTTGAACTAATGTTTAAAAGAGAGATACCTCTGTAGTTGTCTGGGTTGTTTATATCACCCTTTTTGTGCAAAGGTTGAATCAGAGCTTCGCACCACATAGAAGGGAAGATGCCAAAATCAAAGAGTTTGTTGAAAAATTTCTTAAGGAAAAAGAGAATAGTGGGGGTACAATATTTATAAAATTCCCCAATTAGTCCGTCTGGACCTGGTGCTTTATTTGATTTTAAAGCCTTAACTGAATCAAGAATTTCCCCTTCAGTTATACAGACATCCAATTCATCAACGTTACCATCAGCAACAGGAAAATACTCAGTTTGAAGTTCCTGAGAATTAGGACCAGAAGGAATAAGCTCATCATTAAAGACTTGTTTGAAATGCTGAAACCATTCTTCATTGGATATTGTGTTTGGTACATGAGAACTACTTTTTAAAGACCTTACAGTGCTCCAAAACCGCTTAGAATCTTTGGCGTTTTCGTTAAGTGTATTTAAAACTTGCTGTCTATATAACTGCTGCTTGTCTCGAAGTAAGTCTTTATACTCGTTTCTAATTATAGAATAGTTAAGTCTCAGTTGAACAGCATCGGGGTTGTCATTAACTTTCACCCGACTGTACGTTCTCAATGCTTGTCTCACCTGGCGGCGTTTAACATAGCACTCAGAGTCAAACCATGGGCTGTGCTTGATGTTACCTGTGACAGTTTCTTTACACATTATTTGACCAGCCATAAACAGACTTTCGTTTAGTTTCTTCAGTGCACTCTCAAAATTGACATCAATCAATTCAATTGCTTCATTAAAGGTTGAATTGACCTCGTCAGACTGAAGTACACCGATAAAATCACCTTCTTTTGCTGGATCCCATGCATATTTTTTAAATTTGGTTACCTTTAACCTTTTTGAAACCGTCTCCTGATTCGGACTGGGAAGCATTAGTACAAATTCAACAGGCATGTGCTTTGATTCTACCCGTGGGGTTACTTTCAATTCACGGCACAGTGGAACTAAGGATTGGGAGGAAATAAAATAATCAATAACACTTGCACCATTGTGAGCGATATAAGTGAAATCCCCGCTTTTATCACCAGGCAGAAAACCATTTAGAATAACCAACTCAAAATTCTGACAGATGATAATTAAATAAAGACCAAATTCATTAGTGGAGCAATCTTTTGATACACGAGAAAAGCAGTCATCACCGGTGGTATTTTCATTTATCAAGTCACCTAAATATACGGGTAGTTCTTGTGCGTTCAGCCGACCAGTTCTTGCATTTAAATCGCCGAGGATGATCACTGGAAGATCACCCGCTTGTTCAAAAGTATCCATCAGACATTGTTCAAGAAGGGAAACCCCATTATCAATCTCGGTATCTGCATAATAAACACTGTTAGCAGGGGCAAATAAATTCCAATTAAAAGAACGTCAAGATCTAGAGCTTTAAGGTGGAGAACAATAGTATGGTCATATTCCACTGTAAGTTGTTTGACTAGTTTGGCATATGTCTTTCTTACAAGAAACACGATCCCTCCTGACAAACGTGCAGTAACAGCATCGGTTAATCTGATTCCAGGTGAAAGAAAAACTTCGTAATCCAAAAAGAGAAAAGAAGGAAATGTTCTTGAGAACGTTTCCGTCAAAACAACAAAATCGAACTGAGATATATAATTATTTACATCAGGGTCATAAACTGACGATACACCCTCAATATTATAAGTCAGAAAGGAGAGACTGTTTTTCTGACAAGTCTTGACACGGGCACGGCCGTTATCCTAGGTGACTTCATTGTAAGAAGGACACGGGGGCAGCAGGGAAGCACAGTTTTGTTCATTATTACGTCCAGGACTACCTCTTGAATGGGCCCTTAAAAATCTTTCTGTGAGCTGTGTCTGTCTGGTTCGTACTCAACTGCGAGTACAAGGACCGGAGCCAGAGAACTGGCCCTCGGTTTCACTGACCATCGACACCTGCCACGGAGAGGGCCTAGGGTTCTCCACCACCTCGGTACTGTGACTCTCGCCAGTGTTGAGACCCTCTGTCACTGTACCTATCACACCCTTGGACTGGTTTTCCACGTCGTGCGGAGGGTTTACCAAGGACACTCTCTGTTTTAATAGAGTCATGCTGTCATCAAGAACGTCTGGTGAATGTGATGGCAAGGTCGGTAGACCCTCTGATGTAGGGTCAGTCACTCCTGCTAGGTGCGGGTCCATGCAATCCTCAGTTGTTGTAGGAATCGACGGATCCCCACTTTGAGAAGAATCAGGACTGCAACCATGGCGGCCTGGGGACGCCTCAAGCAGGTTGCTTTGGTTTTGATTTTGTTTAGGACATGTAACAGTAGTCCCACTCCTGGGAGTACTTGTCCTGAGCAGGGTGGGGAATTCTTGCATGTTGTACATGGGAGGGGGACGAGAAGAAGACGACCAGGTTTGGGTAGAAACAGACAGCGGAGGGGGAAAGGTGGTAGTGGAAGGTGGAGGGGGATGGGTAGAAGTCAAGGAAACAGGCGAACGGGTGGAAATGGAAAATGAAGGAGAACAGGTGGAAGTGGAAGGCAGAGTGGAATGGGTGGAGGTAAGTGGAAGAGAGGAAGGGGTGTGACTGGAAGGAGGCAGGTGACGGGTGGAAGAGGAAGGTGGGGGGTGACGGGTGGGCGCGGAAGGTGGAGGGTGATGGGTGGAAGAGACAGGGGTAATGGGATGGGTGGGAGAGGAAGGAGGAGGGGGGTGGGTGGAATTGGAAGAGGAAGGGGGACGGGTGGAAGTAGAGGGTGGAGGGGGGCGGGTGGAAGTGGAAGGGGAAGGGGGACGGGTGAAAGTAGAGGGTGGACGGGGACGGGTGGAAGTGGAGGGTGGAGGGGGACGGGTGGAAGTGGAGGGTGGAGGGGGACGGGTGGAAGTGTAGGGTGGAGGGTAACGGGTGGAACTGGAGGGTGGAGGGCCGGGGGCATAGGAAGTAGGATGGCGGACTGGGGGTGACCTATGGCCGGCAGAGGATGGCCGTGGGGATTTGACTGGGGTGTGGACATAAGGCGCATCTCTATTCTGAGAGCGATGCCCAGACTGTGCCCTCTGACCAGACTCATACTGACGCTGGTTCCCACGGCCTTTGGCTTTTCTGAAGTGGGGGGATCGCTGTTCTCGGAAGCATAGCCGACCATTTCTGTAGTACGCCGTCTTGCCCTGGTACCGTTGTCGGCGTAGTTCCCCTTGCTGACGGATTGTCAAATCCCCAGCCACACGGATACCAACGTATCGGCCATCTCCCTTCTGTGTGAGGGGAGAGAGAGAGAGGAGAGAGAGGAGAGAGAGAGAGAGAGAGAGAGGAGAGAGAGAGAGAGAGAGAGAGAGAGAGAGCGAATATGCGTGTGTGACTGTGTATGTAAGATCAATTATCATCATCATGATTATTATTATCTTCATCATTATTGGTATTATTATTACTATTATAATTGTAATCATTATTGTTCTTGTTATCATTGCTATCGTTATCATATCATCATCATCATCATCATCATCATCATCATCATCATCATCATCATCATCATCATCATCGTCATCATCATTATCATCATCACTGTTGTTGTTGTTGCTGTTGTTGATGTTGATGATGTTGTTGTTATTATTATTATTACTATTGTTTTTATCATTAGTGTTCTTATGATGATGATGATGATGATGATGATGATGATGATGATGATCATCATCATCATCATCATCATCATCATCATCATCATCATCATCATCGTTGTTGTCCTTATCATTATTCGACTACAAAATGCAGACAAAGCGACAAATCGAAATCTTTGACTCCCCACTCAATCAATACAAAGTCAAGCCAACGAATACAAAACGCGCTGTATGTATTGTCCTTTTGATCAACCTAGAAATACAGTTAAAGCAACAAGTTATAAAATCTACTCCTCCCTATAATTATACAGAAAAACAGTGTGATGTATACTCTGTCCATGTAATCACTACACAAAGACAGACAAAGCATGATGAACATAATGCTCATCAAAGCAATGAAGAAATACTGACAGGGCGTGACCAGGAACCAGCCCTTTCAATCAGTACAGGAAGACAGAGTAAGCTGACTGACCGACACCCATGTTTTTGTCACATCAACTAAAAGTAGTACTGACATATTATTATCATTGTTATTGTTATTTTGTTATTATTATTATTGTTACAATTATTATCATCATTATTCTATTATTGTTATTGTTGTTGTTACTATTAATATCATCATCATCATCATCATCATCATCATCATCATAACAGAGTAAGCATGATGTATAAGCTATCCATCAATCGATAGAGAAAGACAGCCAAAGCATGACCTGTATTCTGCCCATTCAGTAATACAGAAAGACAGGCAAAGCATGACGTCTTTCCTGCCCATTTAATCAATACGCAAAGAAAGACAGGGAGTGATGTATGTCGTACCCATTCAATCAATACGCAAAGAAAGACAGAGGGTGATGTATGTCGTACCCATTCAATCAATACGCAAAGAAAGACAGAGGGTGATGTATGTCGTACCCATTCAATCATTACGCAAAGAAAGACAGACTGTGATGTATATCCTGCCCATTTAATCAATATGCAAAGAAAGACAGACAGTGGTGTTTGTCCTGCCTATTCTATCAATACGCAAAGAAAGACAGAGGGTGATGTATGTCCTGCACATTTAATCAATACGCAGAGAAACACAGGGGTGATGTATGTCCTGCCCATGTAATAAATACGCAAAGAAAGACAGACAGTGGTGTTTGTCCTGCCATTTAATCAACACGCAGAGAAACACAGGGGTGATGTATGTCCTGCCCATTTAATCAATACGCAAAGAAAGACAGACAGTGGTGTTTGTCCTGCCCATTTAATCCATACGCAAAGAAAGACAGATGTGATGTATGTCATGCCTATTCAATCAATATGCAAAGTAAGATAGAGGGTGACGTGTGTCCTGCCCATTTAATCAATATGCAAAGAAAGACAGAGGGTAATGTATGTCCTGCTTGTCCAATTAATACAGAAAGACAGAAAAAATATGATGTACACCCTACCTATTCAATCAAGATGCCAAAACAGACACAGCTTGATGTATACCTTGCCTACACGATCACAACAGAAAGACATAAAAGGCTTGATACATACCGTGTCCATTCAATCAGTACACAAAGGTGGACAAAGCGTGGTGTGTATATTGTCTATTTAATCAACATGACAGATAGAGATAGCGGGACTTGGTCCTGCAAACCAGGAAGACAAAGTGTGTGGTCTGCCCCTACCCAAGGATTTACAAGTGTGATGTATTCCTGCCCACTCAATCAAAAAGAAAGGCTGGCAAAGTGCAATGTCTATCCTGCCCATTCAATCATGACACAGACAGAGTATGACGCATAGTCCTGCCCATTCAACCAGTTCAGAAGGCAAAAGCAATGTCTGGTCCGTATAACAGAAAATGGAAAAGATGCTGTTTCTCCGGGCAAATATCCGAAAACATTTGTCTAGAGGCTCTTCACATTTCATTGTCCTTAATACATTTGGATTTCAATTGTGGTATTATTTAGATTTTGTTAGATATGGTTTTTGTTGTTGTTATTGCAGTCGTTTATATTGTCATTGTTGTATTCTTAACATGGTGTCAGTAGTCAGCTGGGCGCAACTATAAACATGATTTTATGATTATAATTACTTATGATAATGGTGATGATGATGATGATGATGATGATGATGATGATGATGATGATGATGATGATGATGATGATGATAGTGATTGATACTTTGACCTTTAACTAGTTACCAGTTTAGTTTCATTTTTATTTATTTTGCTTGCTTGCTTGCTTGCTTGCTAGATTGATTACTGTCACCCTCCCCCCCCCCTCCCGTTCCATTACATTCACGGCGCATATTCGTGCTTTCCCATACACAAACACATCAAGATTTGTCCTGTCGCAGCCCCAAGGCCCATTCAACATTGCATTGAGCAATCAAACCAAACCGTCCTGAGCCACCCTACCGGAGGAGACACTGCGCTGTTGCCATGCCTGCTGGGTGGTGTTCAGTAGTGCCCTTTACTGCACTGTTGCCATACCTGCTGGGTGGTGTTCAATAGTGCCTTTACTGCACTGTTGCCATACCTGCTGGGTGGTGTTCAGTAGTGCCCTTTACTGCACTGTTGCCATGCCTGCTGGGTGGTGTTCAGTACTGCCCTTTACTGCACTGTTGCATGCTGCTGGGTGGTGTTCAGTAGTGCCCTTTACTGCACTGTTGCCATACCTGCTGGGTGGTGTTCAATAGTGCCCTTTACTGCACTGTTGCCATACCTGCTGGGTGGTGTTCAGTAGTGCCCTTTACTGCACTGTTGCCATGCCTGCTGGGTGGTGTTCAGTAGTGCCCTTTACTGCACTGTTGCCATGCCTGCTGGGTGGTGTTCAGTAGTGCCCTTTACTGCACTGTTGCCATGCCTGCTGGTGGTGTTCAGTAGTGCCCTTTTCAGCCGTTGTTATCATGATTTCAGAATGACGATTCAATGGTTACAAGTATGTCATTCGCGGAGTTAGATTTTTTTTTTTTACAGCTTGAAAGCTATCTCTGTACACTCAACCGTGAATGCGCGTATGATTCAGGTCAGGGTAGATTAAAGCGGCAGAAGAAAAGGGCTAAGCTCAACCTTTTTTTATAATGCTGTGCCCAAAACACAGGAAACGTCTAACAGTTTACTGCCGCTACGGCCAATTGGTCCTACGACTTTAACCTTGTCAGCCTTTTTATATACAGGTGTGAAACCAGATCAACGGACATAATGTAATCATTTTGGAGAGCAAGACGTAACGTTGTGATTTTGAAATGAATTGAACTATCCTTTCAAAACACACACACACACACACACACACACACACACACACACACACACACACACACACACACACACACACACACACACACACACACACACACACACACACACACACACACACACACACACACAGAGAGAGAGAGAGAGAGAGAGAGAGACTACAGTGGTGATGAACAGAATGTGGGTTTTGGGTAGAGCAGGGAGATGGAGAAAAGGGGGGAAAGTAAACAGACAGAAAAAGGGGGAGGACAGGGGAATCAGTCTGGCTTCCAGTGGAGCAGCGAAATGATAGGAGCGCTGTCTGGAACCCCCCTTTTTAAATTAAAAAAGCAATCATCACTGACAGACAAAATATATACCCCTCGTCTCATCACCATCATCTTTCCACCTTTCCATCAACAGGGAAAACTAGTTCACGGTGAAGAAATACGTGCCACGGCCCGCAAGGCTGTATTACACAAGAAACAGCAGGCAGTCTTATCATCAGACACACATACTGACAAGAAATCCTTCACAGGACTTAGAAAATATTCTTCATGACATGAAAAATTCCAGGTCATACCAAACCCGTGCAGTAAGGAGCAACAGCTAATAGATATGGGACACATTGCTTTTTCTTCTTCTCTGATTACGTTTCAATGAACCTGTCACTGACAAAATGATATTTCATCTTCAGCCGTCATCACTGCTGAAATTTTCCCGGGGATAGCAGAGTTCAGTGACAAACGTGTATGGTTTTACTTAGCTGTTCATTATTTTTCAACTGGCGCCCAGGAGAATTGAGAGAGACAAGCGTACTGAATCACGGCTGCGTTGGGTTAATCCGTTATGCTGTAAGGAGCCTTAACATATTGCACAATCTAGGTCATGGAAAGACTACTCCGTCCAGGACCGTTGTCTGTGTGTATTATCGTCTTCTTTCTGTCATTCTCTCTTTCAGTACAGTTCCTTTTCCAGCGTCGTGTGCATTGACAGATTCAGTCCACTGAGACCCACTTTGGTGATCAGGCTACGAGCATGCATGAATAAATCGTTGAGAGAGAGAGAGAGAGAGAGAGAGAGAGAGAGAGAGAGAGAGAGAGAGAGAGAGAGAAGAAAGAAAGACAGAGAGACAGACAAAGAGACACAGAGAGGGACACACACACACACACACACACACACACACACACACACACACACACACACACACACACACACACACACACACAGAGGGGTGGTGGTGGTGTGTGCTGATCAACAAGAAATGGAATATTTAGGGTAGGGGACTGAGATGGAGAGGGTAGGGGATACAGAAGGATGAAGGGGAAGGAAAGGGGTACTGGTCTGCAGTTTGGTGGAGCAATGAAATGACAGGAACACTGTCTGATACCTTTCTCTCTACTTCAAACGAAAAAAGCAATCATCATCGACAGGCAAAATATATAACCCACGTATTGTGACCATCATCTTTCTCAGTTTCCATTGAAAGGGTTAACAATTTTACAAGTAAAGAAATAGGCCACACCGACATTAAAGTAGGGAAACGCAATACGAGAGAAGCGTACCGAATCACAGTTGTGTTGGCCTAATCCAAATGCCGTTGCCAAATGTACGGAGTCTGCGCACACTGTACAATCTTGGTCATGAAAAGACTACTCCGGCCAGGACCGTAATCTGTTTATGCTATTGTCTTCTTTATGTCCTTCTCTCTTTTGGAGCAGTGTCGTTTTCAGCATCGTGTGCATCTACATATGCAGTCCGCTGAGACCTACTTTGGTTACGTGCTTGCATGGATAAATCGGAGAGAGAGAGAGAGAGAGAGAGAGAGACAGAGAGAGAGACAGAGAGAGAGAGACAGAGACAGAGACAGAGACAGAGAGACAGAGAGACAGAGAGAGAAGAGACAGAGAGACAGAGAGGCAGAGAGATCATGTTGATCAACAAGATAAAGGTTTGGAGTAGTGGAGGGAGAAGAAAGGGGGACAGGACAGGAAAAGACGAAGGGGCAGGAGAGGGGTACCAGTCTGGAGTCCAATGGAACACTGACCATCATCTATCTCAATTCCATTGAAAGGGAAAACACATTTACAAGA
>CM065716.1:30123369-30125869 GCA_033310375.1 Conus canariensis | reverse complement strand
CATTGCTGTGTGGGTCACTCATTGTTGCGGAAGTAAAACCGTGACGTTGTGTATTGCAAACGTGTGGTGCGGTGTGGTTTGGTGCGGTGCGGTGCGGTGTAGTGGTGGTGGTGGTGGTAGTGTGTGTGTGTGTGTGTGTGTGTGTGTGTGTGTGCGCGCTCGTATGTGTGTGTGTACACACACATAAACGCGTGCGTGCGTCCACACACTGAATACAGCTGTCTCAAATAGCGCAACTGATTTGTTTTATCAGATTTGGACTGACATGTAAACTGGTGAGGCGCTGATAAACTTTCTCCTATAATCCGTAGACTGTCTCCCCCCTCCCCCTCCCCTCCCCCTCCCCCCCCTCCCCCCCCCCCCCCCCCCGCGCCTGTCTTTCACATTCTCTCACATTCTCTACCTATCCGGATGGTTGGAGTGAGGAGTAGTTGGAGTGGGGATGGGGGAAAATACCGGCGGGACATGAAAGAGATGGCTTGTCAGACCGATAATTCCTCAAACACATCGTTGATGGATCAAATGTAACACTTGCATACATTTGTCAACATTTTCCAAACCCGTCCGTCAAACATAAAGAAACAAGAAAAGATAACCACTTGACGTTGAATGAAATTCGCCTTTTGCAATCCAGCACCGTCGACTGGTGTGTGAAACAGTGGGACTGGTTTTTATCTGCAATCCGCAGGCCGCTGATAAATCCTTTAAAATTCTTGAAAAGTGTACAAAAGAGCTTACATTTGAGAAAGTACATATAACAAATCACGTGAATATAATGCTGATTAATTAAAAGTGTGAATAATAAACAATTATTGTGTTGGTAGAAGATTCTGGTACATTTTGTTGTAAACAACAGGAAAAAGCACACAGATAGCTCACTCTGATTCATCGTCAACATTTCACTGTTCTGTACATTATTCAACAAAAACATTAATGTTGCGGCCGGGGTTACCAGTGAGTCGGTGATGTGTTGAATTTGGCAGTTATATATTGAGGGCGCGTTTAAAAACAAACAAACAAACAAAGCAGCAAACATATCTGTGTGACAACTGACTCTGTCGAAAGAAACAGAACGAAAATAGCTGTAAGCCCAGACTCGTGTTGGCACACGTGGTGTAATTGCTTTGTCGTACCTGCATATTTTCCTACGTTATTTTTTGTGGGATCTCTCTCTTTCTCTCTCTCTCTCTCTCTCTCTCTCTCTCTCTCTCTCTCTCTCTCAAACCGGACTCTGGCACATCATGCATCGTCTGTGCGTTTATTACAGATGGATGTGTTTTTTGCAGCTGCAAGTGTTTTGAGGTTTGATACAAAGTGTGTGGGTTTATTTTTGTTCCTGTGTATGATGTGCTGACACTCTCATTCTGTTAAATTCATGAGAGAGAGAGAGAGAGAGAGAGAGAGGAGAGAGAGAGAGAGAGAGAAGAAGACAGACAGACAGACAGATAGACAGGCAGGCAGGGAGACAGAGGGGTAGACAGATAGACAGATAGCGACGGAAGGACAGGGAGACAGAGACAGACAAACCGACCGACCGACCGACTGACGGACGGACGGACAGAAGAGAGAGAGAGAGAGAGAGAGAGAGAGAGAGAGAGAGAGAGAGAGACAGACAGACAGACAGACAGACAGACAGACAGAGACAGAGACAGAGACAGAGACAGAGACAGAGAGAGCGAGCATATGCTCATGCGTATGGACGATTCAATCGATATCTGGAAGCCCTGTGGACCCCTTAGGTGGGGTATTCGTACTATTTCATTATTTCCATTTTAGCAATGGTGAGCAGTCCGGTGACTGACTTGTCCGCTTAGGATATGATGTGGACTTTGTACAGATGGTCCAGATCCAGCTGTAACTTCTCATCTCTAGAACTTGCATTAATGTTTTTGACAACCGCCGTGTCAGAATTTCACACGGATTTCGAAATACGGAGACGGTCAATGAAGATATTAGCTGATGTTTTTATTGTGAAGGCGATGTTTTTGTCATGCCCCAGATCTGTTTTGTTCGTTCTGCGCTTTTCTGGTCAGGGTATTTGTTTTAGATCCTTCATTCTTGATAGTGATACTCAACGACTCTCAGCTCCCGACAGTTTCAATTTTTGGTCATTCACTTTGTTTCTTTGTTGGTACCCTTCAAGTTGTTGGTGGTGATCTGTTTGATGTTGATGTCCACGTCGAACGCATACTTTATTTGTCAAAGCACTTCAAGAGACTGGTCAGGTCTTCTTGATCAACTAGACCATCGATGTCATCAGCAGAGTATACATTCGTGATTACATTCATTCCGACGTTGAAGGGTGTCTAGGTCTTCAGTGAGGCTTTTGCCTGATTTGTCTTAGATTCGGTTTCATCAAGGAGGTGTCATTGCGTGCGGACTAGTCCATATACACTATACCACATTTGATAAGTTTCGAGACCACATTGCCCATGATTTAAAGCTGATGGACAATTGAATCAATGACTAAGATGAGAAAATCTAAGAAGAGGGTCTCGTG